>CM052809.1:13678791-13737198 GCA_028533885.1 Nasua narica | reverse complement strand
TTTATAAATTTCTAGGAATGTATACATTTCTTCCACATTGCTTAATTGGTTGGCATATAGTTGCTCATAATATGTCCTTAAAATTATTTTTATGTTCTTGGTGTTGATGGTGATCTCTCCTCTTTCAGTCATGATTTTATTAATTTGGATCCTCTCTTTTCTATTTGATAAGTCTACCCTGGGGTTTATTGATCTTATTAATTCCTTCAAAGAACCAGTTTCTAGTTTCATTGATCTGTTCCACTGTTCTTTTGGTTTCTATTTCATTGATTTCTCTTCTAATATTATTTCTCTCCTCCTGCTTGGTTTAGGCTTTATTTGTTTTTCCTTCTTCAGGTCTTTTAGCTGTAAAGTTAGCTTCTGTATTTGAGATTTTTTTTTTTTTTGAGAAAGGCTTGTATTGCTATGTACTTCCCTCTTATGACCGTGTTTGCTGTATCTCAAAGATTTTGAACAGTTATGTTTTCATTTTCATTTCTTTCCATAAATTTGTTTAATTCTTCTTTAATTTCCTGGTTGACCCACTCATTCTTTACTAGGATCTCTTTAACCTCCAAGTGTTTGAGTTCTTTCCAAATTTCTTCTTGTGATTGAGTTCAAGTTTCAAAACACTGTGGTCTAAAAATATGCAGGGAATAATCCCAATCCTTTTGGTACCTGTTGAGACCCAATTTGTGACCCAGGATGTGATCTATTCTGAGAAGAAACGTGTATTCTGTTGCTTTAGGATGGAATGCCCTGTATTTATTTGTGAAGTCCATCTGGTCCAGTGTGTCATTCAAAGCCCTTGTTTCCCTATTGGGTCTTCTTAGATGATCTTTCCACTGCTGTGGTGGGGTGTTAAAGTCCACTACTATTATTGTATTATTATTGATGTGTTAAATTTTGCTATTAACTGGTTTATATAATTGGCTGCTCCCACATTACAAGCATAAATATTTATGATTGTTAGATCTTCTCATTGGATAGACCCTTTAAGTATGATACAGTGTCCCTCTTCACTCCTTATTACACTCTTTGGTTTAAAATGTAATTTGTCAAAAAAATAAATAAAATAAAATAAAATGTAATTTGTCTGAAATGAAGATTGCTAGCCCAGCTTTCATTTGAGGTCCATTAGCACGATAAATGGTTCTCTACTCTAACTTTCAATCTGAAGGTGTCTTTAGGTCTAAAATGAGTCTCATAGAGACCATACAGATGGATCTTGCTTTTTTATCCAATATGATACCCTGTGTCTTTTGATTGGAGCATTTAGCCCATTTACATTCTGAGTAACTATTGACAGATATAAATCTAGTGCCATTGTATTACCTGTAAAGTCCCTGTTTCTGTAGACTGTCTCTGTTTCTGTCTGGTCTATGTTACTTTTGGGCTCTCTCTTCACTTACAGGATCCCCTTTAATATTTCTTGCAGGACTGATTTAGTGATCACAAATTCTTTTAGTTTTTGTCCTGAAAGCTCTTTATCTCTCCTGCCATTCTAAATGACAGCTTTCCTGAATAAAGTATTCTTGGCAGCATGTTTTTCTCATTTAGTTACCTGAATATATCATGCCAGCCCTTTCTAGCTTGCCAGGTCTCTGTGCATAGGTCTGCTGACAGTCTATTGTTCCTACCCTTGTACCTTAAAGACCTCTTATTCCAAACTGCCTTCAGGATTTTCTCTTCATCTCTGAAACAGATCAAGTTTCACTATTATATGTCAGGGTGTTGATCTATTTTTATTGATTATGCTCTCTGTAACTTGAATGCCTGTTTCCTTCCCCAGAGTAGGGAAGCTTGCAGCTATGATTTGCTCAAATATACCTTCCCTCTCTCTGTCTTCTTCCTCTGGGACCCCAGTAATTCTAGTATTATTTCACTTTATGGTGTCACTGATTTCTCGAAGTCTCCCCTCATGGTCCACTAGTTGCTTTTCTTTCTTTTCCTCAGATTCCTTCCTTCCTATCACCTTGTCTTCTACTTGACTGAGTCTCTCTTCTGCATCATCTACCTTAGCTGTTAGAGCATCCATTTTAGACTGCACCTCAGTGAAAGCATTTTAAATATCAAACTCGTTATATTTTATTTCAGCACTAAGGGATTTTCTAGTGTCTTTTATGCTTTTATTCAAGCCCAGCTAGTAACTTCATAATCATTATTCTGAATTCCAGCCCTGACATTTTACTTATGTCCATACTGATTAGATCTGTGGCCTAGAGTATATTCTTTTAAGATTTTTTTATTTATCTGAGAGAGAGAGCACAAAAGTAGGGGAGAGGGGCAGAGGAAGAGGGAGAAATAGGCTCCTCACCGAGCAGGGAGCCTGATAAGGAGCTCAAACGTAGGACCCTGAGATCATGACCTGACATGGCAGAGAGTATTACCTACCGCTGGTTCTTTCCTTTGTTGTTAATTCCTCCTTCTAGCCATTTTTCCCAGAGAAGAACGTATCAATGAGAGAACAAAATCAAAAATATCAATCACGACCTAAGTGATTGGTCTAGACAAGAGATCAGAAACCAAAAAAAAAAAAAAAAAGAAAGAAAGAAAGAAAAAAGGGGAGGGGGAAAAATATAATCTCCTAGGTGGACAAAACAGGATGATCTACATGGTCCTGGGTATATTTTCATCTGTTGTTAGAAGACACTAAATCCCAAAATTGTAAAGAAAGTAAAACTTCCGTATTTACAAAAATAAAACTGAACAGAAGCCAAAAATAAAGAATATCTCTATTAAATATAAATGTAAAAACGAAAATTAAAAAAAAAGACTCAAAATCAAAGAGTTGATAAAATAGGAAAGTAGTTGAAAAGGAAAAAAAGGAAAAATTAAAAGAAAATTTTAAGCTGAAAGATAAAAGAACCCTGAGAAAGAAATCTTGAATTCTACATACTATTTTTCGCTAGCACTGGAGTTTTGCAGTTCTGTGTGCTTGGTGAAGTCGGTATTCCCGATGTTCCAGCTGACCATCTGGTGGAGGTGCCTGCTGCGCTCTAAGGCCTCGTTGCCTGGGTGGAGTTGCAATGTCCCTTGCCAAGGGACTGGGCTCAGTGTAAGCTGCTTTGGGTTGTTCTATGTGGCTTTTGTTCCATGAAGGCTTTCGGTGCTGCTTTAGGGGATGAAAATAAAAATGGCCTGCCCGGATGTCCAATCCTGAACTGAAAAAATGAGACCTCCTCTCTTCAGTAAACCCTTAGGGAAAAGCACTCCTCACTTTTGTGTGGACCAAACTCTACAGAGTTTGCGGTGCACACCCATGCCACTCCTCCTGGGGGAAGGCAAAGGGTTGCCAGGTTTCTGCCCTTTGCAGGGTCCCTGCACAGAGAGGGATTGAGCTGCAGCTTGCACTCTACGGCAAAATGAGCTGAGAGCCTCCTCCCAGGCTCACTGACCTTAGCTGGTTTCCCTGCTCCAATGCTTGGGAACTCTGCCATCTCAAGCACTCCCATTCTTTCTGTGACCCCAGAGATTCTGAGACTATACTGAACCACCTAGGATTCGGCCCTGCTTCAGCACCTGAGCACCTTTCAGGCAAAGACGTCTCTCACTGGAGCAGACTTGGAGAAGTTCTGATTTTGTGCTCTGCTGCTCTATCACTTTCTGGTAGCTAGCTTATGGAGGTTCGCTCCGACCCCACTTAGCTTCCTATATATCCCCTCCAATTCACTTCACACTGCCTACCTTGCAAAAAGCGGTCGCTTTTCTACTCGCAAAATTTTAACAATTAGGGGTTTTCTTAGATTTCTGGTTGAATTCATGTTGTTCAGAGTGATTTGATAGTTATCCAGCCAAATTCAAGGGACCAGATAAAACGAGGTCCTCTACTCTTCCATCTTGCCTTCCCATTCCCCATTCTTATCCAGTCTTAACGAAAGTTTAAAATTAGACATGGACTCACTGGGAAGCTGAGGATAGTATTATCCCTCTGAGCCTCAACAGTTTTTGTGATGTTGAGGCACTATTAATTCAAGTGCTTCAAAAAAGAAAATTGAGACTCCACTAAAAACATCTTGTAAAAGAGAATTCTACTGGGTAGCATGGAAATGCCTCAAATGATACCGTTTGTTCATTTGTTTTTTTCTTAAATGATATTGTTGCCTACACCCAGAACTTTAACAATAACAAGGCAAAGGAAAAAAGGAAATTTGTGCCAAGAAATAATCTAAGTTGCTTGTGCTAATGAGCACTTAACTGCCTTTCTTCACACAACTTGCTTCCAAAAATCATTGATTATGGTTACTAAAGAAACAAGGATGTAAGAAAACGGTGGCAATACTGCATAATTTCATAATCAAGAATGTCAGTAACTGGCTCTGGAATATATTATCATAGTAACTACTTATCACATTCTTTTTTTAGTGGCTTAATTTTAATTTTTAAGCAATTAAATTAAATATAAAATAATGTAAAGCATTCAAGGAATTAAAAATGTTTTCTTATTTTAATATAAGAGTTCTTTTAGGGGTGCCTGGGTGGCTCAGTGAGGTAAAGTCTCTGCCTTCGGCTCAGGTCGTGATCTCAGGGTCCTGGGATCGAGCCCCACATCGGGCATTCTGCTCAGCGGGGAGCCTGCTTCCCCCTCTCTCTCTACCTGCCTCTCTGCCTACTTGTGATGTCTCTCCTCTCTGTCAAATAAATAAATAAAATCCTTAAAAAAAAAGTTAATAACTCTTTAAAATACTATAATTTATTAAGAATATAATTCACATTTGGCATGGTCCTTAAACATCCCCAGAAAGAAGTGGATTTTTCATTAAAATACTTTGCATTTTTACTAATTTTTTTGTTTTTCCCTTTAACGGTGGTGGAGGGAATATTTACTTATTTGTTTTTAGCTACAATGTAAACCTTACAGGGGAATATTTTATTACTTGTGTAAATTATTCAGAGAGTACTTTATGAGTAGCTATGTGAAACTTTTCAAACAGGGTTCTGTTACATGAAATCTTGGAGTACATGCCAGGTGTATGTGAATAAGCTCTTATAGGACAAACAAAGCAGATTTAATTGGAACACCAAACTTACTCAAAGATTTACAGAGGAAAAGTTAGTTAATACACTTCATAAAAAGCTCTTGATGGATCTTTTCAAGTAATAAAAACGTGGTACTCTTTGGAGAAAATGCAAGTATCAGTATTATTTTTTAAATGTAAATACAGAAGCGTAAAGAAATCTTGAAGCAGGCCACTTGTGACCCCAGACCAAGTATCTGGCTGCCCTTAAAAGTAGGTAGGGAGAACATTGGGGAAACTCAGCTCTAATTAAAGTGGATATCAGTATGCTGGTATGGTAAGAATAATGTTACTGTTACCCTGATCCCACAATGAAACCTTAAAAAAGTGAGATAACAGCTTATAGCATTAAGAAAGAATGATAAAAGTGAATTTACTCCTTCAATCATTTATGTGTACACCCACTGAGAGGCTACTATGTATCTTAAAAGGTCAGTAATGAACAAAATAATCTCAGCTTCTCCTTCCATGAAATTTACATTGTAGATGGCAAATGCTTGGCATAAATGGACTCACCCACAGAACACTTCCAGGCAATGAAATAACATTTCAGAATATAATTACATAGTCTGGGAAGACTGATGAGCATGAACACCACAAAGATGGCTGTCTCTTACACTATATATTATTCGGATTTTTTTTGCAAAATCTTTTTCTGCTTGGACACATGTAATGCACAGACTCAGCTAAACCCAGAAACCCATCATTTCTGAACAAGCAGCCGAGAGGCTACAAACTCAAAACCATTGCCTACTGGGGTTCCAGTTTTTCCTACTGCTAATTATACATTCCATAATTTATGAGCAAGGGTCTACTAGGAAATAGTTAATAACTGGCTCTCTAGAAAAGAGCATATAGCTGTACACCTAGATATGGATATATATAAACAGAGGCTTATCATAAATTGTACTAATATAAACAATGAGTGGCACACAATTCATAATTAATAATGAAATGTAACTACTCACCATTGTCATTCCATACAGCCAATTAATTCTCACCAAACGTTTTAGTTGATTTTTGTCAAACTCTTATATTTGTTGCCCACTTAGAGTTTCAACTGATAAGGTGGTGTATTTGCAGCATGAATGGTGCTGAATATTTTGTCTCCTTTAATGAGTACAATGTAAGTGAAACAATGAAGACTCAAGCTAAAACTCTGCTCATTTGTTAATTCTGTGAGCTATGATTTCACTGAGAAAGATATGAGTTCCCAAAGACTGAAGAACATTTCCTCTTTATTAAGTGTGCTATACACACAATGTACCAACTATAGACATCGTACACCTTAAAGTTTAATCTACATTATTAGCATTTTCCCTATTGCTTTCTGGACCAACAACAAAACACCTTCCCTCCTATTTCAAGCTACCAGCATGACGCATGCCACTGAACATACAGCTGTCAGAGATACGCAGCAGCCTAGCATTTGTAGTATTCATACCGTATGGATTAACACAATAAACATAAATAACGTCAAATCATAGACGTGAGAAAACTACTCCAAAATTAGAAAGTGGTGACTCTGAAATTTGTATTAATACTTTAATATAATTAATTGCATATTTATATAATTTAATTTTTAATAATGGCAAACCAATGGCTTGAAAAATTCCTGAAAACATACTATTCATGTGCTGTGAGCAGTTGTCAATCAGCTTCGGCACACAGTGGTTAGGAGCTTCTCACAAGCCCTGAGCACCTAAATATCCCTACGTCTTCCAGTTTGCTAGGAACATTCCAGATTTTAGCACTGAAAGCCCCACATTCCAAGGAACAGGTCAGTCTGAGGCAGTTTGGGACATGTGGTTACCGTGATCCACAGACTCCCCCAGATACTTCTGGAACTGCCTAGTTGCTGAGAGAGCTGGCAGCTTTCTCCGAACTTAGAGATTCTGCAGTGACCCTTCCGCCTCAGAGTCCCTGATCTCTGCTCCAGCTGTGGGCCAGGAGATAGACTCCAAAAAATAAACCATTTCCATGGTGCCAGTCAGGGTCAGACCGAGCAGCACACAGGCATTCGCATTTTGGATTTGTTGTAGTTCAGGCGGACACCACCTAAACTCATCATCTTTTGCTTTATTGTAACCAAGCCTCTGACATCATTGAGCTCTCTTTCTTCACATAATGGGGGCTCCCAATATTTAGTTTAAAGTGTAACTCTGAAGAGTAAATGAGATTATGTTCACACAACGCCTACTTTAGACGTCCAGTAAGTAGTAATAGTATTCTTGTAAGCAGTCCTAGTCCCTTTTTAAACCAACCGTTTGCTTTCCCCCGTGGTCTCTGCAGAGAGCCAGCCTGCCTGCTTGCCTCACAGTATATTTAAGACTGTCTCCACCACATCTGCCTAAGGATATGAGTCCTATCTCTGGCATTTCACACTGCAGCAGTTATCAGCCATGACCTTGTGCCAACGATTCAGTCCTTGGTTCTGTACCTTTTGTCTAAGCCAGCTCTAAGCATAGCTAATTCTTAGAGTCAACCTCTGTGAACCACAATTTACTTCAAGCCATTCATCTCACAGTTGTTTTTCAAACTGAACTCACGTTCACATTCAGGAAGAATATGGGACTGCTTCTTGCCAGGATAACAAATACTTCCCTCCCTGGTGTTACCATGTTGGCTCGACATCAAATCTAGGAAGATGAGTGCAAAATGTGAGAAGTGGGAATTCTTCAGTTTTCTTAGGAAATTGTTTATAGAGCTAACTTGACAGATGACCTAAAAGATAAGCCAATGCTCTGGAGTAGAGGCCAGCAAACCCTGGGCAGTTCCCACTCTGCTTTTGTAAATACATTTTTCTTCGAACACAACCTCGCTCATTTATTTACATAGTATCAAGAGCTGCTTTTGTACCTCAGTGGCATAAAAAAGTTGGGTAGTTGTGACAGACTGTGTGGCCTGTGAAGAGTAAAATACCTACCATCCGGTCCTTTTTAAAGAGAAAGGTTGACAATCCCTGCCCTGGTGTCTATATGAGGAAATACTTTTGATAGTTTCACCTGGCCAGGTGCAGATGACTTGGGAAGAGGGGAACGCTGATCTCTAGCTACTCCTAGACTTTCAAATAAGAGGAGATGCTTACTCCTTCCCCAAATAAAGCCACAAATGCTTTGCTCTGAGTGCATCTACTTAGAATGATTGGAAACCAAGAGGATGGCTATTGCTTGTTTTGACAGAATTTCCTAAAACAAAAGCTGGAGAGTCCTAAGAGCCTGTACTGTCAGACACTGATATGGTTATTTTAAAAATGCAGGGATTATTTCTGTTTGCCATGCAGTTATCTGAATACCATCATCATTTTCTAAAATTTATACCTAAATTCTCTGACAGTGAAGGACTAGTAACTTTTATCACCCTGGGCCAAAATTAAATTTGCTCTTTCATGGAAAAAAAAAATTCACCCTTGAGGAGTAATCATGAGTATACATTAAGAAATTCTTAGCAGAGGCTGAAATTTATGTAACAAAATCAAGACAAAATTTGTCACTCAAAGAAATGTGTTAATTACACCATTATTCTTTCATCGTGGTTCTTTGGAAAGTTGTTTAAATTGGCACCATTTTCTTTTCAGTTGTCACATTGTTTTTCTGTACATGTTTTCATAAAATAATACCAAATCACCATGATTATTGAATTTTGTGACGTATGTTTCAAGTAATATAGTAGAAAATTAGGTTAGACTATCTAGATCCTTATTCTTCAGTGATTTGTTCTGGGTTTTGGTTTTTGTTTTTTTGGTCGCTTTAAACAAGATGCCAGATTATTGCCTGAAGCGTTGGCAATAAAAGAAAACTGTTAGACATGGGAAGCTCCTGCGAAGTTAGCATTTCAAGCCTAATTTTTTTTTAAAGGTTATCATTAAGGTTTCCTGGTTGAGTGGGTGCCCTTTAAGGGCTCTCCGTAGAAATGAAGGGATTATTGAGTCAGGCGCTAAGGAGTGGCACATTTTCACATTTCAAAAAGATAGGAGAAGGAAAAAATGCTGGAAGAGTTCACCTTATGAGCAGATCACTTTTTCTGCTGCATTGTACAATGTGGGGGTGAGGGAGGGAGGAGCAACTTGGCTGGGGTGTACAGCCAAGCCCGGACGACAGTGCATAAGCAGCTCTCACCACTGCCTCCCATCCCAGGGCTCTACTGCTTACTGTGCGCTTCGTCCTCCCACCATGCACACAAATACACGCACACACACAGACATCCTGAGCCACTTGTGGGTTCAAGAAAATGAAAAGTAACATAAAAGTGTTCACCCCACAAGTCAGTTTGATTTCAGTGTAGTAAGTGCTGACTTGATCGAATTTTCCTTCTCTGCTACCCGAGAGCAGCAGAAGGGCTCCATCAGTACATGACAATCAGTACGTCACTTCTACTTTGTCACTATCAATCTGGTACCTTTAGGCCACCATTTGATGAATGTTTATTGGATTAATAAACAAACTGTTACAAGCATAACACCTATTTAATAATATGAAGAAGTGCAATCGTGAGAGACCCAGTTGAAGAGATTATATTTTTGTTCCCAAGTTACATATATAATCTATATAGAAGGATAATGCATTGAATATTGAGATTATGTTTTTCTTTTCTAAAAAATATTATGATAACGTTCAAACTGAGAACATTGATAACGCTTTTAAAAAGTTCATGGACCTGAGGCACCTGAGTGGCTAACTTGGTTAAGCATCTGCCTTCAGTTCAGGTCATGATCTCAGGGTCCTGGAATTGAGCCCCACGTCAGGGTCTCTGCCCAGCCGGGAGTCTGCTTCTTCCTCTGCCCCTCCCCACCAAGCTTGCTCACTCTCTCTCTCTCAAATAAATGAAATCTTAAAAAAATAATAATAAAAAATAAAAATTCCATGAATCCATCATGCAGCTAAAATTGTATTCGTTGCTTTAGAAACATAATTCTACTACACATTGGACAATGATATATCTATGTTGAGATAAAGATAGATATACAGAGATCTATGTCATTCATTTTAACTAGTGAATACATATAACACATTCTTTTTCATTCCTCTACTGGATGATTTCTAGTGAATAAGGTTTTTATTTCCAGGAAACTTTTTGCTGCCATGTGATCCTTGAACCCATGGATAAGGAATAAAGAAGGTACTGCCTAGACGGAAAAAAAAAGATTAATTGCCTGGACTTAACCTTCCAAACAGATTTTTAAAACCACTTGTCAGAAATAATCGTCTTGAGGGCTATGCATCCATTTGCAAGACCCAGATTTTATTAAAATAAGAAAACTTTTATAGGTTCAAAATGCAAAAACAATTAAGAAACTGAGAAGGAAAAAGAGAAAGACTCTCCTGGACTGTAGGGAAGGCTGGGACAGGAGTTCAGAAAAGAGAACCAGAGTTTGCACTTGAGTGCGGAGGCTGATCTGGAACTTTCTTTTAAGTGTCATACCTACAGTGCAGTCTGGAAGCCTACCCACCAATTAAGTTCATCACTTTATGAAGTGAGTTAGCTAAGGTTTTGCAGAAAACCAACTTGAGCGAGGGAATAAGTATTGATGCTTTCTTGGTATGATACTACGGTTTATAATAAGTATTTTGGGGCACCTGGGTAGCTCAGTCAGTTAAGTGCCCGACTCTTGATTTAGGCTCAGGTCATGATCTCAGGGTTGGGAGACAGAGTCCCCAGTCAGGGCTCTGTGCTCAGTGCTGAGCATACTTGAGATTCTCTCTCTCCCTCTGCCCCTTTCTCTACCCTCTCTAAAATAAATAAATAGAATCTTTTAAAAAATAAATAAATATTTTGTCTTTATCCCCACTGCTGGTACAGAACTACTAAAATCCTTAGAATTTTCTACATGATGAGAACTATAAAAGTGTTTGTTTACCTTAATGAGGTCAATTTTAGAAGTACCTAGAGAAGGCAAGGTTGCCAGGATAGCCAAACATGTGATTAGAAGGTTAGAAATATTATTAGTTCAACCACCCTGACCTACAGGGAAGGGAGAGGGGCTGGAAATTGACTTATGTGCCAATAGCAATCACGCCTACATAATGAAGCCTCCATAAAAATCCCCAGTGACTAGGTTTGCAGAGCTTCCGGGTTGGCAAAACTGTGGAAACGTCAGGAGAGGGCAACGGAAGTTCCACATGCTTTCCCCGTATCTTTCCCTAATGCATGACTTCTATCTATATACCCTTTTATAATAAACCAGTGATCTAATAAGTAAACTGTTTCTCTGAATTCTGTGAGCCATTCTAGCAAATTAATCAAACCCAAGAAAGGAGAGGTTTGTGGGAACCTCTGATTTCTATCTGGTTGATCAGAAGTACAGGTAACAGGGGCGCCTGGGTGGCTCAGTGAGATAAGCCTCTGCCTTCAGCTCAGGTCATGATCTCAGGGTTCTGGGATTGAGCCCCACATCGGGCTCTCTGCTCCGTGGGGAGTCTGCTTCCTCCTCTGTCTCTCTGCCTGTCTCTCTGCCTACTTGTGATCTCTCTCTCTGCCAAATAAATAAATAAATAAAATCTTTAAAAAAAATTTTTTTTAAACTTAAAAAAAAAGAAGTACAGGTAACAACCTGGACTTGCTACTGGCATCTGAAACCCACGGCGAGAGTTATTGGATCCACCAGTCTATAGCTGACTGGTCAGGAGCCAAACCTGTTAACTGGGGTCTGAAGTGTCTTTGGGTCTGGGAGGACTGAACTGGTGACCTAAAGGATCTAATACGAGTAGTCAGTGGCAGAAGTGAGTTGAATTGTAGGACACCCAGCTGGTGTTCAAGAATTGTTAAGTGTTGTCAAGGAAACCAACCCCAACCCCCACTGGAATGGATTCCAGAACACCCCAAAGATTCGGTAAGATGTAATCGCAGAGCCTATGAGTGAGAGAAAGAATACATGAAGGAGGGAAGGAAGGAATCCATCAAGTGAATCCTCAAGGCCCCCTGTTGGCTGTGGCTTCACGGTAAGCAACTTTCTAAACGAAGGTGTCCACTCGGTGATGAAGGACATCTCTGGACAAACTCCACAGTAAAGAAGGTTTTTCAAAGGGAAGAAAAAGAGAAAACATGTTTATCTGCATGGCTCCTTAGAATGTTCTGTTTTCTCCACAGGAAGTTACCCCCAATACCAAAGTATATCATTCAGCCCCTCTGGCGGCTTATTATAAAGCTGGAACTCATATCCAGTATGTAGTATTTTGTTTGGGTCCAGGAGAGACAATGTGGAGGAGCTTTGACTTAGCAGGCAGTAGTAGCTGAGCTGGGCAAACAGGCCCGGAATCCAGAGGCCCTGGCTATAACTGAGGCTAAGCAAACTGCTCAGCACTCAAAGGCAGCAGAGGCCAAGAGAATCCAAAAAGGCACTGCACATTTATGCTCCCCCTGCCTCCTTAGAAGACAGAGAGCAACTATGCACTTGGACACGTGCCATGATGAGTCGGCCACGTTCAACAGACACGATGCGAACATCATCCCGTCTCAGTTCAACGACTTCCAGAGAGCCACGGAGGAGACCAAAAAATTTCCTGGGCCCTCTCCTGTTGTGGAAATTGAGATTTCCTAGTGTGTGACTACTGAGAATCAACAGACCCTTCATCAGAAGAAATGTGAACTCCAGAACCTGGCCCAGTTCCGAACAAAACTAGTTCTGGTGTAAAAGATAACTAAAATGACCCATGTGCCTATCTTGAGTTGCAAAGGTAAATTTAAACCTGCTTTAGCTACAAACAAACCTCAACAAGACAAAATAATCCAAACAAAACACCCAAAGTAAAATGCAAATCAATGGACATGGTGTGACAAATCGATGACAGAAGAAATATAACAGCAGTTCTCATGAGAGAAGCCTATTAATGGCTGGAACAACGGGGAGAGTTAATAAAGGTGGTGTGAATAAAACCAGGCCTCAAGGAATAGAATTTTGAGAGGCAAAAAGGAGCTCTGAAAGCATATGGAAAAGGGAAAGGAAAGCAAGCAAGAAAGATTTTGGCAGTGAGTCCGATGTAGGTGAATGCAGAAGTGAAATGAGCCCAGATCATACGGCTTTGATGGCCAGACATAAGCAAGTGTTATCACAGACACCTAAGAAAAAATCCACAATGTTAAGCAAGGGAGTAACATGAACCAAGGCAAGCTAGAGGAGGAATAACCAAGTTGCCACAGTAGAGTTCGTTAGGAGTAGAAATAGAAAGAAAAGTGACAAGGGCAATACTCCAGACATGAAATACTAAGTGCCTGAATCACAAGGGATGGCAGTGGAGTCAGTAAGACTAAGAAGGAAGAACCAAGTATATTAAGTATATTATACTTGAGGACTGTACGTGAACAGGGGTCAACTACGGGAACACTTCAAAGATGACTGATGTGCGGGAATGAGTGACCAAGTCATTGCTGGCTCAAACTAGAGAATTAAGAATGTCAGGAAGGATGTTTTGAGAAAAACATGAGGGTAAGTTCGGTTTTTGGTTTATTCAATTTGAAAAAATGGTAAGACATATTAGGAGAAATGCCCAAGTGTCTAATACGGACAATATAAGTGGAGAAAGGAAGACATCAGGTCATGATTAAGATTTAGCCATTCATACTCCATCACATGAACAACGTAAGTCAACAGAGAATAGCGGTGTCATGCGTGGTGGCTAGGATGGTAAAAGTGATATATTAAACCTCAAAACTGCCTGTTAAATAAAGTTGAAAAAACGCTCCTAATGGCATCATAATGAACTAAGTGTTTGTGTTCCCCTGAAATTCACATGTTGAAATGCTCACTCTCAGTGTGATGGTACCTGAAAGCAGGCCCCTTGGGAGGTGATTAGGTTTTGATGAGGTCACGAGTGTACCACCCTCATGGGGTTAGTGCTCCTATAAGAAAAAGAAGAACCCAGAGAACTCCCTAGAAGCAAGACCTAAGGCTACGCCACGTGAACACACAGAGAGAGGGCAGCTATCTACAAGCCCTGAAGCTACTCTCCCCAGACAATGTTCGCACCTTGACCTTGGATTTCCTAGCCTCCAGAATTCTAAGAAATAACATCTGTTGTTTTAGCCATTCACTCAACATGATCCCAGGGTCCTAGGATTGAACCCCACATCCGGCTCCCTGCTCAGTGGGGAGTCTCTTCCTTCCTTTCCCTTTATCCTTCCCTCTGCTCATGCTCCCTCTAATAATAAAATCTTTAAAAATAAGTAAGTAAATAAATAAATAAATAACAAGCATTTCATTTCCATTGCAATCTGAATCCTTCCCACCTCTTGTTTTTTGAAGAATCTTTTTACTTGATTGTTAACATTGTTTCTAGAAGAAATCATTCCCTTGCTCAGATTCTTAGGATGTACATTTTGATGTCTTACCGAAACAAACAAAAGAAAACAAAAAACCTAAAGAAGATTTAGGTAGCTAAACTTCGCAGAATAATATTCTGAAAATTTCACATTTGTGTAGTTTCTGTGGTACATAAGAAGAAAATTTCCCCCCATTCACTCCTTAATTTTCTTCAGACAGTCACATTTTTGCACTTGGATAATATCTGGGTTTCCCTAGATTATGAAAACAGTATTTTGTCTTCTGGGATGTCCCAGTAGGGCTACAGAATTTCAAGGGAGAAGGGAATGATCCAACTAAAAGGGGAAAGGGAAGTAGGTTTCACGAGTGATGTAGAATTAAGAAGGGTCTTGGAAAAGCAGATACCTTCAAAAAAAATTCCTTCATTGCACCAGAGAACAGAGGGTACCTGTGAGGGAGTGACTCTCAGCTACCTGCAGTCCCAACACAATGCCCCTTCATTCTCGGGAGCCATAGCCAAGAGACAGCAGTCCGGCTTGGCAGTAAGGAAGCAGGTGTTCAGACGTATGGGGCTGCCTGCTTCAGAAGAAAGAGATTAACTCAGCCTGATCATCGTGACCATCATGGACTAAACAACAGCAGTTCTTCCCCCTACTTTCCTGTATTACTTAGCTCCAAGGTTTGTGTTGGGGAAGGGGTCCAGGGCAACTCCGAATGTAGGGTGTTCTGCCAAATGTGATGAAAGGGATGTAAGCTGGGTTAAGTGTGAGTCAGCAAAGTAAACAAAACGTTCACAGAATAGTACCACCTTCTCTTATGGCAGCATGCCTGAGTGTCATAAAAGAAAAATAGGAAATTATGAGATAAACCCGACTGCCTAGCATCTTGCTTTTCACAGAGATTTCCAGACTTGATACTTAAATTTAAGCATTTATTTTATAACAGGTTATTTTCCTGAAGAGGTAAAGAGTAAACAGCTTTTTTATGTGTGAGGAATGTATCTATTATGATGTAAACTTTCAAAACTGATTATTTTACTGCAATGCCCCTTACAGCTGCCAGTCTCATTACTGATACTCACTAATGCTATGTCATTCTCACGTTTTTAGAAATGAATCCAAGTCAGAGCTTGTAATTCTTGAAATATAAAAGACTCACAAGTGCAGAGAAATGCTGAAGAAACCAAATCTATGTAAACAAACCTTTACCGAAGTACTAGAAACCTGTCCTGTGAAGCTATACTAAAGGAACCCTCATATTCTCCTTTGATTTGGGTTCATTAACTGGCATCCCTTTCTAGAGAACATTTAAACATGCACCACAGGGTAGGCTTCATTATAAAAGGATGAATTAATGTACTTGGCTCCATTTTTCTCTCTTACTTCATGTGAAAATATACCACTTAATATTTAACGCTTATTTAAAATACTCAACTTTGTCAATTTTGTTTCCTTCTCTTAAACATCACCAAATTAAAAAAAAAAATCACCAAATTATAATTCCAAAACATTATGTGTGCATTTATTATATAGAAATGGTCAAATAAGCCAGCTTATGAGGAAACTTATGTTTTGGTTATTAAATGAGACATATTAGAAATCACAGATGTATCTGAGATAAGTATTTATTTTATTGTTAACTATTCAAATCCAAGACAGGATATATTAAAATCTCTGTATACCTATTTTAGGTATAGGAATTATTTTAAAGTATCTTAAACTGCTTTCTCGTTTTTTCTTCTTTGCAGAAGAGCAAGCAAAAATTTCTCAAACCATTTTTCTTTTTTTTCTTTTAAAGATTATTTATTTATTTGTTTATTTGTTTATTTGTTTATTTGTTTATTTGTTTGTTTATTTATTTATTTATTTATTTATTTATTTATTAGGAAAGAGAGAGAGTGAGAGAGAGCATGAGAAGGGAGAAGGTCAGAGTGAGAAGCGGACTCCCCATGGAGCTGGGAGCCCGATGTGGGAGCTGGGAGCCCGGGATCATGACCTGAGCCGAAGGCAGCTGCTCAACCAACTGAGCCACCCAGGCGCCCCTCAAACCATTTTTCTATGGAACAACTGACACACTACATTTCTTTTTCTAACATTCATGTTATTAAGACCATGATTGTTAACATAACAAGAATTCTATCTCTTTGTCCTCTCATGCTATCTTTAGCCCATACATACTGTCTTTATATATGTAATAATCATATAATAGCACGTGGCTGCAAAGGGACTCCCAAACTCTGGGAGACAACTCTTTTTCAATAAAAATTATGTATTTTAAGTGATTTTTATTACAGCAGGCCCCAATCCACACATATAAGGAATCCCACTCACTAGTGGAGAGAGGCAGTTCAATTTTCAGAGGCAAGTGAATAAAAGCTATTAGCATTTCTTCACTGTGAAAGATACATATTACACATTAAAAATTGACAAATATGATAACAGGACGGAAAGAAAAGAATTATAAGGGGAAAGAAATCTATTCTCTGACCTTCAAACATTGGATTTGTTGGACTTCTACTGTATTTTTTAAAAATCCTTAGCAAGACTGTAGATTGTGAACTATGGGATGCAGTGTGAATCTTCTATTGCTTTCTGGGCATCTACTACATACTATACTGGTATCAATAAAAATGTTCCTTTCTGATGGCCAAATACAGATGTTTTGCCAAGGCGACATTACTTACTGGTGGAAAATCAATTTTGATTATTCTTATTATCAAGAATATTCTTCAAGAAGAGGGTATAATGAGTCTATGAGGGATAAGAGCTGGTTTGATTAAATCGTGATTTTTGTAATTTTATGTTTTTAAAGATTCTAACAACTTTATTCTGGGTTATATATTATATATATCTATATGTTTCAGCTTTAAGTAATTATTTTTAAACCAAAGAGACACAGCTTATTTATGTTTCTTGTACCAGTTCTTCTTCTTCCTCTTTCCTTTCTTCCTTTCCTTTTGGAAGTAATGCACATTTCAGATTTTAAAGAAATGACTTTCTTTGATTTTCCTCAGTTTATTTTGTGGCTATTTAAAGAAGATAAATGACCCTTGGGTCACTATTTTTCAGCAAATCAGTGGAAGCAGATAAGTTACAAAGTCCTAGGGAACAGACCAGGTACAAATCCAAAGGGCTAATAATACATTTTTGCCCAAGAGCACTGAAAAGGCAACAAGCAAAATTTAAAAGTAACGGCTAGTATCCAAAATCTATAAAGAAGTTCTCAAACTCAACACCCAAAAAACAAATAATCTGATCAAGAAATGGGCAGAAGATATGAACAGATATTTCTGCAAAGAGGACACCCAAATGGCCAACAGACATATGAAAAAGTGTTCAACATCACTTGGCATCAGAGAAATACAAATCAAAAACCACAGTGTGATACCACCTCACACCAGTCAGAATGGCTAAAATTAACCAGTCAGGAAACCACAGATGTTGGCGAGGATGCGGAGAAAGGGGAACCCTCCTACACTGTTGGTGGGAATGCAAGCTGGTACAACCACTCTGGAAAACACCATGGAGGTTCCTCAAAATGTTGAAAATAGAGCTACCCTACGACCCAGCAATCGCACTACTGGGTATTTACCCTCAAGATACAAATGTAGTGATTCGAAGGGGCACATGCACTCACATGTTTATAGCAGCGATGTCCACAATAGCCAAACTATGGAAAGAACCTAGATGTCCCTCAACAGATGAATGGATAAAGATGTGGTATATATACAAAATGGAATACTATGCAGCCATCAAGAGAAACGAAATCTTGCCATTTGCAACGTGGATGGAACTAAAGGGTATTATGCTAAGCAAAATAAGTCAGTCAGAGAAAGACAATTATCACATGATCTCTTTTATATGAAGAATTTGAGAGGCAGGACGGGGGGTCATAGGGGGTGGGGAGGGAAATGAAACAAGATGGGATCAGGAAGGAGACAAACCATAACAGACTCCTAAACTCACGAAACAAACAGGGTTGCTGGAGGGCAGCAGGGTAGGGATGGGGTGGCTGGGTTATGGATATTGGGGAGGGTATGTGCTATGGTAAGTGCTGTGAAATGTGTAAGCCTGATGATTCACAGACACATACCCTGAGGCAAATAATACATTATATGTTAATTTAAAAAAATTAAACTAAAAAAATGCACTAGGTTGAACCTCCCATCTTTACTGACAAAAAAAAAATTAATGCATTTAAATGAAAATTATAAGTTTACTGATTTTATGAGATAGTTCTATTCAGGGTGGAGGAATAACTTTAAAATGCTTTCATGCAGTGGCTTTCCCTGTCAGATATCCTGATAAGTTTTCTCTTCTCATCATAATATTCCTTTCGGTAGGCAGTAAACCCAAAACTCACTTACACATGATTCCTGGATGATTTTGTTGATTAAATTCTACTTTGTTTCTCTCTTGATCTATCCTTCCTGTATGTCTGTTATGTCCCATAATGATTTCACACCTTCTTTCTCTCTCTCTCTCTCTCTCTTTCACACACACACACACACACACACACACTTCTTCAATTGTATATCAGGTATAGATCTTTAAATTTGCAAACATGGGTGTATCAAAACAAACACATGTATTTTTCCTTATAACTATCCTCTGTTTTTCCAGGAAAAGCATCTAAATTCTGGTAGCCTACTTAATGCCAAGAAGTGGGGTAGCAATATTTCATTCTCACATGGAATTTTCCTAACTTGAGCTCTGTGCCTGTCTTCCCTACTTCTGAGCCCCTAAAGAAGAAACCAGAAAGGTCTCATAATGACCTTTGAAATGGACAGAATAGTATCTTGATGCCAAAACACAGACAGCAAAGAAAACCACGACAAAACAAAAATAATAAAAACAAAAAATATTGTTGGCCAATTTTACCTGTGAATTTTTATCCAAAAAATCCTAAAGTATTAGCAAACTGAATCCAAAAATATATAAAAATAGTTAGGGTTAAATCATCACCAACTATAATTTAATCATAGGTATAGAACAGTTATTTTAACCTTGAGCAGTCCTTTTAAGTAATTCACCAAACTGAGCCATAAAAAACTAAAAGTCAAATGGTCATATTAATAAATGCATAAAAAAGTTGGTGAAAGTTTAATGATTCATGATTTGAAAGAAAAATCATAGTGAATAAGGAATAAATGTAACTTTTTTAACCAATAAAAGTTATCTGTCAAAAAAAAAAGATAACATTACATATAATGGTGATAGGTCAGAAGCCATGTTTTAAAAGTTTAGGAGCAAGACATGAATGCCAGGTATTATCATTCTCTTCATCACTGTACTTTAAAATGGAGGACATTGTGAGAAGGAAAGGAAGGGTGAATGGGGGGAAATCGGAGGGGGCAATGAACCAGGAGAGACTGTGGACTCTGAGCAACAAACTGAGGGTTTTGGAGGGGAGGGGGTGGGGGGTTGGGCGAGCCTGGTGGTGGGTATTGAGGAGGGCACGTATTGTATGGAGCACTGGGTGTGGTGCATGCACAAATAATCTTGTAACACTGAAAAAATAAAATAAACGTATTTGGGAAAAATAAATAAAAAAAATAAAATTCAGGTAGTGCAATGAAACAAAACGAGAGATTGAGAGAGAGGTGCGGACTGCTCAAGGTTAAAAGATTAGAATAGAAGAAACAAAAGTGCCATCGTCCACTAAATATGCAATGTACTTATAAAAAATATCCAGGAGAACCTACAGACAAATTATCACAGCTAGTAAGTGACATCAACTGTGTAAGTATATGAAAGTTTATTACACAAAAATTTAAACTGGCAAGAAATATTTACGAATAGATGTTTTTAAAATTATTTTTTAAAAAGATTTTATTTATGACAGAGAGAGAGAGCAAGAGACCGAACACAAGCACAAGAAAGCTAGAGAGGGAGAAGCAGGCTCCCCACTGAGCAGGGAGGCCTATATGGGACTGGATCCCAGGAGCCCAGGATCATGATGGGAGCCAAAGCAGACGCTTAATGACTGAGCCACCCAGGCATCCCTAAAGTCATTATAATAAAAATAAAAACTATAGAGTAACTTGAAATAAAACTAACAAAACTCATAAAAAGAACTATTTAAAAATGCATAGAACATTATGGAAGGACATCAAAGAATACTTAAAATGTAGAAATATACTATCCTAGCAGATGGGAAAACCATACAATGAAGGTGACAATATTCATAAAATATATCCAATCAAAATCTAAATTGACTTTCTCATAAAAGTTTAAAAAATATCCTGCAACTAAAATAATGACAATAAAGAAAGGTACCTCCTAGCAGACACAACATTTTTTATAAAGTTTTATTTAAACTAAGTGGCATGAGCATATGGATGAACAAATACACCAAAGAACAAAACAAAGGGCCTGGAAAGAGATCTATTAATACTTTTGAATATGAAAGCTAGCATTACCAATAGTAATTCAGAGCAATTCAATTTTGCTCTGTAAAAACAACTAACTGTGCTGCAATTATATAACCTGACATCAAAAGGGGCAGGCAAAAAGGAGCTGACTCGGCAAGTTAGGCAAACAATGTTTTCACTAGGCGCTACTGGACTAGAGATAAGAAGAACCACACAGGAGCTCTGTGATCTAGATGGTCAATTTGTTTCTCACAGGGCTAAGGACTAGCATTTCTGAATTACTTTACACGTATACCAGGAGTGAAAAAACAAATGATAGATATTTAGAGTCAGTTTCTCATTATCACATAAAGAAGCTACAAAAAAGCAAACAGAAGGTGAAGGAGGGTAAGATGACTTCTGAGGTGAATGAGAAGGTCAGAGACTTTGGTTTGAACTCACATCTAGGAAACATCACAAAAACAAAAGTGAGGGGTTTTTAAAAATATCTACCCATTATTTCTAAAAAGGTGCCAATTCCCAATTACTTCTAAAACAGATAAACTGAACTGACACACTTTCACAGGAAGAATTACCGGCCGGTATGCGAAACTTAAAAGAAATCCCATTTCAAATGGACCTGGGAGGCCAGAAGAGGGAGCTCTAATGCACCACCGCTCTGTCAACTGCAGAGTCAGCTTGCGTTTCCCATGGGGAGGAGCTTACTTTATTGCTCCAGCAGGAGGCAAGACTTTCTCCTTGCTCAGGGGCAAGCCCAGCCAATAAGAAAATACCACAACTCAGCCAATGAGAGGCCATCACCACTCTGAACTCTCACTTCCCTTCTGACTTTCCTTCAAAGCAGCCCTTCCCAAAGTCACCTTTTTCTCTGTAAAGTAAGGTTCCTCTCGTTTGATCTCCAGGCTTGCCTGTTAAAAACTGCAATTCTTCTGCTATTTCTGAATAAACCCACCATGCTGGTGAAGTAACTGGCTGTTTTATTTTGAAGGTCAACAGGTACTTCCATATAATGTGTTTAATACAAATCAATACATAGAATGAAAATAGATTTTCAAAGAAAGAGCTGACATGTTTACAAAAATCACTTTGTTTCCCAAGAATTCTAACACAAATTAGCATTTCACTGTACCGGTTTTTATCTCTAGAACAACCCTACATTTTGCAAATCATTATATACCTGTCTGAGTAGAGTATAAATCAGAGAGCTCCTGAGACAGAAATGGGGTTCCTCATATATACTGTTCTTCCACCTGGTGACCAATGAGAAACATCTGCTAGTCAACAATTCCAAAATATCGCCATGGACATTCCTCTCTCAGTAGTATTATTTATTAGCTTTAATCAGAAGTAGCATAATAAAGGAAATCTGACATGTGGAGTTTGGCATTTAGAGTTCCAAACTACAGACACATCTGTGTATGAATTAGTATCACAGCTCTGCTAGGGCTTCTTACAAATTATTTTTACTCTATTTAGTGGCCCAGTAGCACGGATAAAGTCACATCATTACAACAATCAGAACCACATACAAATATTTTTGCCCTAAGTTTAATGTTTTTAAAAGGCTTTTTTTTTTAAAGAATAGTTTTAGGTTTACAAGAAAATTGAGAGATGCAGAGAATTCCCATATATCCCCTTATCCCTACACATGCATATCCTCCTTCATTACCAACACCATTTATCAGAGCAATCTATTTTTTCATCAAGGGTAAACCTACAGTGACATATCATCACCCCCGAAAGTCCTTAATTTACTCTAGTGTTCAATGCAGGTGCTATACATTCTGTGGGTTTGGAAAAATGTATAACACACATCATCATACATAATACATACAGATTGATATATTTTCACTGCCCTAAAAAAATTTTTTTATAACTAACATTCCATCCACTGATAGGTCATAATCCAAAAAGTCACAAATATGTATCAAATCATGGAATTTCTACTGATTCCATAGAAGAGGAAAACATTTTTTTCTTCTATCAGTCTAGGCTCTTGGCTGAGACTGCTCTGTAATAAAATGATTAACGGGAGAAAAGCAAACAAAAGTTTAATAAATTTAATAAGATGTATACCTCCCGGGTACATGGAAGATACTCAGGAACTCCCCCAAAGGGCCTGAGCCACCCCCTTAAATATTATCTCCAGCTAAAGACAAAAGGAACGTGTTGGATGGGAGGGGAGGCCAGTTAGGGGAGTTCGCCAGGTAAAGCACAGTAAACGAGAATACCGTTTTCATGCAGATTTAAAGTTGGTTAAGTGTTGATGAGAGTTTTAGTCATCATCTGGAGATTCAGTCATCATCTTCATCCTAGTATAGAGAGGAAGACACCCTTACATACGGAGATTTTCTTTGATAATTTTTTTTTTTTTTTTTTAGTTTTTATTTGAGAGAGAGAGTGAGAGAGCGCATGAGAGGAGAGAAGGTCAGAGAGAGAAGCGGATTCCCCATGGAGCTGGGAGCCCGATGTGGGACTCGATCTCGGGACTCCAGGATCATGACCTGAGCCGAAGGCAGTCACTTAACCAACTGAGCCACTCAGGCGCCCCCGGAGATTCTCTTTATAAATGAGTCTTATATAGTAACTTCTACCCAGAAGTTTATTTTGGGGTGACATTTTCTGTTCTGCTGTAGTTTCTTCTAACGCCTGATGGAGATTAGGAAATACCTGTAGAAAGATCCTCGTCTAATAGAATATAGGTGTTTCTACTTGCCAATTCTTTTAAAAAGCATATATACTATTTATTTGCAAATGATTACGAACTTACTGGAAGTCACAAAAATAAAATACTGTCTCAGATACACTTTTGAGTCTTACAAATAGCTCTCTATAAAATTTATTACTAATAACAGTAATTGTTCTATTATCTTACTAGTGCCATGACCTGTTGTTTTGTTTTGGTTTTTTTGTTTGTTTGTTTGTTTATTTTACAGAGAGAGACACAGTGATAGAGGGAACACAAGCAAGGAGAGCAGCAGAGGGAGAGGGAGAAGCAGGCTTCCCGGAAGAGCAGGGAGCCTGATGTGGGACTCGATCCCAGGACCCTGGGATCATGACTGAGCCAAAGGCAGACGCTTAACGACTGAGCCACTCAGGCGCCCCTTGTTTTGGTTTTTCAGAGAATTCTTTTCTTTGTGTTTTCTCTGTATTGGAAAGTTTATAACCACATAATTAGATAAAGCTTCTAAGAGAGAGCATTTACTGAGAATCCATAGCCCAATTTTTTATATGCTACCTTAAAATTTTCTTACAACCTTTTCAACAAATTTAAGAACAATGTATTATAATTCTCATTTTGTGGATGACAAAAAGAGCTAAAAAAAAAATCACTTGCCTCAAGTCATACAATAGTAAACATCATTAATTTACTGAACTCAGGTGCACACTGACTATACTCACTGCACAAATAAAGGAAAGGAAGTTTGGAAGAAATGTTTTATGTTCTACCAGGTAACAAAAATATAGCAATTAACTTGGAACTGCAATCTCAATTTGGTTTACTTTCCCCTAAAGAAACAATGTTTAGTTTCCCTAAATTCCTTGAATCCAGATATCAAGAGAAATTGTTTCCAGAAAGGCAAAGGGGAGAACTGTATTATATCATTGGCTTTCTCTTCTGTTTACCTTAAAGTCTCAAGCACATATCAATTGTTACCTTCTTTTGTTTGATGGTGACTTACGATCTCCTACTCTTCAGGAATTCAGCAATTTCTGAATATTCTGAGCTTTGCCTAAAGGGAATGACTCTTCAATGATATTCTGATTCTGTCACTGGTCCTTGTGTATCTCACTTGACTGGTAGGTTAGTGTTGCTTTCAGTTCAGTTAGTTCCCATGTGGGAATACACATTTAACTTATCCAAATCTTAGAATGCCATGTGCAAAAGTAAGCAGAAAATAGCAATCTGCAGGTCCTTAGTTGACTTAAGAAATTAGCATTAAACATTCTGGGAGGCAGAATTTATACATTCCCATTCAAAAATCTTCTTCCTGCCTTCACAGTCTTCCTCCCTTCAAATCTATTAGAATTTTTCATCGCCACCTTCCTAACACAGGTATATTCACTCAGTTGAAAAATATCACCTAGGTTTGACCCTGTTAACCTATACTCTCACAAAAAACAGGACAGACGAGACAAAGAAAATTCCCCTCTTCCACATATGCCTGATCGTCCTGAGGTCTAAAATATGTTTTATTCAATAGCCTGAGTCCAGAAGCCACTGCTGATTACATCATTACAACACCATTTGTTTATCTGCTATTTTTTCCCTGATTGACCTAAAATGCTGTTTCTAAAACTTTTTATTTTTTTCTTGACAATTCTGTTTCTGGTCGTTGATCTCCTAAAACAAGGCAAGTTCCACTACAGTGGGTTGTGGATTCTATTCCCTAGGCTTTGAGCTATCTGGGACAAAGCAATTATAATTGGATCATTTAGCTTCTAGAAACCTACCTACCTCTTCCTACTTGTTCCTCCTGCCATCCAGGGTCTGCATAAAACAGGCAATAATGAGCCTGGTATTACCCTGGAAAAACTCAGATTAAATTCCAGTTGAATCAAAATGTTAGTTACTTTTGGGGCGCCTGGGTGACTCAGTGGGTTAAAACCTCTGCCTTCGGCTCAGGTCATGATCTCAGGGTCCTGGGATTGAGCCCCACATCGGGCTCTCTGCTCAGCGGGGAGCCTGCTTCACTCTCTCTCTCTGCCTGCCTCTCTGCCTATTTGTGATCTTTCTCCCTCTGTCAAATAAATAAATAAAATCTTAAAAAAAAAAAAAAAATGTTAGTTACTTTTGCTTCCCAAGCAGTATTTTCAAAGAGGAAATGAGTGAGAATATATCCAGGCCCCAGGTAAAAACACACGCCAAACAAAAGAAGGCAGGAAGACTCAGATTATTTCTAATGATGAACAGTAACAGCATCAAACTGCTATTGGTCAAGAATGGAGAGTTCCGCGGGGCGCCTGGGTGGCTCAGTTGGTTGGGCGACTGCCTTCGGTTCAGGTCATGATCCCGGAGTCCTGGGATCAAGTCCCATATCGGGCTCCCGGCTCTGTGGGAAGTCTGCTTCTCCCTCTGACCTTCTTCCCTCCTCATTCTCTCTCTCTCAAATAAATAAACAAAATCCAAAAAAAAAAAAAAAAAAAAAAGAATGGAGAGTTCCGCGGTGAACAGAAACCCAGGAAAGAAAAAAGGAAGAATACAGTTAATTCAAGAAAAGAGGTTCCATCCAGCTATTTCCTTCCTTCATCATTCATTCCCTATTCAAAGAGGCCCCCTTTCCACTTTCTCTTTTCTTATTTTCTATGTTTCATGCTTTAAATGCTCAGGTAATAGGTCTTAAGACAGAAAAGCACGATGAGCTATCAGGACAGGAAGGGGAAATGTGCTAAAATGATTAGAGGCAGCTAATGAATGACAGGATGAGAAGTGCATAAGGAACCAACTTTTCTTAGAAGCTTCTTGTATTTCAGCTCAGCTCCTTCCCACTAAGAATTCTGTCTGCTGTGCTCCAGCCAAAGAACTCTCAGCCCTAGGAAAGCACGACTCCAAGCATATTAGCCAAAAGGCTAATTTGTTTCTCTCATATCTACAGAAAAAATATTTGTTTACATATAAATGCTTTCTCCAGAATCAATAAATACGACACATATGTTTAACTATATGCAAACCAAATTGCAACATGTTTTTCATAGCTTAAAAAAATTCCCACTGGTAAATAAATAAAACCGTAATTCATGATTCAGCCTGCCACTGTGGAAGGGTTGTAGGGACAGGAATCTATAGAGAGGCTAAAAAGAGAAAAGACCCTTTCAGAAGGCTGGAACATGACCTACTGAGGTTCAGAAATTCTTATGATTATTTGGAAGTGGACAATGAATCTTTAGAGCCAGAGGGATGGCTATCACAGACCTAGTTTATTTTTTTTTTTATTAAAATATAATGTATTATGTGCCCCAGGGTACATGTGTGTGAATCATCAGGCTTACACATTTCACAGCATTTATCATAGCACATACCCTCCCCAATGTCCATACTCCTACCCCCACTACCTCCCAGCCATCCTTAGTTTGTTTCGTGAGTCTAGGAGTCTCTTATGGTTTGTCTCCTTCCCCAGACCATCTTGTTTCATTTCTCTCCCCCACCCCCCAAGACCCCCTGCCCTGCCTCTCCAATTCTTCATAGCAGAGAGATCATGTGATAATTGAGAGACCTAGTTTCTTATCCTCAGGCATAGAGGTGTCCTGGCTTACAAGATTACTGGAATTCTACAAATAAATATTTGTAAATATTACAGAACTAAACTACCAAATATATGCCTAAACAGTCCTGGATGATGCCTGAGATTTCTCCAGAATCAATCCGCACTGCTCTATAACATTCTGGGTGGTTGAATCCTATTTATGCTCTATAACATCTGGGGTTGTTAAATGGTATTTGCACTGTAGCCTACATTTCAAGTTACAGATCCATTCCTAAGAGTAGAGTCAATGGAGAAAAGCAAGGGTGACGATCAATGCCTGAAAGATCTGGGGAAGGGTCTACCAGCAAAGTTAAGGGGGAAAAAAAAAGGCAATGAATCTTCAGGGGGTGACTACTTCCCAAGCTGATTAAGAGGAAGATTTAAACCTAAATCATCGTTATACCCCAAAATTGTTTTATTATGCCAGAAATGAAAAAAGATAAAAACAAACAAAAAAAATCAAACAGAAAACAAAAAAAGCAAAACAAAACAAAAAACCTACCTGATTAAAAAATTTTAAAATATCTGATACTTTGAGCTATTCTACTTGGGATATTAAGAGAAAAGTTCTGATTATTATAAGTTCTGTTTCCTTCCTGCTGCATTACAATGGAACAATTTCAAAAATATAAAATAGTTAACTATAATGTGTGGACCATATTTTTTTCTGAATTATATAACAGAGCAACAAAAGACAATGAACACTGTCAACGCATTTGCATAAAGATCTTACATTCGTTTGTCAACAGAAGTGGCTTGTTTATTTTACAAAAGTAATGTTTTATTAGAATCTACATTTATCACATCATCATCAGTACCTGGTACAGATTTACCACTAATATTATTTTACATTCTAAAAAGACCACAAACTACTTTTGTAGACTACCTGAAATTGTAATCTTGAATGACATTCATAGGGGATACAACACTAAAATTTTTTTTTTTTTAACACTAAAATTTTTTTAAAGATCCTGTTTAGCCCCCAAAGAAGCACGAGGCCTACTTGAAATTCTGAGCAATTCACTGATTATTTTAAAGTCTTCAAGTGAAAATTAGTAAACTCTCAAACAAAGACTGTTTGCAGCTATAAGATCAAATTTTATACATAGTTACGCAACACAAAAGCAGACTTCAGGAACAAAGGCATTGCCCATCTTGAAGACATTCCTAGTTTTACATTAAATCACAGAGGTTACGCTTTTCTCTGTGTTGGATTTTGAGTGTACTGTCAAAGAACCTTAGACAATCTGTCTATCCAGATCCCCCTGTGACCTTTCTTTTCATTTGACTCTTTCATGCATAATACATTTTAATAGTGGGGTCGCACAGAGAGATACAGCAACTAAACATAGGAGCACTGAATAAACACGCCTGAAGATAAACCAACTTGGGGAATGTGAAAACCATTACAACTAAGGAGCACTGCTGTCCTTTCTAATTACAGTAAGTTGGAAGTATAACATGGCCAAGAACCAGGTTTTCCTACCTTTCTAAAGAGGTATATGCCAGCCCCAAATCCATGAAGATCAAACTTTTTGGTTCAGTCTCATCTTTTTCCTTTTTTTTCTGGGCTTTTTTACCTTTTCTATTTATATTTCACAACTATTGGGTGCTCTGCTGCTATAAAATCCAGAATTCATTCTTTCTGGGTTATCATACTGCTATTCATCTCTTCTGCTCAGTATAATTTGTCCCTCAATCTTCCAAAAGGGTCTAGATATATTTTTCTAGATCAGTGTTATCCCAAATGGTATTACATAACTGTCCTACGCAGCTTCTGAGATCCGTGTTAGGAAAAGACTGCAATCCACACTTTCTTTCTGAGTTACCATGGACATCTTGCATGAAAGATTCTGAGAAAATCACAATTAAAAAGAAACAAAACTGTTACATAAATAAGCTTTTTTCAAATTGCTCTAATTACAGAACATTCTTTATTTCCATTAAACACATGGAAATCTCAGGGAAAGACACAGCGATAGGAAATACTATCCTAGATTCTCATCTCTTGAGCAACTGCAACTCTTGACTATTGACCTGTTATATGCAAACTATTTTAAGGGCATATCATTAACGAGAAGGCAGTATTCAAGGCCAGGCACTATTCCTAATTATAGACCTAGAGAAGGCAGTGTTTTTAATTCCTTCATATGCAATAAGCAGAGATTCCAGTGACTCAAGATGGCAATAACCAGAGAGCACTGTCACGAAGACATATAGGTTAATGAAACCCTTTTAAATTCTTTACTCATTTCTTAAAGCCAACTTTCTGTTGTTGCTGTTAATCACCTGGAGATTTTCTATATAAAAAAAGAAGAGATTATACAAAACAAACAGAATATAATGAAATCTAACCAATCAACGGAATTGAACTATCTCAAGTCCATGGCAGAGCCTGAGCAAATAAGCTATGTAATTACAAATAATATTTTTTTAAACAATAAGCACATTTAAGATACAGAAATCCAGATCCAGATAAACAACTACTTGAAATCTTCCCCTATATAGAGAGAGCTAGTTAAAAGACTGACAAGGGTAAAACTATGTATTATCACTGGTTTGCGTAGATATTTGTATAAATATATATATATAAACATACTTAGACATCTTTATATATATATATGTATATGTACAACAAGTGGTAAGAAATGGATGGCATCATTTATATCTTTAAAAGAGAGAGAAACTGAAACAACAACAAAGAAAAAATAAATCCTCAGGTTCTCAGATAATATAACCGGGACACCCAGATTGTGAGGGGTGTGCACGTAATTAATTTAGGGAAGAGGCTAGTGTAAGAAAAAATACAGAACGAAGTATAAGACCAGCAGAGGATAGGCATAAAGACCAATGAAATAAAATTCAGCGTCCACAATGAACACAAACCCATACATCTATGAGCAGCTGATTTTTGACAAGAGCACCAAATCTGTTCAATGGAGAAAGAACAGTCTCTTCAACTAATGGTCTTGGCACAACTGGATCTTCACATTCCAGAGAATGAAACTGGACCCCTACCTTATACCATATTCAAAAATTAACCCAGAATGGACCAGTGATCTAAAGACAGAGATGAACCATCAAACCCTTAGAATAAAACAAAAGGATTCATCTTCATTACCTTGGATTTGACGATGGATACTTAGGTAGGACACTAAAGCAAGCCCAACAAAAGAAAAAAAGAGATAAATCTGATTTTATCAAAATTTAAAAAAAAAAAAGCCTTTTGTGCATCAAAGGACATTATCAAGAAAGTTAAAAGAGGCACTTGAGGTGGCTCAGTCAGTCAAATGTCTGACTCTTGGTTTTGGCTCAGGTCATGATTTCACGGGTTTTGGGATCAAGCTCTGCGCTGGGCTCCTTGCCCAGCAGTCAGCTTGAAAGAGTCTCTCCCTCTGTGCCTCCCCCACTCAGGTTCTGTCTCCTTCTGTCTCTCTCTCCCTCAAAATAAATCTTTAAAAAAAATAAAGTAAAAAGACAATCAACAGAATGGGAGAAATATTTGCATGTCACGCATGTGGTAAGTGTTTAATGTCCAAAATATGTACAGAAGCCCTAAAACTCAACAACAAAACCCAATGTAAAATGGCACAAAAGACTTGAACAGACCAAAGAGGACCTACAAATTGCCAATAAGCACATGAAAAGATTCTCACCCTACTAGTTATGAGAGAAATGCAGATCCAAACCACAAGGAGGTACCAGTTCATATCTATAAGGATGGTTACAATAAAAATATTGAAACTAACAAGTGTTGGCTAGGATGAGGAAAATGTGGAACTCTCATACATTGCTGGTTGGAATGTAAAATGGTGCAATCACTGTGAAAAATGGTTTGGTGGTTCCTTGTAAAACTGAAGAGAATTAGCATGTGATGCAACAATTTCATTTCTAGACATAAACCCAAAAGTATTGAAAACATGGGCTGAAAGAGACATTTGTATGTCAAAGTTTGTTTCAGCTTTATTCACAATAGCTAAAAGCTAGAAAAAAACTCAGGTACTCCTCAACAGATGAATGGATAAACAAAACATGTTCTATCTACACAATGGAATATTATTCAACCATAAAAAGGAACAGCATCTGATACTTGCTCCAACATGGGTGAAGTGTGAAAACATTGACATATTGATAATAGGAAAATTCAAAGAGACAGAAAACAGATTAGAGGTTATTAGGGGCAAGGCTGACGAAGCTCTGGGGCGTTATTACTTAATAGTATTTCATTTCTCCCAACAAATGTCCTGAATGGTTACAGAATTTCTGTTTGGGTGACGAAAAACTTCTGGGAATCGACAGCAATAATCGTTGTACAACACTGAATATGATGCATGCCTTCGATTTGTGCACTAAAAATTGGGTGAAAGGGCTAATGTTATATTTTAACATTTTAAAACTAAATATAATTAACAAAGATTTGAATTTCCTAACCAAATTACATAGTTGCCCTTGAAGAATTCTTCCATTTCATGTAATGTATTTTCAGATATTAAATATTTTTAAATATAAAAAAATAAAATAAAATAAAATTTTTTTAAAAAATGAGGAGGGAAGAAGGCCCATCCCTGTTCTTCCTTCTAGGGAAATTATTGAATTGCATCTCACAGATGTGCTTACAGTATGAACCATATATAATCTTTAGAAAATCCCTCAAGAAGCTAAGCACAGGAGTAAACATTTATTCAGAATAAATAAAAGTAATTACAACTTCCAAAGCTGACAAATATCACATAAATCCACACACATAAAATTTATACTAATGGACTGGTTGATACATTTCTATGCTTTTCCTATATCTTTTCATTCTTTATTCTTTGAAAACCTCTTCATAGGATGATTTGCAAACCACTGCCTAGGGAAGGAAGAGAAAAATGATTTAGGATTTCTTCTAGCATGACCTGTATTGGAAAGTCAGCCATGTGGTGAGAGATTTCATTTGCAGAAGCCTCAATGTCACTTGTGGGAATTTTTCTTATCCTCTAGCCACTGTAGTTTCCTTGTGCTCATCATCAGCTGACCCTTCCTGTCAGGCAGGAGTAAATGCATGACCCAAGGGCCATGTTCCATTATCCCGAGGGACTTAATCTGTATCTCAGACAACATTCTGAGCATCCCCAGTACATCTGCATGTGGGCTTCCTTGCCATACCTCAGTGGACACTTCAGTCTCTGAGAAGTCTCAGGGTCTCCCATGAGGAAACAGATTTCATAAAACCACTGAATGGTGAAGTTCAAAGTGATCAAAAAAGCACCTAGCCCGGAACTGTTTAAACTTCAGACACCTTAAGATCCACCCTCAGTTTTTCCATTTCTACATACCACTTCTGCTGCTATTCGCTTATCATTTATTTTCCAATTTTTTACTTAGTCACAGACCTCAGTCTGACCTGACATAATTCTTTCCATAAAACTGCATGTTTGAATGGCAACATATTTTCCCCCCAATGGATGTTAAAATACATGTATAGCTCAGAAAAGAAGAGGAAAAAAAAGGAGTCTTTCTGAGTCCTGCTAAACCTACCTCATGCCCTGTGCACCCCAGCAGATGCTGAAACAAAATAATTCACAGGGACTGGAGAAGACTTGCATTGGGGGAACTAATGACGCAGGAATAAAAAAAAAAATCCCTTAAGTGATGGAAACTATGTGGAAATCTTGTTATTTTCCAAAGCCACTTTTTATTAAAGTGAAGCGGTGAAAAGAGCTATGCTCACAGTTGTTTTTTTTTTCTCTACAAGTGTTTTTGTTTTTTGTTTTTTTCACAAAAATAATGCTGTTCATTAGATTATAGCGATGTTTTGTGCAGTCAGGAGTCATCTTTATCAAATGGGAAAAAAAAGTAAAATTAACTAATAAAGAAAGCCAGTGTAAGGGAGCCAGGGCCAGAGTTAATGAGGAGCAGAAAAACGTATCTTGTCTGGTCACTTCCTCCATGAAGCAATGAAAATTTTCCCTCTCATATCCTTCATCTCTACAGAAAGAAATAACCACTACAATTCACCTACTACCCTCTCTACATAGGCTTTTTTTTAATTAACATATAATGTATTGTTTGTTTCAGGGGTACAGGTCTGTGAATCATCAGCCTTACACAATTCACAGTGCTCACCGTAGCATACACCCTTCCCCAATGTCTATCCCTAACCCTTCCCCTACCCCCGCATCCCCAGAAACCCTCAGTTTGTTTCCTGAGATTAAGAGTCTCTTATGATTTCTACATAGGTTTTTAATTGTTGTTTTCTACCATCTTGTCTACATTCCATAAGTTCCTTGGAGCACAGAAGAAGCCTTAATTCCACAGACACCCCTGGCCCCTGGTATCAAGCTAAGTACATGGGAGGTGTTTCATGTTGAATAAATGGCCAAAAAGTATATATAAAAACAGACACCTAAAACTAAATCATTTTAATACTCATGACTAATAATACTTAATAAAATCGACAACATTCCTAAAATTAAAGCACCAGGATAAGAAATGACTAAATACAGATTTAAGAGGAAGACTGAAAATATTTCTGTTAACTTATGTAAGACAACTCACTGGCCTATATTTCAATGAGACAAGTGTTGCCAGACTCAACACTATAATAATAAGGTTTTCGTCTTTTCTAGTCATCAGTCGGACAGATACTACTACTGTTTGCATTTATATGTGATTAGAAAAGGGGGAAGAAGAGATTTCAAATTATCTAAAGCCAAGACAGTCTGAGAGGGGCAAGGGTGAGATTTAACTCAACAGGATAGAAGTTCACTTGTGGGCAGCAGGATTTAAAAACCACCTTAGCATATGCAGAAGCAGGAGAGAAGAACCCCCATGTAATCAACCCAAAGGTCTATGGAAGGATACGACGGAGAGATGTGGCAGTTAAGTGTGAGACAGCCCGAACATGTTGAAAGAGAAGCCTCTTAGCTGAGCCTCGGGCATGTCCGCCCACACGCTCTCCTTAAGGCCTCACCAGATCCACTGTCAGCAAGACTGGACAGCTGATCTCAAGGCCACTGCATCAGGCAAGGGCATGCTGATTGGGAGAACACACAGTCCACATTCAGGGAGCAGCTGCTCCCCAGCAACTACCAAAGCACTGCCACATAAAACTAGAGGGCCCATATGGCCAGAACTTGCCCTCTGCTAAGACTTTTACGTGAAATTTAACAATTATTCGGTTTTAGTGATTACCTATACTATTTAGGAACCCTATACAGGGGCGCCTGGGTGACTCAGTGGGTTAAGGCCTCTGCCTTTGGCTCCAGTCATGATCTCAGGGTCCTGGGATCGAGCCCCACATCGGGCTCTCTGCTCAGTGGGGAGCCTGCTTCCCCCTCTCTCTCTGCCTGCCTCTCTGCCCACTTGTGATCTCTCTCTGTCAAATAAATAAATAAAATCTTAAAAAAAAAAAAAAAAAAAAAAGGAACCCCATACAGGTCAGACAAGACACATCTGCTATTCCAATTTGACCCTTCATCCTCCAGCTTGTAAATCATGATTTAAATGCATCTCACCAGGGTCCCCTGGGTGGCTCAGTCAGTTAAGCATCTGCCTTGGGCTTGGATCCTGATCCCAGAGTCCTGGGATGGAGTCCAGTAACGGGCTCCCTGCTCAATGGCGAGTCTGCTTCTTCCTCTTCCTCTGCTCATGCTCGCTCTTTCTATCATTCATCTTCCCTCTCAAATACATAAAACCTTTAAAAGAAATAATTGCACCTCCACAAAATTTGAATTTTTACAGAGATTATGTTAAAACCATCATGGCTCTAAAAGGTTTTCTAGGGATTACAATGCAAAGTATTAACACGCTGAAAATGTATTATTCAGAAGAAGGATGACTTCTAAGCATTATATTATTGTACTGGGTGACAGCAGATCTCAAAGCTCATGGATATAAGGTCTATTGGCTTTTATATTTTACATAATTGCATTATAATTTATATATTTTTATAATTTACATTAAAATTCTTATAATTTACATTCTATCTCTGCCTCTCTCTTTCTCTTCCAAAAAGTTAATAATGCACCTTAGTTCACAGCAAATTATTACCATTAGTCCCTTTCTCAACTCAGTTATTTGGTATAATTTACCTGTTCCCCATTCCCATTCCATACCTCCCTAAAATAGTAAACATTCCAATGTGTTTGATGAGTACGGTTCTTTTCTGTGTGATCTCATAAAATGAACAGTTTTTCTTCTTATTTTTTTTTATATTTTATTTATTTACTTGACAGAGAGAGATCACAAGTAGGCAGAGAGGCAAGCGGAGTGGGGGGAAGCAGGCTCCCTGCTGAGCAGAGAGCCCGATGTGGGGCTCGATCCCAGGACCCTGAGATCATGACCTGAGCCGAAGGCAGAGGCTTTAACCCACTGAGTCACCCAGGCACTCCTCTTCTTATCTTTCTAACTTACGATGCTATCGAGCTAGTTATTTTTACTTTCCAATGAGGCATGTTGTTTTCTTTTTTTTTTCTTTAAGATTTTATTTATTTGAGATAGAGCGAACAAGAGAGAGAGAAAGCATGAGCAATGGGGAAGGAGACTGCCCACTGAGCAGGGAGGCCGATGCAGAACTCAATCCCACGACCCCGGGATCACAACCAGAGCCGAAGGAAGATGCTCAACCGACAGAGCCACCAGACGTCCCAAGGCATGTTGTTTCTAGCATGAGTGTTTATTTAGCCCACTGTCTAATATAACTGCGTAGTACTCCACACTGTACACCCACCACACACATCTGTCCATCCTGAAGCCTGGAGAGTCTGCAGCTTGCTAACACCACAAGGAACACTATAGTGTTGCTAATTAACCTGTGCGTGCTCCCTCATAGACTTTGGGGTCTATGTCCAGGACTGGGATTGCTGGCCCATCGAACACGTGAGTATTTAATTTTACTAAGAACTGCTTCAGTGCTTTCCAGGAGTCCTGCAGCAATTGACAGCCCCCCACAGAATGTCAGGATTCCTGGAGTTCACATTCTGCCAAACACGTGGCATTATCCAGGCCCATGTTATTTCCAAAATGGTGCCTCTTTATAAAATTTTCATTTTTCCATTCCAGCGGTGGAGCAATGGATGATCTTGCTCCTGGAAAAATGGAGCTTGAGGCCATGAGCAGATACACCAGCCCAGTGAGCCTGGCTGCCTTCCCCCATCTGACCATGGTGCTATTGGTCACTGGCATGTTCTTCACTACCTGGTTCTTCCATCAAGAGCTTACTGCCACCAACAACCCTCAGGATATCTACAAAGAGCTCCTCATCTCCTTAGATGCCTTGCTCTTCATGACTTTGTAGTCCTCTTCTCGCTGCTCTGGGTCAACATCTACATATGACCTTCCAAAGGCTCCAACCAGGTGGCTTCACTGAACCCCTCCTTTTGTAATTTAATTTACTATTGCTGGAAGCGTCCCAGCTGCTGTTCACAATAAAGGCAGACGTACAAAAAAAATTTTTTTATTTTTTCTATTTACCAAAGAATATGAACCTCTCCTTATAAGGTTACTGGGTTTTAGTCTTCTTCTGTAAGTTCTTGGTTCAACTGGTTGCAATCTTATGTTGAGATAGTTATCTTTCTCTTAATGGTTTATAGTAATCTCTTCTCTAGTAAAACATATATAAACCTGTACACACACACACACACACACACACACACACACACACACACAGCACTTGCGTAGAGATCACTTGGGAACCTTGATAAAATACATACTCCGACCCACTAGGTCTGGGGTGAGTCCCAAGAGTCTTCCATAAATTACCAGATCCCACAGTAGGATGACAATGATGATGTCTGTCCAAAAATCAAACTTTAAGTGGCAAAGGATAATACTATATTTAACTACTTGCTGACCTTTATTCTTCCATTTATTTTAGAGTAAATTTATCAAGGCTCTCAAAAGTATCCAAATGGGGGTTTGAATGGAATTGATCAAAGTTAACCAATATTAAATATTAGAAGTTTTAAAAAATATATTATCACTGATTAAAGGCCAGCAATGTCTCTCCATTCATCCAGATCACTTTCTACCTTCAGAATTTTTCCATAGATTTCTTGTGTGTGGTTAAGCTAAGTCCTAAATACATTTTACTTTTTGTGAGTTTTCTACAAAGTGTCTTATTTATGCTTGGTTACAAGTGGTTTAGAGAGGGATGCTACTGATTTTATTATGTTTGTATTTTACCTGACAACTCTGTGGAAAACTTATTAGCCCAAATACTTAACCGATCCTGATTTACTGTGATCATTGTTGCTTTTAGGTACCTAACCACTAAATTTTCCCCCGAATTACAATTTTATCTTTTCTCTTTCAATTCTTAACACTTATTTTTTTCTCAGAGCACTGACCAAGACATCAAATGATATGTTATATTAGGTGTGTTAGTCAATGTCCTCATCTTTACCCATCTTTTAAAAAGAGCAACTAAATGTTTTCAGTACGTATAGTGTAGTGTTTGTTGTAGAATTTCAGCAATCATTGCACTTAATGGAAAAACATTTATTTTATATGTTTCTAGATATATCCACTAGGAATGCCTGTATGTGTGTGTATGTATGTATGTATGTATGTGTATGTGTGTATATATATATATATATATATATTTATATATATGTCCTTCTTATATAATAGAAAAACAAGTACATATAAATGTCAGTTCTCACATATCTGTTGTTACCAAAACATTAGTAAAGCATTTTTTCTGCATCTAAAGATATCAAATATTTTTTTCCTAGAAATCATCAATACATAAATGAAGTTACATAAAATATACTGATAAATTTCTGATGAATCATTTTGTATATAACTTGATATTGTATATTACTTGATAATTATGTATTATAAAATACATTTTTATTTTATTTGTCCTTTACGTTATTTCAGATTTTCCTTACACAATCATAAGGTAAGCCAAGAATTTTCTTTTCCTCTTTATTGGAATCAAAACTGCACCAGTCTCCTTAAATGAGTTTAGAACGTCTGATTTTTCTCTTCAACATGTTTATGTGGACAGTTTAATTAATCCTAAAAATTTTACAGAATTCCTATGAAAACAGCTAGAACTTGGAATTATTTCACCTCATTTCAAAATTATATCATTCTTTTATTACTGTTTTCTATGAAATAGCTTTTAGCTTAGAAATTCCCTAGTGATTTTTATAATTTCCTTTTATTACAAATTATTTAAGAATGCATCATTTGATTTCTAAACATACTGAATTTTTAATATAGCTGTGGGTTATTTAGTCTTTTTTTTAATTTTTTAAAAAAGATTTTATTTATTTATTTGTCAGAAAGCGAGAGAGCACAAGCAGGGGGAGCAGCAGGCAGAGGGAGAAGCAGACTCCCCACTGAGCAAGGAGCCGGAAGTGGGACTCGATCCCAGGACCCTAGGATCACAACCTGAGTTGAAGGCAGGAACTTAACCAACTGAGCTACCCAAGCAACCCTGGGTTATTAAGTCTTTTTTTCTTTTTTTTTTCCCCTGGGTTATTAAGTATTAATTGGAGAATTTCTTTTGTGTAATATTGATACCATGGATAACTCAGGCTTTTTAATGACATAATCCATAGTCTGGTTTTATAAATGTTCTAGCGTATACCTTTATAACTAATAGTCCCAGGTATATTTGTTCATTTGTTTTTATCTTAGATACCTCTCATTATTAGTTCTTACTTGATTTGTCAGTCTCTGAGACGTGTGTGCTAAAACAGCTGATTAATCGGGGTGCCTGGGTGGCTCAGTGGGTTAAAGCCTCTGCCTTCGGCTCCAGTCGTGATCTCAGGGTCCTGGGATCGAGCCCCGCATTGGACTCTCTGCTCAGCGGGGAGCCTGCTTCACCCTCTCTCTCTGCCTGCCCCTCTGCCTACTTGTGATCTCTCTCACTCTCTCTCTCTCTGTCAAATAAATAAATAAAATCTCTAAAAAAAAACCAAAAAAACAACAAAACTGATTTATCCACTATTTCCAGCAGTTTGTTGTTTCACACAGTTTTCTTAAGGTCTAGATTTATATGCACACATATTCACACATATCCACTGTTGTATCATCTTTATTATTCCTTTTTAGATGATAAATTATTAACCATCATTCCTCAGAGAAATTAAATCACTGCTTTGCATACAATAAACCTTTAGTAATCTTTTTTAATTAAATTAGGTTAGAACTGAATCAGACAGTGTAACCGGTTTCTAAGAGTGAGCAAAGAGGGAACAGGGAAGGCCTGGGAGGGAGGCCTACAAATGAATTAGAATTATCAGGACATCCTTCTGCTCTTGAAATTTTACTGAGATTGAATATTCCCAAGAGTTTCAAAAGCCAATTTATTCTGAGCTGTAACCTAAGATATTACTTGAGTATATGAAACTGGGATTAGAAAGCAGATCTTCTAATTCAGTTTGAAAAGGTAAGGAAAAGGAAGTCAGAGATAGTCAGAGGCATACTTATGTTCAAGAGACCAAGGAAAGAGAAAAATCAGAAATGGAGTCAGCAAGAGAAAGAGAGAGAGACTGAAAGAGATAAAAAGAGAGACAGAGACATAAAGACTGGGGGAGAACTGCTGCATTCTCTGAACAATTACTGTGTTGCAGGCACTGGTCTATGTTCTTTAAAAATACTATTTTGTTGAAACGCACAAACATACTCCACAGAATCCTTTTTAACAAACAAGAAGACCATTTCTAATAGACAACAGAGATCGGACTTTGTCCAACACAGCTGAAATATTTATGATTTGTCTTTATAGTCAATTTAATTCAGATTTAAGGAGATGACTTTTCATAATCCATGAGCATGATCTATTTTTAGCACATTTTGGCAAATATTTTACTGTAATTTTAGCAGAAATAACAAGGTCAAAATTTATGCCATTGGCTAGCTTTTTTTTCTGCTATTTCTACTCTAATACTCTTCAAACTCCATTATAAAACTCTATCTAAATATATAACCAATAACCACGTTTGGAAGAAATGCACTTGGGAAACAATTCATACCTGTTAGTAACGGAAATAATCAATACTTTCTAACATTATTCAATCTAAAAATCATATAATCGTAGCCGTCTAAAATATGAACAATGTTAAAAAAACTGTCTTACTATGTATATATAGTGTCTACCATGTTAACATTACACTTTTGTTTTCAGTTTCTTAGTAAGGAATCCATGGAAACAGGTTTTCCGGTGGCATGTTTTTACTTGATCTTCTCAATTTCTTACTGAAATCAGCTTGAATTGGTTTAATACTACTTCCACTGGGATAGTTGTAAATAATAACTGGATTCTAATGAATAATGTTTGGGGTCTACAAAAATTCTAAAATTATTTGCAAATGTTCTATGTGTATGTAAAAGCCTAACAGTAAGGGAATTAATAACAGTAAAATCAGGGCGCCTGGGTGGCTCAGTTGGCTGGGCGACTGCCTTCGGCTTAGGTCATGGTCCCGGAGTCCCGGGATCGAGTCCCATATCGGGCTCCCAGCTCTGCGGGGAGTCTGCTTCTCCCTCTGACCTTCTCCCCTTTCATGCTCTCTCTCGCTCTCTCTCTCTCAAATAAATAAATAAAATCTTTAAAAAAAAATAATAACAGTAAGATCTGCTTTGATAAATGACTTATCAAATGATTTTTTTTGGTTAATATATTTAAAACTTTAAAGATGCTAAGTCAAAACTAATTAAAAATAACTTAACTCTTAACACTTACACCGACTCATTATTTGTTTTAAATTCATCTGTGATTGTAGGTTTGTAGGAAGACAAAGGTCAAGAAAGTTGTCCAACACTCAATAACCACGGTTGAATGAAAATGTTTATTACTAAAACTTTATCCACTGAATAGGGATTCCATCACAACTGTGCAAATAAATATTTATGACATGGACTTGATTTAGGGTATGTAAATATGTCCTGAGTTCAATTTATCTAAGGTATAAAAAATTCATATTAAAAGATAAACACAAAACATATGCACTGGTTCATAAAAGGCTGCCTAATAGTTTGTAAATGAGCCATCTATTTTAAGAATGTCATCTGGAGTTAAATTAATAAGCCTCTTGAGGATGGTAAATTGTTCTAATCACTTAAAAAGAGGTTGGCCACACAAGGGACATTGAATCCACATTTTAGGGTTAGATTTCTTGAACTTGTGAGTAATTGTTACACATACATAAGAATTAGGCATTTTAAACAGCAATAAAATTTTAACATTTATTGGAAAATAAAAGTGAAGATGAAACCCTTTGAAAAGCTTATGAAACTATTTTTTCATAGATACAGATGTCTTTATAGTTGGATTTTCATATTCATATGTCTAAGTATCAGCTGTTGTTCCTTGTTTCCATTTGTGAAGGACAGTTAGGAAGAAACACCAAGTTCAAAACAGTGAAAATAATCTACACTATGCCCTTTATAATAAGATACAATTAAAGTTGTTATAAAATTTATTACCCAAAGAGGAAAACTCTGAAACTGAGAGAGACCACTAGCAACAATTACACTGGGCTGAAAACAGAGGCTTTCCAGAACAAACTGGAAAATATGATTACTTTCACTACAAGGAACTTTAAATCCTTCCAATTTACTTCTTTTTCCTAGGAAAACAGTGTCAACACATGAAGCACTGAGATGCTGTCCCGAACAGGTTTAGGAAGGCAAACTGGTTTCAAGATCACCTCCCCCTGACTAATGCTTGCAGTACTGCACTAACTGAAAAGGCAATGTTGGGACCCAAAAGGAAGGCACACCAGGATCAATTCTCAGGGGAAGAGGTGGTGCTACAGGTGTGGAGTATTTTCTGAATTTGATGATGGAGTCTGCTGTTTTACTAGTTTTAACACTTTATTCTTCTCATGCTTTACTCGTTTATTGACAAAAGTAATAAGAGCTAACTACACAATCTACATTATCAATCTTCAAAAAAACTACCTGATACATCAGAACTATTGTGCCCATTTTACCATTATGGAAGCCAAGATATTGAGCATTTTAAAAACTTCCCAATGTTACCAAACTGTTAACTAGCAGGGCTGGGATTCAGACACAGGAATTCTAGCTCTAGATACTGTATATTTAACCAGTTTGCTAGAAATCCTTTTGGGTAGTGCTTTTAATACTTGGAATTCTTGATTACTAATGTCCAAAATAAATTAAAAATCCAAGTTGGATATTATATGACTACTTATAAATAAGGTGTATACCAAGTCACTCTAAAACTAACAAATTCCTATGATCAAGAAAAAAAAAAAGAAAGGAAATATTTCAGTATGGATAAGATTAGGGTCCACATAAGAGGAGGCCTTAAAATCATCATTTTTTTTATCCATTTTGCTTCGAACAATCACTTTTGTATCCACAGCAACTAGAAGTCCCTATTTGGTTGAAAATAGAGCTACCCTACGACCCAGCAATCGCACTACTGGGTATTTACCCTCAAAATACAAATGTAGTGATCCGAAGGGTCACATGCACCCGCATGTTTACAGCAGCCATGTCCACAATAGCCAAACTATGGAAAGAACCTAGATGTTGCTCAACAGATGAATGGATCAAGAAGAAGTGAGATATATATATATATATATATATATATATATACACACACAATGGAATACTATGCAGCCATCAAGAGAAACGAAATCTTGCCATTTGCAACGACATGGATGGAACTAGAGGGTATTATGCTAAGTGAAATAAGTCAGTCAGAGAAAGACAATTATCACATGATTGCTCTGATATGAAGAATTTGAGAGGCAGGGCAGAGGGTCGTGGGGGGGTGGGGAAGAGAAATGAAACAAGACGGGATGGGGAAGGAGACAAACCATAAGAGACTCCTAAACTCACTAAACAAACTAAGGGTGGCTGGGAGGTGGGGGGGGGGAGGGTTATGGACATTGGGGAGGGTATGCGCTATGGTAAATGCTATGAAATGTGTAAGCCTGATGATTCACAGACATGTACCCTGGGCCAAATAATACATTATATGTTAATAAAAAAATTTTTAAAAAGTCACTATTTGGTGTATTTATGGTGCTTACTGAATTATAGTAAAATGAATGAATGAATAGCTACAGATAAACCTGTGAGCTTTTTTCTTATCCTTTATTCCAATTACTGTCCTTAAAAGGCAAGAGGGGTAAGAGTAACGGAAGAGTGAGGCTGCTCAGTAAGCCATATGAATATTTAATTGGAAATAGCCAAGTGGACGCCGTGGGCGGTTGGCTAGAAGCGCCATGCCTGAAGATGGGGAGTCAGGACATCACCACATTCTGTCTCTACCTGGTGGAATTCTCTCTTCAGTCTATTTTGAGAACTGCTATTCAGTCAGCCAATTCTGTGTCACTGCTAATGGAATAGGATACAACATCATGATTGACCCCATAGACTGTACTGTGTTTAAACCTGGCCTCTAAATACTGAAGTGACTATTATTGGCTAAATGCAGTTAATTGTGATCTGAAGAGAAAATAACTTCAATGTAATATGAACATTCTTACCCAAAGTTATCAGTTTTACTTCTAAAAAAAAACCCAAAAAACAAGTGACTGTCTTGTATCTCCTCTTCATTTTTCTCTAAATGTTCTAAAATGTGGATTTGGGTTCCAAGTCTGCCTCTGTGGATCAATATCACCATGGATTCCTCCCTTGATCTTTGTAAGGTTTGGTCTTCTAATTTGCAAAATGTAGGGATAATGATAGTTTTTATCTCGGAGGAATGAAATAAAAGAAAGCAGATAATGGCTGTAAAAACCTAGTCACATTAAATAGTCTCAATAAATACTGCTATGACTAAAGTTTGAAAAGCCAATAAATATCTATAGAAGGATTATAATAAATCATTTATATCCAAGAAAACATTTTTTTAAAATATTTTATTTATTTATTTGACAGAGAGATCACAAGCTGGCAGAGAGGCAGGTAGAGAGAGAGGGGGAAGCAAGTTCCCTGCTGAGCAGAGAGAGCCAGATGCGGGGCTCGATCCCAGGACCTTGAGATCATGACCTGAGCCAAAGGCAGAGGCTTTAATCCAGAGCCACCCAGGCACCCCTCCAAGAAAACATTTGTAATAAAAGTTGGAACATGATGGAACTGAAACAAAATGGCTCGAATTTAAATAAAAATGGAGGCTAATCCTGCTCTTTTAAATCATGTTACTCATTCCAGCTTTTTCAGAGGATCTGGTTAACAGATTAGGGAGGGAAAAGCAATTCTGTGGAAATAAAAGTATTCAGTCACAAAATAAAACATTAAATGGTAAGTGGATTAATAAAATGCAAAAAAAAAAACAAAAAAAGAAATAACTATACTTTTGTTAGTGAAGTACATTTAAACTAACTTGATTTGTTAAATTATTGTTTTGTTTTTACTGTGGCAGGAATACTTAACATGAAATCTAGCCTCTTCAATTTTTTTTAAAGATTTTATTTATTTAAGAGAAAGAGGGAGTGAAAGAGCACAAGCAAGGGAGAGGGGCAGACGGAGAGGGAGAGAGAGAAGCAAACTCCCCACTGAGCAGGGAGCGCCATGTGGGACTCCATCCCAGGACTCTGGGATCACGACCTGAGCCAAAAGCAGACGCTTAACCAAATCAGCTACCCAGGTGCCCTTCAATTTTTAAGTGCACAAGACGTATTAAGAATAGGTGTGGTGTTGTAGAGATCTCTAGACTCACTCATCTGGTATAACTGACACTACCTGTTGAACAGAAACTTCCCATTTCCCCGCTCCCTCAGCCATTCTGCTCACTGCTTCTATGATTTTGACTGTCTTAGATATTTGATATAAGGAGTCAAGTGGAGTCTGTTACTGCTTATTTCATTTAGTATAATGTCCTCCAGATCCATCCATGTTGTCACTTATGGCAGAATCTCCTTCTTGTTCTAGGCTGAGTAGTATTCCACATTCCATTTTATGTATATACCACATTTTCTTTATCTACATCTGCAGATGGCCATTTACATTGTTTCCATGGCTTGGTTATTATGAATAATGTGAATATTGTGAATAATGGGAGTACAGACATCTCTTTGAGATCCTCATTTCAACTCTTTTGAATAAATATCCAGACATGTGATTGCTGAAGCACATGGTAATTCCATTTTTCTTTTGGGGGGAGGGAGCAGAGGGACAGGGAGAGAGAGAATCTTAGGCAGGCTCCATACCCAATGCAAAGCCTAATGAGGGGCTCGGCCTCATGGCCCTGAGATCATGACCCGAGCCAAACTCAAAAGGTGGATGTTTAACCAGCTGAGCCACCCAGGTGCCCCTGTAGTTCTATTTTTAATTTTTTAAGGAAACGCCACAGTGTTTTCCATAGAGATTGTACCTTTTTACATTTTACCAGTAACATACAAAGGTTCCAATTTCTCTACATCTTTGCCAACACTTGCTTTTTTTTTTATAATAGTCATCGTAACGGGTGTGAGATAATATCCTACTGTGCTTTTGAATTGCACTTTCCTGCTGATTAATGATGTTGAACATCTTTTTATACACTTGTTGGTCATTCGTATGTCATCTTTGGAGAAATGTCCATTCAAGTTCTTTGACTATTTATTTATTCATTGCTACTTAATCACAGGAGAACCTTAAACGTTCTGGATATTAACTCTTTATCAAATACATAGTTTCAAATATTTTTTCCCATTCCATAAGTTGCCTTTTCACTCTGTTGATTGTTTGCTTTGCAGCACAGAAGCTTTTCAGTCTGAGGTAGTTCCACTTACGACTTTGCTTTCGTTGCTTATGCTTTTGGCATTTTAGCTAGAAATCATTGCCAAGACTAAGGTCAAGAAACTTTACTTGTATGTTTTCTTAATAGGATTTAAACAGTTTCAAATCTTACACTGAAGTCTATAATGCATTTTGAGTTGATTTTTTTATGCGTGTTGTAATATAAGGGTTTAATTTAATGAATACATGAAACAGAGTAGAAAAACAAATTTAAAAATCAACAAAGCTAAGAGTTAATTTTTTGAGGAGAGAAAGAAAACTGACAAATTTTAGCTAGGCTAACTAAGAAAAAAGAGAGAAATCTCAAATAAGTAACACTAAAAGTGAAAGAGAAGACATCACAACTGGGTCAGAGAGATAACAAGGATAAGAAGTTGCTATGAACAATTATATGTCAACAAACCGGATGTCCTAGAAGAAATGGGTAAATTCTAGAAATATACAGCCTATCAAGACTGACTCCAGAAGAAACTGAAAATCTGAACAAATTAAAACTAAGGAGACTAAATCAGTAATCAAAACTTCCCATTAAAAAAAAAAAAAAAAAAGCCCAGGACCACATGTTTTCACTGCTAAATGTTGCCAAAATAAAAATAAATAAGTAAATAGGGCCCAAACTTTTCAAACTTTCCAAAAAGTAGAGGAATGAACACTCCAAAACTCATCTCATGAGGCCAGCATTACCCTAGATTTCCAAAGCCAGGCAAAGATACTACAAGAAAGTTATAAGCCAAGATCCCTGATAAATATATAAAATCCCTGAAAGTATTAACAAACTGAATTCAACAGCACATTAAAAGGACCATGTGCCACCATCCTGGATGAAGGATGGTTTAAGATACACAGATCCATTAATGTGATATATCACATTAAAGAATGAAGGGTACAAATCATGTGATCATCTCAATAAATGCAGAAAAGGCACTTGAGAAAATTCAATATCCTTTCATGTTAAACCTTTCAACACCCTAGATATACAAGGAATTTACTTTAACATAGGAAAGATCAACAAGAAGGAAAGGATTCTCATTCTTGCTGCTTTTATTCAGTATAGAACTGTAAGTCATACCCAAGGAAATTAGGCAAGAAAAGAAATAAAGGGCATCCAAGTCACAGAAGAAGTAAAATTATGTTCGTTGATGACATTCTTACATGCAGAAAAACCTAAATAATCCACAAAAAAAGGTGAGAGAATAATAAACAAGTATAAAAAATTTGCAGGATAAAAAAATTAACATACAAAAAGAAAATCAGTTATGTTTTTATATCTTAACAATAAACTATGCAAAAAGGGAATTAAGAAAACAATCCCATGTGCAGTAGCAACAGAAAACAAAATGAGGGCGCCTGGGTGGCTCAGTTGGTTGAGCAACTGCCTTCAGCTCAGGTCATGATCCTTGAGTTCCAGGATCCAGTCCCACATCGGGCTCCCAGCTCCACGGGGAGTCTGCTTCTCCCTCTGACCTTCTCCCCTCTCATGCTCTCTCTCACTTTCTCTGTCTCTCAAATAAATAAATAAATAAAATCTTTAAAAAAAATAAAAAAATAAAAGGAAACAAAATGAAACAAAACTTTGGAACAAACTTAACCAAGGGCCTGAGTGTCCTGAAAACTATGAAAATTGATGAAAGACATTTTAAAGACACCAAAACTTTTTTTTAAGATATAAGCATTACACCAGTAATAACTGAAGCTGTTGTTAAAAACAAATGCCTTTTATTTTATATAAATATGTTTATTATTAACCCTAATGACAGTTTAATATTAGCATAAATGATGATTCTAGGAAATAAGTATAATTAATTTAAATTAACAGTAAAATAATGAAGAGTCTAAAGATAAGGAAACAGAAAAGCAATTCATAAAGAAAAAGATAAGGAAACAGAAAAGCAATTCATAAAGAAAACCTTTAAATAGACCCCAGTTATAAAGTGTACTTAAAATTACCATTCTGAAAACCCAAATGTCAAAATATAATTAGACTGTAGTTTATTTGCAGAAACAGAATTAAATGACTCTAAGAATAGACCTCAAACAGGTTTTCTTTTTGTATATAATTAAACATTTTCAGAAGATTAATGACAAATCTGCAGAAGCAGGTCATGTTGCGAGGTGTTTTCTTTGCAATGTAGACTACATCTGAATCATTTCAATAAATGTCAGTTACAAGGGCAAGGAGGAGTCACCTAAAAAGTACTGTATAGCCACTATTTTAGAAGTTCACATATATCAATGATCTTTAACTATAATAAGCATCACAACTGTCTCAAATGCTCATGAAAAAGCCATCTGAGAGAAAGTTACTCGATAACACAGCAAGTAGGCAACAAAGGCAGCATTCAAACTCATCTGTCTCAGGTTAGAAGGCACTAGAACGTATGCATATACATGGGCTTTAAGATCAGACACACGAGATGTGAAATTTATACCATTAAAATTTTATCTTAAATTTCATTTAATCCTAAATTACTATGGTACTGTACCCTAATCTTTATTCCCAGTTCTGTTTCTAGACCTTTTTTTTTTTTTTTTGGTCAATCTCTAACCCCACGCAAAATGAATGAAGCTTCAAATTTCCTCCTGAGAAAAGGGATACTTAAAGTATTTAACCATTTCCAAGGCCTCATCGCTACCCAATCAGAAAGTACATCAGGTACAAGAAACCAGACCCTGCGAACAGACATTTGATGGATGAATTCAGTATTGCTTCAAGGCATTTGGGTCCTGGCTTTTCCTATTTCCTACATGCATATTTCCCATTACAGCCACTCTGTTTACTTACCAGGCTGAACCTCCTCTACCATATACACATTGGGACAGGGAATGCCAAGAGGGATTGGCAGCTTTAAAATAACACCTTAAAGGATAAAAAAAAAAAAAAAGATAGATGAGGGGCGCCTGGCTGGCTCAGTCAAAAGAGCATGGGAATCCTGACCTCCAGGTTGTGAGCTTGGGCCCCACGCTGAGTACAGAGATGACTTTAAAAAAAGAAAGATGGTTTTCTTGATATGCGTCTCTGATTTAGAAAATTAACAGAAGTAGGCACTTAATTGAAAAACTAAGATAAAAAGAGAGTACGATTTAACTAAAAGTATCTTAGATTGCCCTCAATTAAAAATATTTAAGCAGAACTATACTTGGTAAAGACAGATATGTTTATTTTCTTTTTTTTTTAAAGATTTTATTTATTTATTTATTTATTTATTTATTTATTTATTTATTTATTTATTTGGAAAGAGAGAGAGTGAGAGAGAGCATGAGACGGGAGAAGGTCAGAGTGAGAAGCGGACTCCCCATGGAGCTGGGAGCCCGATGCGGGACTCGATCTCGGGACTCCGGGATCATGACCTGAGCTGAAGGCAGTTGCTCAACCAACTGCGCCACCCAGGCGCCCTGTTTATTTTCTATATAGGTTTAAATGACCAAAGTTAGCAAATTAAGAAAGACAAAACATTTACCCACTTCAAAGTAAATACTGAAATCAGAGGTGAAGCTTCCAAAAGGTAGGATATTTACATAATATATTTCATAATACACTACTTGGGTTAAGTGTACTGTGGTTTTTATACCCAGAAATATATAAACTGAAATGTTTTTAGTCTGAACTGCATTCTGTGCACTATGCCAGGTGTTCTTCATGTGCTATTTGTATTTTTCTTTTAGTAACCCTGTATTAAGGTTATTACTACTCCCCACTTTACAGCTGAAGAAACTGAAGTCCAGAGAGTCTAAATAACTTCCCTAGAGATTAAGCGGCACATACAGGGCATGCTTTTTCTTTATATTCTGCCTTGTGGGAAGAAATGTTCCTAGACAAGAACTACTGTTCATATCCCAAAGGAATGGGAGGTAAAGAACAATTAATACTGAAAGATATAACTGCAGATATATCTAATTTCCGGGGGTTTCATCTGGCTAAAACAGTGAGTCCCCAGAAGAATAAACATGGAAACACCTTCACTTACAAATCAACTTTATGTTAAACTATTTACTTAATAATTGAATCATTCTCTTTAGGATCCAAAGCTTTCCCTCTTCCTCATCCCAACATGTTATTGAAACTGATGGCACTAAAATCAATGGACTCCAAAGGCTGAAACGTTTAATGACTTATCATTATAAAATGACATATTTATATGCTGAAAAGGGCTGAAGAGAGTGGTATGCACATGCTTCTGGGTAAGTGTGGTGTCTACAGAAACCCCGTGTTTTGTAGTATGTGGTCAATGACATACACAGAGCCTCCAGGGCAAAATGGGCCACTTCCAAAGGAAGATTATTCCATCTCCATCCCATTTCTCCCTTTGGATTTTTTTTTAAAGTTACAGATCTCCAGTAGTTATAACTATTATGAGCTTCATCGGCAAAATCTTTGAGCTCATTCTCTCTGAGCACAAAATCTTATGAATCCAGTCAACGGCCTTTAGAGAAAGTTATACTTGAAATACTTCTGGTGTGTTCTGGAGAATAACGTCATTTCCAAGCTGTACTGATAAAAGGTTGGGCATTAAGAAGGAAGCCAGCCCACCATAACTATTCCGTAACTGGCATACATGCAGCACGTCCTTGCTTTAAAGTTTTAAAATGCTTTCAAGGTAATCCTACTTCTCACTTGCATCTGTCGCATATCCAAACTACTGGTCTTTTGGCCTTCTTAGAGCAGATCACCTACTATAAACTGAAATATGAGGAGAGTGCTTTTCAGTCTCCATTTAACTGTCATTCTTTGAACTATTTTATGTCACCTGCCCAATTTCCTTCCACCCTGCTGAACGCTGGGTGACAGAGCCAGATGCTGGCTGCGTGAATGAGTGACCTTGGGTTCTGCCAGCCACAGTCTGGAGTCATCGGCTATCACCTGAAAAGAGCCGGACTGCCAGGATCAACATGAGGAGCAGACTGGAAACCTGAGAGCAAAGACCGGAGTTTCACTTGCTGGGCAGGGTGACCAGAGAACAGCAGTCATAAGGACCAGAGAATAAGAGTCATAAATCACAGAGCCAAGAAGTTAGTGATGGGGGAGAACAAATCAAAGTAAAAGAAGTCGAGGAATAGCTTAGATTAGTTCTATGCAATTTCACCAGAAAAATGACTGGACTTATCAACTCCCCTTTTGGGATTCTCAGAGGATTTCAACTCTAGTAAAAAGCCCAGATGGTTGAAAAAAAAGCCCAGTTTTGGTTGAATACCGTGGCACGTGTTCCAGAGCTTTCCTGTCTTGCCCTGGAAGGAATGTGAGGTATGTATAGAGCTTTCAGAGTTATCATGGCTGCGTTCAAGGCATTTCTTTCCAGGACTGAGACTGGTGTTGGTGCAGATGGGGCCCAATATGTTCTCCAGTATGGATTCTGGTTCCTGTCACGGGCTACTGGAGATGGATTAAGTAGCCTGGAAACAAGAAGCCATGTGCATTCCAATAGAGACGTTAAAGAACGAGCAAGAAGACGCAAGAGCCAGGAGTGGGTACCAGCAATTTGGTCTGGTTTATACGAAACACTCATTTTTTGCTACTGATATGGAGTAGGTCATATAACATAGAAGTAAGCAGTCTACAGAGCCTGGACCTTGTATGAATTGAAAGGTTTTAAGTTTCTCCAAAGCATCCTGATGCTTTCAAATCTATGACAGTATAAAAGCCAAAAATCCAATGACAACTATACAGAATTTCCAAATCATACATCCATTCTTCTCTCCCTTTACACGCACTTATTGAGAGATGAGGGCTCAACAGATGACAGACATGACTAAGCCAAGTCTCGGCTCATTTACAACCAAGCTGACAATAATGGACCCCATTACTAGGGTTGTGCTTACCCTTACAGGTAGTGGCTACATAATCATGAAGATTGTCACCAATTTTTTTTTAAAGATTTTATTTATTTGTCAGAGAGAGAGCACAAACAGGCAGAGTGGCAGGCAGAGCCAGAGAGAGAAGCAGGCTCCCCGGTGAGCAAGGAGCCCGATGTGGGACTCGATCCTATGACCCTGGGACCATTACCTGAGCCAAAGGCAGCAGCTTAACCAACTGAGCCACCCAGGCCTCCCAGTTGATCACCAATTTTAGGAATTGTGGTATAAGCTGGTTTCTATTTCTATTAATTCTGGTTTCTGGATTGGAAATACTGGGGGTAGGGAACAAAAAAAGGCTCATGGAAGTCATTTGCTAACTGAGGGTACGACCTAAAAGTCTGAGATTTCAGCTTTTTAAGGAGACTCTCATCTTTTGAAGTACTGAATGTGATGAAAATCAGATCAAGATATTAAACTCACAACAGAACTACACAGGGGACTGAATGCACCGTTTCAATAAGTCATTTGTCAAATTCAGATCCTTGACAGAAAAAGGAGAAAATAAGGAAATTTAAGATGGGAATATTTGTTAGATGAGCATGAAAATCTTGAATCCCCAAATTCTCCAAATTCTCTACATCTTATGCCTTAGCAGGAAGAGCCTCACTTCATCCCCTGATCAACATGTTCCTGACTGGAAATCGCACAATGGCTTCAGATGACACTGCCGCCTCTGATGACACTATCTGTTTCTTCTAGACCTGCGCCAGCTCTCCTCATTGCCTCTAGGCAAATAAAGTCATATCTTTGCTAGCTACAGTGGTAAAATAAGGCCCCTTGTCCAGGAAAAAATAGCTTACATGCCAAAGAAATATGAGTACTTGAGAAAGTCAGACAGGCAGGAACCAGGGGAATACACATTCAAGCGGATCTTAGAGAGCTGGACTGAAGCATGAAGCAGAATATCAGATAGGACAAGGAAGTATCTATCTTGAGTCAGCTCACTCACAAACTGACACTCAGTGTCTGACAACATCTGGAGCAAATCCTAACTGCCTGCTGGTATGACTCCTCCAAACTGTATACAACGCTGACCTGCCAGAAATGAGTAGAGATGCTAGACTCCTTCAGTACAGATGTGCAAAAGGGGGTTAGCAGACAGATGTGGCAATGGAAGGCTAAGATACGGTGTGAATTTGGAGGAGATAATCTTCCAGATTTGATCTTTACACATCTGAAAAAGAGACATAATAATACCCTAGATTAGACTACACATTGCTTGACAGTAGAACCTGCTGTAATTCGCTCTTGTATTTCTTGCTCCTTACAGAGTATCACAAACATTTCTTGATTCAGCAAATAAAGGAAGAGGCTTTACCATGGGGATTCAAGTGGCACAATATAGAAATATACCTCAAATACCTGACACGTACAAGGTACTCACTACATCAAAGATTTCCCTGCTCAACATGCTTTCTTTTAAATCTGCTTCACATCTCTCCATTCCACTCTGCAAAGAGAGTAACATGTTCTGCCCTCTTTAGGACAGTTATTATCTTCTGCCATGTCTATTAGAAGGGCCTTTTATCTGTTAATCTCTATCTGTTCCTCCACCATTATCCACATAGCTGGCTGTTACAATTTGTTTCTCAGTGGAAGAGCTAACTGTGCTAGAACTTGCTTTCCACTTACTTGAGGACAAAGCCAAAATTCTTTCCCCTACAAAACAACGTCCTTTACCAGTATGGCAGCAACTGTATGGCCTAAGAGTTAGCAAATGCTTAGGGACTGGCTACTAAGGAGTGAGTATCTGTTAAATTTAATCTCTTAAACTCAATCCTTTGTCTGCAGAAGTTGTATACAAATACTTAAGGTAGGGATACTGCTGTAGTGAAGAAGAGAAGAGATAAAATGTGGAAGCGCCTGGGACAGGATGGGTGCCAGATTAGCTTTAAGTATACATGTACTGTTCTCTCTAGCGAGAGAGAACTAGCCATCTGCCCTTCAACTCAAGGTGGGAATCATCCCAGTATTTCATTTTGAGAAACTGAGTTAATGATGAGACCAGCCAAACCAATTTCAAGTTAGTATTTATAAAATAATTGCTTCTAGGTATTGTCCCTAACTGCCTTTCTTTTAGACTGTCCCAAATCCCTTCTTCTCCCAGAAGATTCTTCCATTTTATCTGAGCTCACTCCCCAAATGCTCTGTGTGAAAGCAGTATTTTCCCTTCCGGATTCTAGAAAAATGTGCTGCTTATCAACTTCCTTACACTACAGATCCCACTGAAAAGTTACTGCCTGTGCCATTGCCACCTGTCACTAGACTCTGCTCTCGGGGGCAGATTCCATTGAGTCCTTCCTGCATCCCTCCCCGATCTATGCAGATTCTGGCTGCCATGCTCATGCCCGATAAACACATGGCCATGACTGAGCGAATTAATGAAAAAGTCCAGACTTCATCAATTTTAAAAAAGTTTTAAGTACTTAATGGCAAAAATCTATTCGGGTAAAACCTCTGTGTAAAACATCAAGAATTCTGTATAAAATAATCAAAAGAAATTAATACTATGAAATAGGAGAGCATCATATTTGAAGATACAGTAAATAACTTGCTTAGTTTCTCCAGATACTAATGAAAATTTCCCTGTGGAAAATTCAGCTTTCTACAAAAGTGAAGAAATGTGTAATGGTAAAATGAAGACAACTATAGGAGATGGGAAGCTTTAAAATGGTTTATTCTGAAATGCTTAAACTTATGTTTGCCACTGTCTAATCTGAAAGTTGCTGTCATTTGGCAGGTGGGATAAATTCAGCACCTGAGTTACTATGTGGGGCCGTCAATATGAAGAAAGTAGACGGTAAAGAGGCACTTTGGGATTCAGTGAGATGTGTACTTATTAAAAATTATACAAAGGGAGGCCTGGTGGCTCAGTGGGTTAAAGTCTCTGCCTGAGGCTCAGGTCATGATCTCAGGGACCTGGAATCGAGCCCCACATCGGGCTCTCTGCTCGGCGGGGAGCCTGCTTCCCCCTTTCTCTCTGCCTGCCTCTCTGCCTACTTGTGATCTCTGTCTCTCTCTATCAAATAAATAAATAAATAAATAACATCTTTTAAAAAATTATACAAAGAACAGCGATATAGAGAAAGTCAGTGGGCCTCTTCAGATCAAGGCATGATAAAGAATGTCCAAGATGTAAAGAAAAATGTAGCTCAAGGTAAAGGAAGCAGATTGCAAGTGCTTGAAATATTATCCATTTAACAAAATATACAAATAGAGCCTTCCAGGCTCTTAGATGGTTAACTGCTGCAAGTGTGGGCACTTTGATAGACTAGAGTTGGCTTTGCACAATACCTCCAGGAAATAGACTTAATGAAATATTTTAAGTAATAATAAGAATAGTAGCATAAGAGGATGAAATATCCTAAACTTGCTTTCCAGAGTCTCACAGAGGGGGAAAAAAAGGGAAAATTAAAAAAAATATATATATATATATATATACACAGAAACTGCAAGTTTTCCTTTCTGATCCTTCTCAATTCCAGAAGCAATAATTGGGTTGGAACCATGATTACTCTTCTGTCCTTCAAATCATGATAAAATTGTGATTTTAATTAAAACTATCTGAGCATATAATACAGGCTGCAATTCGATATTTGTCATCACTTTAGGAAGCACTGCCTGCAAGATGTGGGTGCTGACCTCTGCTGTGCAAACCACCTCAGCTATCAGATTCTCCTTATATATGGGGTCTTACATTACTTTCTGATCTAAGTAAACCAACAAAAGAATAGAAGCCTTTGGTTTTCATTTTGTTTCCACTAAACTCTACATTACAAACATGCCTAGAAACCTCTGAGGCAACAGGGTTCTTTACCAATTGACATTCAATGATCAACTCTTCCTACAAATCCAGTGCTCAGTAAATCCATCTGTAACAGACATTTACATCCCCTCCCCTTTACTTCTGGTGGGAACTAATCTCAATCATTTTCTTCAGATTCTAAGCCTTTTAGAGAAGGTACATATTTTTTTTTTTTTTTGCCTCCTAAAAGCTGTTAAGACCTCCATCTACAGCTTCACACACTATAAATCACTTAGATCATCATTTGAAGCCTGTTCGTAATGCTAATAAGCCTTGAGGCACGTCTGTCTCCTGAAATTCAGTCTAATCTGAAGCAGATGAATCGAGCTGTACAATATACACTGTGTACCTGCCCGTTTTGAAGATACAAACTGAATTACCCTGGGCAATTTAAGTAGTTTTAGAAAAGCATTATCAGTGTAAGTAAAAATGACAAACCGCTTCATTTTAGAGAGAAGACCCCCTATGACCTTCGGTCATTATTATCTATTTGGGGTCGTGTGAGGAAAATGGTGTTCTACACATCAGGTATATGATGAGGGATAGTAGGCCTACCCAATACAAAATCCACAACAGTGGGTAACTACAAACACTCACTAAAGTATGTGCTGGAACCCCTAAGACATTCTTGGCGCCCTTAAAGAACTATGGGTATACAAAATCCTGAAGCAAACCTAGTACACCATCAATCTCTGCCCAAACCTATATTTAAACCATAATTCTGGATCGCTGAGGGAACTGGGCTCCACAGGCTGTGCCCAGGACAGTTAACTGTCATAGATTCCTTCCTTACCACTCCACCCCAAAATAGAGACAGGGTGACCTATAAGCTTTATGGGCATTCCATGCTCTCATAATGATATTTAAAGAAGAGAATCGGTTCCCATGAGAGTTCCCTAAGAAGATACACAGGCTTCTGATCCAAGTATAAAGGATTTTTAGGAGATATACCAAAGTTCACAAAAAATTACAGGGACCAACGATTCCATATAGCGTCTCGTAACATATCCTTACTTAAACCTGAGCCTGCCAAACTAAGGAACTCATAGATTCCAACTGGAATCAAGTCATGTATTTCCATACAGAGCACTTCATGTATACAGACATAAGTCGAATAAGGTAAGAAAATATTTTGGCAGTTTCTCTATTAAGGTAATGACTTGTGCTTCTCAGAATGTGGAAGGCATTGTGATTCTTCACTATTTAAAGTCAGGGGACAATTTCCACTGCAGTCATTAAAAGTTTCCAAACCTGCAGTCTTCAGATTACTGTTAGATTGGTTTACTAGTCTCAATCTTTTCCATAAACATAAAGTGGATAGGTTTCCATTTTCTTATTTCAACCGTGCTTTTGGATCCTACCACAATATCCTACAACAACCCTTCCATGGAATTCTGAGCCCAGCTTTCTAGATATGTTTGGTTAAAAAAAAAAAAAAAAAGTGTAATCTGTTTAAAACTTCTAACCTCGCATCCAAGGAAAAACTCTACAACATCTAGGCTCCCTTTTCTGGATGCTTGCTTTTCTAGGCGGCTGAGAACAGGAAGGATTAGAAAGGTCTGAAGTCTCTTTACTTGGTTTCAGACCACTGCTTTCAGGAGGCCATTGCTCTTAGGACATGTCCTCCATATATCCAGCGCTCAACACAAACTCCCTCATGGGAAGCACGGCTGGCTTCTCTGAAATGCACTACGAGATTGCAGACCTGCAAAACGTCCTGACCTGGGTTATGTGGATCCAGCTTCAACTCTCCCGTTTGTAGCTGGTCACATGCAGCCCCTCTCTACTGGGGTTGTTTCTCCCATAAGCAGCCCACTTGGGTGGGATCCGGGCCCTGCGCCTCATCAGAGCTGTTTCTTTGTATCTGCTGCCTGGGGAAAGTAAGCCTGCATCATAACTGATCCCTCTGCCATCTCTCTCCATTCTCTGTCCTCCTTCCCCCTTAGAACTTGGCCAGATCCAAGCAGATTCTCAAAGAGAAATCACATCTTAACTTCCCCTTCTTTCAGAAGTCCCCAAATGTTTAGAACCATTTTTCCTGGTGTTCTATTTTCTCAACTGGCTTCAAAGAAAGCAAAGAACCATCTCCCCTTCTACTGACTGGAGAAAAAAAATCTCTCAGCAATAATCCTATCAGGGCACAGGTCCTTTTTCCTGCATATCAAGGCCCCGTCTCCTCCTAAACACGGTCACGGGAGGGTGGGGTCAGAGGAGCACCCCCTATAGCTCCTTCAGAGCATACAAAGAAGGTTTTATACCCAGTTCCTGACGGCTGTGACCTCTGGAGAGTGAAGGAAGACTTATGTTCATGTTTGGGTCCTGGTAGCCAATTCGAGGCATGCGGAAGAGCCCCCAAAAGCCTGTTACGTAGGTCTTGGGAATAAAGACATTCCCACCCTCCCCACTGGCCACACCTCGTAATTACCCTGCTCAGTGGTAAGATTAATTCTGTCTGCGCCATCCTAGTGGCATAGCATATAGAACAATTCCCAGTCTGATTTTAAATTAAAACTTTTTATCAACAAAGGCACTGCATACACTGTTTTGTTCCACTTAATTAAAACTACGTTAACTGGATTTCCAGGTTATTAACAATCTCTGCTCTATCCCCCTGCGAGCAATAGCCACAGGGTCATCATGACACAGAACACTGAGCTGGGGTCTAGAGAGCGTGTAGCAAATCGTGGCATGAAGCTTTTGCCTACTAAGCCGGTCATTTTGTTTTATTATTATTTTTTAATCTGTAGATTACAAAGATCTAGGTGAAACTGGTTGGACTAACCCCTTTTCCCTACTAAAACATAGTAAAGGGCTGGGTTTTAGGTACCATTCTTCTCAGATGGCTCAAACAGAGCCATTCAATGCTTATGTGGTGGCACTTTATAATAAAAGCAATTGTAGGTCTTCAGAGCGAATCAAAACGGACCTTAGCACAACAGTGAGACATGGTTTCATCAAGAAGTAGAATAGAAGCCATAAAAAGAAAACGTTTTTCTATTTTTCAAGCAATATGATATTGTGCTCTATTTCAAAAAAAGACAAAAGCATAGGTACTACAGAGATACTTTGCCAGAGGACTGATAAATCGTACTGGCAGAAACTGGGGACTGGAACTAGTGCCTTCAGGTGTGGACACTCCTCCCACTCCTGGGAGCCCAAGCCACCCATCTCTGCTTCTT
>CM052809.1:13623770-13678291 GCA_028533885.1 Nasua narica | reverse complement strand
AGTAACCACACTTACCACAGTGAGCTTTTCATAATTTGTACGTAATTGCTGAATCACTATTTTGTATACCTGAAACTAATATAATATTGTATGTCAACTGTATTTCAATTAAAAAAATAAGTTCAGGGGACGTAATATACACCTTGGTGACTATAGTTAACAATACTGTATTGTATATTTAAAAGCTGCTAAGGACTAGATTGCTTTTTAAATCTCCTTCACATCATGTACCCTGGGGCAAATAATGCATTATATGTTAATTTAAAAAAAAAAAATCAAATAAATAAATAAATAAATATCCCTCACCTATTTTACCCATCCCCCATTCACCTCCCCTCTAATCATCATCAGTTTGTTCACTAAAAAGTGTATTTTTTGGTTTGTCTCTTTTTTCTTCTTTGTTCATTTTGTTTTTGTTTCTTAAACTCCACATTTGAATGAAATCATATGACATTTGTCTTTCTCTGAATGACTCATTTCACTTAGCATTACATTCTCTAGATCCATGTTGTTGTAAATGGCAAGATTTCACTCTTTTTAATGGCTGAAGAGATTTCCACTGTATATATATACCACATCTTTATCCATTCATCAATCCATGGACACTTGGGCTGCTTCCATAATTTGCCTATTATAAATAATGCTGCAACAAACACAGGGATGCATATATACTTTCAAATCGGTGTTTCTGTATTCTTTGGGTAAATACTCAGTAGAGTGTTTACTGGACCACAGGGTAGTTCTATTTTTAATTTTTTGAGGAACCTCCATACTGTTTTCCACAGTGGCCACACCAGTTTGCATTCCCATGAGGAGTGCACAGGGGTTCCCGATCCTTACCATCCTTGGCAACATTTGTTGTTTCTGGCCATCCTGACAGGTATGAGGGCTAAAAGAATAGATTTTAAGAGTGCTCCTTAGAAAAAAATAAAAAATGTAAAAGAAGAAAAGTTCTCATCAGAATGAAAAAAACCAAGTTTGTAACTATGTTAAATTGCTTTGTTAATTAAAGTTATTGTGGTAATCCCTTACAACATACACATAGAGCATATCACTATGCTGTATACTTTAAACTCACGCAATCTTATATATCAATTATATCTCAATAAAAATGGGGAAAAAATACTCCAGGATGGAGTAGGGGACAGAGCACTGTTATTTTTCTTCACTCAGTGTGACTGCTTTACAGTAACTCCTAACAAGGAAATACAAACATGAAATAAAAATGGAACCAGGGAAAACATAGTACTAAGTGAAAGAAGTCAATCTGATAATGATACACACTGTAAAATACCAGCTCTAGGACACTGTGGAAAAGGCAAAGCTGAGGAGAGAGTAAAAAGATCTGTGGCTGCCAGGGAAAGAGGGATAAACATATAGAGCAGTGAGGAGTTTTAGGGCAGTGCGACTGGGATACTGTAATCATGGACACATGTCCTTATTCATTTATCCAAAGTCATCAAGCAGACAACACCAAGAAGGAACCCTAATGTAAATGATGGACTTTTGGTGATAATGATGTGTCGATGGAGATTTACTGACTGCAACAAATGTACTACTCCAGGGAAGCCTGGGCTGCTCAGTTGGTTAAACATCTGCCTTCAGCTCAGGTCATGATCCTGGGGTTGAATCCTGTGTCTGGCTCCTTGCTCAGCAGGGAACCTGCTTCTCCTCTGCCTGCCACTGCCACTGCTTGTATATTCTCTCTCTCTCTCTGGCAAAAGAATAAACAAAAATTTTTTTTTTAAATATACCACTCCAGTGGAGGATCATGAGGAGGCTATGCATGTGTCAGAGTAGGCAATATATAGGTAATCTCCTTCCACCCAATTTTGCTGTGAAACCAAAACTTCTGTAAAATAAAGTCTTAAAAAAAAAAAAAAAGGGTGACCAAGGACCCAGCCCTGAGCTCCCATTAGGTCACTCAAGAATTCAATCCTGATACTTTGGCCCCATAACTGCTACTAGCTGGTAAGTTCCAACAATTCTGAAACTACTGCTATTATGAACAGGGCAAAGACACCTATGGAGATAAGATTCCCAACTAACTTCCCAGGAAAATTACGAGAGGATCAGAATGACACTGTGAGCCAAAGAAGGCTGAGCTGCAGCCCATAAATGTCCTTCACCATTTTTCCTTTGTCCAATGGGAAAGAAATTATTTGGACAACAGCTTGTTCTTAGGAGACAGAAGGGGCTATTCACCATTGCAACCCCAAAGAATGACTGATTTCCCAGGGAGTCTGAGCAGCAGGGAAAACAAGAGAGGGAGGGCTGTTCAGCTCAGAGAAAGAAGGCATAAATGGGAGATCTGGGGATTAGAGTTCAGTGCGGGGTAAGAAGAGCTCCCTCCCTGGCTATTCATTGACCTTCAATAAATAAGCTGAAGAGATTAAGGTACAACTGTGCTTGAGTTCATGGGGAAGCTAACAAGAGACTAAGAACGGTACTCATCTGCTCTTGGGGTGGAGGGTGTAGGAAGACATGAGACCTGCACAATTAGAACACTGTGGTTACAGACCTCATATTCCCTCATCTCCAAGGGCCAAGAAAGCGTCAAGAGTCCATGGGTTCTATAAAAAGTGGTCCATGTTACATCACAGATTACTACATCAATATATCAATATGTGTTAAATGGAGGGTAAGGCCAGGAGAGAAGCAGAAAATCAAGTTTGCTCATTCAAATATGAAGTGAAATGCAAAAAAAAAAAAAAAATTCAGCTTTTCTAACTGCAAAATTTTTTTGAAATTTTCCTCATCTGTAATTTGTACCATGACATCATTGAACATAACCGAGTAATATTGATATACCTACACATATACAGAGTATCACAGATACCGACTTATTTTTACACGTGTGAATGCATACATACCCGTATGCAGTAGATTATATACTGAGAGAGAACACAGGTAATGAAGTCTCACTTTATGATGAAGTAGGTTATACAAGGAAGAGTGAAAAGCTCTTGGAAATATACTGCAGGGAAGTGCCACATCATAAAACATAGACCTGCCCTCCTCCCGTATTTGAAGAACAATAATGCAATAATGATTCCCAAATAAGGAATTGTGATTAAGGACCACATGAAGTTGGCTGACATCTTTGTACCTTTAAACACAGGAATGGCACTTACGATGATGGATCGGTAAGACGATGTGATCCTCAGAACCGAGGTGGGCTCTAACACAGAATAATCAACTCCCATCTCTCTTATTCATTAAGGAAGCTAAGGAGAGAAGAATCTCTAGTACCTAAATTATAATCATTTTGTTTTTGTGGGGAAACTATCAAGACGTCCACTCCCATGACTGTGTGTTTGTGCAGATAGTGTCACAAATGAAACCGAAGACTATAAAAACCCACAAAAAAAGCTTTTAAAAATACACCAGGAGGAACAGTGGTAAGAGAAGGAATTTTACCCTGACAGTCACTTCAACAAATAATTACTTTTAGCCAATCCCAGTTACTGCATGCCAAGTACATGAAAAGCCTTTTCCCTAAAGATAGAGGAGAACAAAACTAATTGGGGTGTGGGGAGCTAACTAAAGGAAAATAGCTCTACCTTAAGATAAAAAAAATACATCTTAACTTTTTCATATTTAAAAATTATACCAGATTTTCAAACCCACAGAACTTTTATTAATTCAAAAAAACTAGAAATTCTGAAGACTCATTAGGCACTACTATAAGTAAAAAAAATCTATGGGGTGCCTGTGTGGCTCATTTGGTTAAGTGTCCCACTCTTGACTTCAGCTCAGGTCATAAGCTCAGGGTCCTGGGATTCAGCCCGAAGCAGGGCTCCATACTCAGCAGATTCAGATTGAGAACTTTTCTCCCTCTTTCTCTGCCCCTCCTCAACTTGCAGGCTCTCTCTCTAAAACCAATCAATCAATTGATTTATCAGTAATCTGAAAGAAAATTTACATTAGAAAACTGAAAGCACAGGCAGTGGGTTAAATAATGAGTTAAGGAAGATGAGACTGAGCATGCCTGAGTACAGAACTGGTGAACAAAGGAAGTTCACTGCTAAATATGTGTTTGTATAGGTGTAACATAACATCCATACGACCCATGCAGCGTGCTATACTGGAAATAGATCTCTTTGAAATTTAACTATAGAAAAAAACTTTATTACCTATCAGAAAACAGATTAAAAAAATACCACAACCCCAACTTGGACTGTTTTGTGAAATCTGATCCATTTCATCTTCCTTCCTTTGCAGGACCACAGAGCAATCCGCCCCAACCGCCCCGTGCACAAGGTCCAACGCTGATGTCTATACGGCAGCAAGTGACAGAACAGCCCCATATAAATTCTCCAAAGGGCGGCAGCATGGTTATTAAATCTCTGCTGAGTCACATCTATGTTCATCTTCTAGAAAACAGAGACAAGTGCTCTGGCCGGTAACTGTGTGTAAGCTCCCAGCTCCAGTTCAGTAATAGCACGAAAGCCAAGTCCATCTTGCTTCCTTCAGAGAGGAGCAGGATAAAGGAAAGTGCTGCCACAGGTGCGCATACACACACCTGAAATCTAACGGAGGCTGGGGTCTCTGTAGCCCTTGAAAGCAAGGTCTGGGTGCTGGGAAGCCCCATGTAGAAAAAGTCTCATCTCCTTTCTGCTACACTCTGAGAATTATCCTCTATTTCCGGTATATCTATAGTCTCACACGTGTTTCTCTTTCACGCTGCAGTGTTTCATTCCTTCCGAATACGGGTGTCCACGAAGTTCTTAAACAGTATATAACGAATTTCAGTAAATTTTACCAGCAATGACAAAGTCTAGAGGAAGCAGGCCGATGGATGCCTTCACTGTGAATGCACACATTTCTGTCTCATTCCCCCTTCCATAATACCCTTTTCCCACTAGAAGTTAAGCAAAAATTCTTGTCACCTAGAAAACAGGTTCATTTTCTTCTCCATAATGCTGGTATTATCTGACATGCAGTCCCACATTGATTCAGAGTCTATCTTAAATGGCCTTATCAAGAAATCACTCTCAAATAAATACAATGTGCACTGTAGGAGAAATTCTTGTAAATAGAATGTTCTCAACCTTATTTATCTGTGATACGGAGATGTAAAAGTCACAGGTACTCAGTAAAAGAATAAAAATCTATACACGTATGCCAATCACTGGGCATTTTCTGGAAAACCAAGTGATCTCACGAGGGGCTGAAGAGAGTCAAGGAAGAAATTTAACCCATGACTTCTGCCTCTGATGTGCCTACTGATATGTTGGAGGGACAGATCTGGCCCCAGGTTTGGTGGGCTGCTTTTCCCATTCTATTCATTCCCTTCTTTTTCTTTCTTTTCTTTTTTTTTTAAAGATTTATTTGTTTGTTTGTTTGTTTGTTTTGTTTGACAGACAGAGATCACAAGCAGGCAGAGAGGCAGGCAGAGGGAGAGGGGGAAGCAGGCTCCCTGCTGAGCAGAGAGTCCGATGTGGGGCTCGATCCCAGGACCCTGAGATCATGACCTGCGGGGCTCCATCCCAGGACCCTGAGATCATGACCCAAGCTGAAGGCAGAGGCTTTAACCCACTGAGCCACCCAGGCGCCCTATTCATTCCCTTCTGTAGCTAAAGTTACTCAGCCCTTCACTTTCAAAATCACCAGAGACTACACGACCCAAGAACATTCTGTCTAGACAACACCTATTTGTAAATATTGTTAAGGCTGGGCTGAGCTCATATTAAAGGAAAATCTATAATAGCTATGATGTTCAGATGTCCCTTTTGATGTTCAAGTGTTCATAAAATATGGGTCCAACTGGTCTCCTAGCAATGACCACCAAATACAATGAGTGCCGTGTTAGAGGTGGCCACTCTTACCCTGAAATCATACTTCTTATAAGATTTCTTCTAGGATAATGCTACTGGCTCCCCTCTCTCTGCCCTATTCTGAGATTCTGCCCAAGTCTGGAAGAGGGAACTGAATATACCCTGAAAACAACTAAGAACAGTGTGCCATCTCTGCTTCTCCACCGAGAGGGGCATCCTGCTTCTCTCTCCACACTGCTAGGGACAAGTACCCTGCCCTAAAAATGCAGACCTGAAATTATCCTGTCATGCTGTTGTTTCAATATGTTTAGAAAAGAGATAAAGCATTAGGAAGCCCATTGTTAGAACACATCTAAAACCACACTCTCCTTTCTATGTATAAAGTAGATAATGTACCCTCCCTTATCCCTCTCCCAACTCCCCCTCCTTCCTGTCTTATTCATTAGTATGTTCTAAACTCTGAGTATCAGAGTATAAAGACAAGAGTTAGTGCTCTCTACACGATACCAACATGATGTAATGTAGCTGCATGGAAAACACTTACTTTATGATGATTATGATCTCATCAGTGACCTCAAGACTGGTCTGAAATAACCCAGAATTTCCTAAGTCTACAGGCTCAGTACGGTATCTTTTATTTACAATCCCGTTCTAGCTTTATATGAATCCCACTGCAAAAAAACTCCTCATTTGCCATGTTTTAATTATCCAGCATTTTTAGAAGATCCCTCTTCTGTTTAGAAAATGCGCTGAATTATAAGCTATGGGGTTAGTACACTCTTCTCTGATGAACCAACACCATCAGCCTCTAAGTCTCGCTCTTCAGCTCTCTTGAAATGATGGAACTGTGATTCTTTAACTACTTGAACTAAGCTGCCGCCTCTTAAATACAGTGAAGAGCCCAAATAAATCCTCTGAACCTTTTCTGGTTAGCCAGAACTACCCCACCCCCACCAGTGACAGGGGCTTTCATTGACCTATATGGCTTTGCTCCTTAGAGTATCATTAAATTCAAGAGAAGAGTCTTTAACTGAAGTTCAATGTACTTTATTTAGATGGTTTTTTTTTTCATTTTTCAAGTCTTAAAACAACTTCGTGCCTCCTCTAAAAGTTTCTGCTACATACATCAACCCCTCAACTTTGTTTCTTATTTGAACTCTGAAAACACAAACTGTCTCTACGATAAAATTATCCTTGCCGAAAACAGATTGCTCTTCAAAGAGAAGAGAGGGAGCTAATCATCAATGAGTACGCACTACGGGACAAACAAATGAAATAAATGTTTTATTTACATTATGTCCTTTCACCCTCTCATTCTAACTCCAAAAATAATGTGAATTTTCTATCTGTTATTTTACAGATGAGGAAAGTAAGGTTCACAGAAATGGGGTAACGTACAGCAGGTGGCACAGCCAGGACTTGCACACAAGACTGTAGAAACCCAGCTATTTTCTTTCACTACACAGTGGAATACAGAGTGCATTTTTAGGTCCATCTTATAAAATATTTAATCCTATGTCAGGTATAACATGCTACATTTTAGACAAATGCCACAGGGCAAGATGGTTCCCATGGAAACATGGACAGCCGAAGAGGGAAAAATACTAGGACAGGACAGGCCTGGTTGGTAGCTCCTTAGGAGGAGGTTTCTAGGTAATCACTCAGCACATGGCAGCCTCCTGCACACTGCAGAAAATGGTTTGCATGTCAAAGATGATGGCCAGTAAAGCAATTTCTACAGTGGCTAGCAGCAAGAAACCTGGCCTATAGCTATCCACAAGCTAACAATGGACCATAAGGTCACTTCTCATTCACCAAGAAATTACTAGGTATTGAGAATACAGAGAATAATTTGATGTTTGGGATATCAGGCCACTGAGTCTCACAACATAATAAAAATTCTAAAGGAGGGGAAATCTAGAGAGTCAGAGTGAAAAACAAGCTGTATCCCGGAGGTAGGATCTCGGACACCATATAGGCAAGAACTGAAGAGACTAGAATGAGTATGGTAGCACAATGCTATGAGCCAGTTGTCACCACATGCACACCAGATTCCAGATCTAATTAGAGACCTAGTCAGAATTTCAGTAATGAGCCCTTTACTCTTAGATCCATGCTCTTCGATTTCGGGACAGAATTCTAAAGTCTCAGACTCAAGAAGAGAACACATGGTTCTCTATGGTGTGTTTCACATTTTTCCACTAAACTCACTGTAAAAACAAAGTACTGAATATTTTGCTATTTAATTAGACTTTTAACTCTTCATGTATCTCCTATGTCCAAGGTTGTTCTAATAGTACTGTCTCGCCAATCCTTGCTGTGGGAGAGTGAATATTTCATTTTAAATCTTTTGAATACAGGTTTCATACTTGGGATTGGTCAGTCATCACCAGCATAATGACTGGTTGCCATTAGAATAGTAATATTTTTGAAGATCATCTTTGTGCTTTTTAAAATAAACACACACCTACTATATTGCTATCGGGTGTGCCATCTGAGATGATTGTGGAGCTCATATTAATGTGTTCTTCAAATGGATTTTTAGGTACTTTCAGATTTTCTAAGAATCTATCAAATTTCCATATAGATAGAGGTGTCAAAACTCAATCAGGAATTAAGCTGAACACTCAATCACCATCCTATCAAATGGTTGTGATTTCTCTAAAGTAAATTTATTCTTGTGATCCCATCCCCAGGATTACCTGTATAGAGACAGCCACCAATCACTGATCTTAGATTGTCCCCTTCCTTCCCTTGTCCTTTCTATAGTGTGCACTGATTTCTGCAGAAATGAGTAACACAATGCAAAAACCTAAGACACATATGTACCTCTCCATGGTACATATAATACTCTAATTTTATGCTGGATTGTATTACAAAAGCTATAGTAATAGTGACAAACATTAGAATATACAGGGAGATGTGATTTAAATCAGGGATCAGCAAACTGTCTGTACAGGTTCAGATAAAAGGCAATCAGTCTAGGAGGGCCATACAGTGACTACCACAACTAACCGACTTTGTTGCTATAGCACAAAACCAGCTATAAACAATAACCAAATGAGTATGGCTATGCTCCAATAAAACCTTATATACCAAAAAAAATGGGAAGCAGATTTATGTAGGCCTTGTCTGCTGACCTCTGATTTGGACACTGTCTCTACGAACACTATGGTTTACTTAACTGTAATAAAATTATAGGATGCTTTTAACTAGAACTCAAAGATTGAAAGTGCAAGCGCGGATTATTGCACATTTAAGGCCTGCCAAACATAACTGGGACAGCCACAATGCCTGAGGGCATAACAAGGGTCACTAAAAGCATATCTACTACCATCATCCACATGTTCTTTTCTTACAATGGCCCTGACCACTCCACACTCTACTCCCTGGTAAACTTAAGGGAAGGAAAAAAGAAGGAGAGAGAGAATTTTTCAATAGAAACATAAAAGCTTTCCACTACACAGGAAGTAAGCATTAGTGTTAAGGAAAAAATGCCCCTCCAGGTAAAGTGAAGAAGCATTTTCCTCAGCCTCAAGTCAAGTCTCACAGGAGGTAGATCTAGCTGAACCACTCACAGATATCTGAGGTACCGAGAAGGAAGATGATCACTTCATTCCCTGGCTGGTTAACTCATGAGCTGTAGAATCCTGAATTCCATCCTTGCGCCATAGTAAGAACGAGGTTGACCACTGGAGGTCATTTTTAAGAGTACCTGACATAGAACTCCTGTAATTTGAGGCAGGATGTAAACACTGAGCTCCATATCCATTTCTAGTCTATGGATTTCTAAGCCTTACAATTTGGTGGGCAAGCCTGGATCAAAAGAGTGAGCAAAAAACAACTTATAATATTTTGTGAAAAAGTAAAATCTTCCTCCTCATCTCAATCTTAGTTTTTGGAAGGTGTCCCTCAAAACCTTTGGAAGACAAACTTGGTATTTCTTCTAAAGGGGCACAAACATTAGAAGAGGTGACAAGCATTAGAGAACACCCAGGGCCATCAAGTCGATTAAGTAGACCATTTATTTACACAAGAATGACTTGAAGACATGCACCATGGGTGAGCCTAAAAGAGAATCAACCAATCCTCTCTGAAGGTTCTTCAGTAGTGGAAGAGGAATGGATGAAACTCAACATCATCCCAAAGAACTGTGCACACATCCCAAACAAAGACGATCTCATTGGAGTCAGGATCCACCAGCTGAAGATGAACTCATACAGACCGACACTTCCCCATGACCATTAAAACTTGCTTATAATAAAAATACTTTCTCTCGTGTTCATGTGACTCTGACTCTGGTAATATAGCTAAAATATCAGAGATATATTTATCATGGTTGCCTGTGCCTTTCCCCTTCACTCCGAGCAAAGATACAACATAAGCCTATGATTAGGGAGGAGAAGGAAGACAAATTTAAGTTCAGTTTAAAACTGAACTTTAAAAATGGCCTAATTTTTATTAATTAAAGAAGAAATGAAAACTGTGGAATTTCACAAGACATTAAAGGATATGAAAGGATGTACTTTGCATGTCGAGCCTGAAGACAAAAATTGAAACATTTCATATGTATTCAAAATACACCGACTCAGTATATAATCCATAGGATGACAGATCACTCAGAATGTTCTAAAAGATTATTTACAGAATACTTGTTTCAACAAATGGAATTTTAGCCATAGTGCAAATTACTATATATAAAAGTACACTTTTTATCTAGACCACCAACCCATGGCAATGATCTCAAATATGTCTAATACTTTAGTGTGTTCCTTCAAGAAAGGAAGAAAGTTGTGAGTTTATTTCTGTTTCACCTATTGATCATGAATTCTACAATACCCAGCAGAGATTTTCCTAGAAACACTTCATTTACCTATGTCACCTGCGCCTCAAGTAAGAGTCAAGGAGTAGTCATTGAGATCTGGGCATGCTGAAGTCGCACTGCATTCCCAAACTACAAAAGAAGCTTATTCTGTGACTATGCAATAAAGGCAACAATATCATCGTGTATCAAGGTGACAGGCTTACTACAGTATAGCCAGCCACTGGTTACTCACTATGTGCTAGCTCTCAATGAAATTTTTTTCAATTACTATGGGATCAGTTATTCAATATGAGAGCAGTAAAGGAACCAGAACTATTAAACATCATGTGAGTATTTAAGTGCCCTGTCCCATAAAATCCTTTAACCAACTAGTTCTGCTTTCACTAACAATTTTAATTCCAAACACTGCAATTTATTACCTTTAGAACATGACATAAAAATTATATATTGTACCCAGTAAGGAAATGAAAGATTTTATAACACAATTTTATTTTTTTTCTATTAGCCAAGGAAATAATTTTAACAGAAAGTGTTATCCTGTGGGCATCTGGAAAAAAACATGGTAAAGACTCAGAGGAACATAAAAACAAAAATCACACTATCCTATTTTTCAACCTAACTCAAAATTGTAGGAATCCAATATAAGGATGAATATTCTAGAAATTTGAACAAAGGCATTACAGTAAATTGGAGGCTTTGAGTAAAAGCAATAATATATTAAGTAATCTGATAGAGCAGTGTCTTCTTAATACTTTGCTGAGATACATAAAAAACATAAAAGCAACAAACAACTTTAGCTATAAGAGTAGATGCCATGTGATAAACAAAAAAAAGCATGATGATAATTAAATAAATGTGTGGTGATTAACATGAGGCTTTCAATTAAATTTGAGGAGTCAGACATGTTTGTTTTTCTTTCTAAATCCCTACTGAAATAATATTCAAAATATATAAAGCCACATGAACTCAAACATAGGAAAGAAAATGACAAAAATAACATTAGATTAAAAATATCAAACAAGTTTTGGAAACAGGAAGAATAGCTAGAGATAACTAGCTTGTCAGAATACACACACACATACATACAACTGGGTGCAGATGAGTAAGCCACCAGAAACAAACTCATGACCACAGCATAATTCACAGTTTAGACACTTCAAGACCTCTAAAATGAAGGGTGTGGGTTCTGTCTCAAAAGAGGAGAATTTTCTGAAAATGCATATATGTGCATCATAAGATCTCGTCCCCAATTCCACCCAACACAGGCCTCCTAATGGTCTATCCTGACAGACACTTGGAAATTTAATATATCAAATCAGGTCCAGAATGTTTCTGGGCTTAGGGAAATCAGACATAACTGAATATGATACAGCCATATTGAAAATGTGATTAGTTTTAACTCTAGATTGTAAAGAGTGCAATCCCCAAGATCTCTATTCAATTCCCCAAACACTAATACCCTAAACACTAGAACACTATTCCCCAAACACTAATACCCTAAACACTAGAACACTATTCCCTAAACACTAATACCCTAAACACTAAAACACTAATACTTTTGAGGCTGGAGAACATTATTTTTATTTCTAAAAAATATGGCCCAAAATGCAATTAAATTTAAAAGTAGTGTGATTGTGGCAGGACTTGGCATGGAAAGCTGCATCTTAACTACTATGTCCTTCCCTGTACTGACGATGGAAATACTACTTGATTTTCTTTGTTCAGTTACATGTGACCAGAGGTAGCACTTCTTAACAAAAGGAGTTAGAGCTATTTCTTTTTCTAAAAAAAAAAAGCTATTTCTTGATCTACTGTATTTCCTTTTCCTTTGCCATAAAATCTGGCAGACCTATCAGCCTGGGTCCCACAGTAAAGACAATATGGAGTAGAGCCATAGTAGGGCAGCTTCGGATGAGTGGCATGAGTGAAAAGTAAAGATATGACCTGCAACAAAACAGAACCACTTCAAGATCCAACGAAAAAACAAAAGATATAAAAGATATAAATATTTTTTAGAAAGTCATAAGGTAGCAGGGTAGACAGGCTTACACAGATAATCAGTTTTGTAAAAAGCATCAAATCACTCAATTGTAACATTGGAAGCTAGAAAACAGGAACCAATGCCTTGGAAATTTTGGCAGACTACTCTTGCCAACACTGATGCCTATATTCATACACATTCACTTCATATCCATAAAGTGTGACAGAGAGATACATTTTCAGGTAATATCTCAGAAAAACTGTACTTTCCAGGAACCATGGAAAGCTTCTCAAAGATACATTCCACCAAAATAATGTAACAAACCAAGAGACAGGATGAAACAATGTTGTATAATAAGCAATGTGTCCTTTATTACTGATTCCTGGACAAAGACTAAGTCCTTAGAATTTCCAAATAATAGGAAGGTCTTTGGTAATCATGACCCCTTAGATCACACCAGTATATGTTAATGAGATGATCAGCGCTGAGACTGGTCGAGAGAAAGACCAACCATGCGATCAGAACGTTGGGAATCTGAGCTGGACCAGCCTCCAGGGAAGTTCAATCATGTGGCCTATGATTACATTAATCACACCTCCATAATGAAATCCCAATAAAAACTTTCTACACCAAGGCTCACAGGAGCTGCCTGGTTGGTGACATGCTTAGAGGGTGATTCCACGGGAAGAAGACATCGAAGATCTGGGTTTGGGACCCTCCCAGACCTACTCCATAGTATCCTCTATAATTAACATGTAATTCTAATAAGACTAATTTTCTGACACCTGAGAATCATTCTAGTAAGTTACTGAACATGATCACACTACTTTTAAATTTTTATTTCATTTTGGGTCCTATTTTGTAGAAATAAATATTTCGTTTTCTGGCCTGGAAGGTGTATCTTTAGGTATTTGTGCTTTGGGAGTTTAATAGGGAATCTGGGAATTTGACTCTTCACAATCTAGAGTTACAACTTATCAACGTATTTTCAGTATAGCTATATCATGTTCTGTTGTGTTGCTTCCCGAAGTCCCCCAAATCCTGGGAACCCCTGAATTTGTAGACAGTGGGTCGGAGTTATGGGTGGCCTTAGGAGTCCCCAACTGGAGCGAGTGTCCAAAGCGAGGGCAGATGAGGACCATGTCCTTTAACTTGTAGGGTCTGTGTTAACTCTGAACTGTTATCAGAACTGTACTGCAGTATAGCACTTGGTGTCAGAATATATGGAATCTGGGCAATATAAAAGCCATCAAAGAAAAATAGTCAAAAAATTCTAGGCTTGCTTATGAGAGGAAACCCCAGTTTGGCAGCTTGCAGAAGGCCTAAAGAAAAACCAACCCAGAATGCAGGATGAAGGAGGGCTTCAAGAAAAATGAACTGATAGAGGACTTGACAGTTTGGGTCACATTTAAAGGGTATTTTTGACACTTTGAAACATTTTGATTAAATGGAGAGTTACATTAAAAAAAACTAAGCAAACTCGGGTGCCTGCGTGGCTTAGTTGGTTAAGCATCCATCCCATTCTTGTTTTCAGCTTAGGTCATGATCTCAAGGTCATGAGATTGAGCCAAACCTTGGGCTCCCCACTCAGTGTGGAGTCTGCTTGAGACTATTTCCCTCTCCCTTCTCCTCTGCCTCCCACACCCGACTCATGTTCACATGTTCTCTCTCTCTCTCAAGTAAGTAAGTAAATGAATAAATAAATAAATAATTCACTCACTCACTCACTCACTCAACAGAAAAAAATCCTAAGCAAATAATAAAATGCAATTATTCACTCCAGGTAAGTCCTAAAACTATGGGAAATAAAAATCATAATATGCTATATGTCCCAGTTCTACATTTTAACGGCATAAAATTTAAACACCCCTCAGATACAATTCTTCTAAAAATATGAGTAAGGTTTTCTTTGATATTAGAGAAATAAATGTCCATCTCCCATATTCCTATTAGTAAATCAGTACTGTCCCAAACTGAAAATTCAAAAAATAATAGAAATCATATAATTTAGAAATATTAAGGTAAAAACCGTAAATAGTATTTGGTTAAAACTTTTGTTTTTAAAACGATATACATACTACCACTTGATAAGAATGTAGACGCACTTTTAAAAGGCAGACAGATAAAGAGTAAAACTACAATTAGGAAAAATAAAAAATAGATTGGATACTCATTTTCAGATTAACAAGCAGGTTTATAAAATATGGCTGGTGAAGAAAGGCAAGGAGAGATGAAGGAAAAGTTGAGTTTTGTGTCTTTGAGGCTAACAGAGCCAGATAAAGGGTGAACCAATCCAGTTAGTATAAGGATACATCAATAAATTTTACCATGGGAAAGTACATTTTTAGAATAATAAAATGAATTCAGTTCATCTTCAAAGAAAATGTAAGAAAAATGTTAAATTGCATTACATTAAACTTATAAAAGACAAATGATCAATATATACAGAGTATGTGAATGTGTCTTACCAGGACTGAGAGGAAGCCAGGCTTGAAGACTATTTCTTCACTTAATAGTCTTAGTGTTTCTGCATTGAAATAACATAGTGTGCAGGAAAGGGCTAACCTAGCCTTTATTTAGGACTGCCTGGACTGACTCATGATGGCTGTGTAAGATTTTGCCTGATGAGAGTATTTTTGTCTGCCTGCAGCCTTGGGCTATAGTATACCAGTTCACCCGATAGTTTATGCTGCCAATGTGATTCATGGTAAATCTCTGCTTTTTCTCTTTGGTGGTATGGAATCCAGCGAGCAGTGTAGCTACAAGTAAGTCACATGCAACGCCTGCCTGAATGACCACGAATAAAAAACCCTGGCACCGAGGCTCAGGTGAGCTTTCCTGTTGTCAATGCTTCACACATGTTGCCACATGGCACTGATGGGAGAATTAAGCACATCCTGCGAGACCCCACTTGAGAAGACACCTAGAAGCATATGCCTTGTTTTATCCAAGCCCTTCTGCTATGCACCTTTTCCATTTGGCAATTTTTATCTATGTCCGTTCACATTCACAAGCCATACTCATGAATCAAAGAGTTTTGAATCCTGTGAGTTCCTCTAGTGAATCAGTCTTAGAAGGGCTGTGGGGATTCCCAACACTTGTAATGTTAAAGGTTATCCTAAAAGACTAAAATTTGGCATTACTTAAGATGTGTTTCTAATGCCAGAAAGCTACGTTCACAGGACTTCTTTGATTAAAGTTGCCAGCTTACATACTAATAGCCTACTTGGAATCTAAAACTCTCTCATTATAGAAGTGATGTGTGAGCTTTACCTGCTGTTCTGAGGTCCTCTAAGCAGATCCATTACCTCACCAGTCGTCCACATAAAATCCAATCCCAAGTTTTGCTATGAGCCACAGTAACTAATAGGTACCATGCAGGAGAAACGTTGAGAATAGGCAGCCTAGCAAAATCTCATTTTTTAAAAAACTGGTAGAACTGGTAGCAAGCAGTATCAAAAACAGATACACATTTATCTAATTCACAGTACTGTTTAGAAGACTAACCAATATAAGGTGTATGAGAAGGGCTTTGTAAACTCAATAAAGCTACCATTTACCACATTATATGTTTGTAGATTAAAGCAGTTGTCAACTTGCTCAATTGGTTTCTTTCAATCATGTTTGACTCCCCCACTCAGCCTAATAATGAAGAAAGGATTGTCTGAGATATTTCTGTATTTCAGCGACGTCCCGTAACAAGGGAAACGATTTTCAGAGTAATATCGTGCTTAAACAAAGTAGCACGGGATGTGCAACGCGGTCTTCCCAAAGTCAGGATCAATATCAGATAGCTGCAATGGATCGCAGTCCCTAAGGAATTTCTGATTTGAAGAATAATTAGAGCAGGTTCTTTCTGACTAATGAGACTGTGTATTCAAGGTTGAACACAAATAGTGGGGAGACTAATTTTTTTGTGTGTGTAAACAAAGCTGCATCTGCTGTGATCATTAACTGAACACCTTTCTCTAATACATAATTGATGTGCTGTATTTTTTGTCTTTGAGCTGTTGTCTCTGCCAAGCATGTCCTGCCCCTTGCTGTGTTTCTGGTGCTTCATCCTCTTGTTATAGTAACAAGAGGCAACCCTGCAGGGAAACCATCATGTCTTTTCCTTCCTGCTGTGCTTTCAAAAATCAGTTTCCATGAAAATATATGTTGCATGTAGGAAAAGATTACCATAACTTGTGAAAAGCCTACTGAAAATTTTCTAAGTAAAATGAACTTTATTTTCCTAGAGAAAAATGATCAATTGTAATGTGGAAAGGAAAGGGAAGGGAAGACACTCTGTCCTCTACGAATCATCAACCCCTTTCTCTTTCTTCCACTCGTGTCTCACATACAGACACTAAAGAGAGAAGAGTTCAGCCCACCTTCCTCAGCTGTGACTATGAAGGGACCTCTTCAAAAGCAGAGGAAAGTATTGGTGTGACTAAAAATATAGAGTAACAAAAAGTGTTCGATCATTCTCCTCTACCCCTTGTATTTTCCTCTATTCTTACTTTCCTATTTGCATCCTGCAAGTTTTAATAAAAGATGAAGGTATTATTGTAGACGATACATAGGCCATTACCAATGCAAATTCAGTGAATAAATATGATCATGGATTGTTTACACCAAGGACTATCCTATTAAAATGAAGAGTAGTCTAAGAAAAACAAAACAAACAAAATCAACTTTCTTCAACGCAATTATGTATAAAGCCAATGCTTTGACAAAATGTTACTGATTTTATTTTCCTGTACCAACATTCTGTGATAAACTTACAATCTCATTTGCTTCCAAAACAAATTCCATCTTTAATCTGCATCATATTTATTCATTCAACCAGGAAGTTACTGAGTGTTGGATCTGCTTGGGCCACACATTCTCACAGGCACCAAGGATACAGCATTTAACAAAACAGTCACATCTCTGTCTGTCCTGTGAAAAGGTGAGACAACACACAAAATGAATTAACACATGAGATAACGTATCTTGAAAGCAACAAGTGCTTTCAAGAGAAAGAAAGCAGGTTTATGTGCTAGAGAACAAGGGGGAAGGGCACTCGACCTGAGGTGAGAGAAGTAAGGGAGCTCAGCACAAGACAGACTTTTCAAGCCATCACTAGGACTCTGGCTTTTCATCTCAATGAAATGAGACAACCACTGGGCTATTAAACGAATGAATAACATTACCTCGATTGAGAATTTTTCTTTTAAATCACTGTGACGTGAAAGCATAGAAAGAAAATTCTTTCTACCGTCAATTTCTTCTTCCTTTTAGAAGCTTTGGGAATTAAATTCTTTATGGTGTTAAATTTGAAGTTACACAGAATGGCCCAGCAGGCCTGATTTACAATCTCTGGAAGCAAAGGAGCGGTTCAAAGGCAGAAAAGGCTGAGGTAAGCAAGTCATTTAGAAAAATATCCCAGAGATACCAAGAAACTGAGGAAATCAAGCCCCAATAGAATCATTCCACCTTTGTTTATTTCCTGGAGTCCTCGTTCATTTTCCCCTCCTGACAACCACATCACGCACCCATCATCCAAGGGTCAGCTCTGCACCCAGGCCTCAGTGCTACGACGCACCTGCCATCAGGAAGGTTTGGTGGTCACGCCACAGCAGAAACACATTATCCCCTCAACTCTGACTCAGCCCAACATCCTTCATTTATTGCAATTCCCTTTGATGTAGTAATTTTTCTAAACTGCTCTTTCAGAGCCCTCTCGCTTCAATTCCACAAGTATTCTTAAGTGCATATTGGGCTTTAACCTCTTCCTACATGCTCTTCAAAGCCGACGAGATCTTAAGAAGGCACAATCTAAACTGCTAAAATCTAGGAGAAAGACATGCAGAGCAATTTCCAACCCTTCAAACAAACAAACAAACAAACGAACTTTATCGGAAATAAAACCATTATATTAATTAACTAATTAAAAAAGCCTTTATGGGCGGCATAATACATCTACATACAGTCATTGTCCTAGAGTTTTATATTTGGAAATGATACACTCTCAGGTTTTTAAGAGCTCACAGTCAAGTATAAAGAAAATAGACAAGTATTGATCAGAGAAATACGGGGAGAGAGAGGAATACATAGGATTAGTACCTTCCCCACATTTGGCAGATGGCAGTAGGGAGCTGTTGAGGGAAAGATTAATTCTCAATTCAACTAGCAATATAAATTAAAGACAGAACAAGTTCCATGAGGCAGCTTAAGGAAGCTTATGGATGTAATTTTGTCCTCCAAAACTCAAAGGATGAAGTTCCAACCCAAAATATGCCTGTATTTGAAGATAAAGGCCTTTTAGGAGGTGCTTAGAATTAAGTATGGTCAGCAGGGGAGTGTCCTAATCTGTTAGGAAGGGTGTTCTTAGAAGATGAAGAGACACCAGGGGCATATGCATCAAGAAATGACTATAGGAGCACCAGCAGGAGAGCAACCCTCTGCAAGCCAAGGAGAGAGGCCTTAGGAGAAACCAAATGTGCCCACACTTTGACCTCAGACGCCCAGCCTCCAGAACTGCAAGAAAATACATTTCTGTTGTTTAAACTACTCAGGCTACGGCGTTTTGTTAGAGCAACCTGAGATGACTAAGACAAAGAGAATCCAGATAGCCAAGACTTCAGTAAATATGACCAGAGAACAAGGTGTGGGGACAGATTTGGAGGATGGGGACCAGCTAGCCTCATCTCTGGTAAGAATGGAAATCAGCAAATCATGAAGATGGTTGGGGGATAACGTTGCGGGGAAACCTTAGAGAGAGGTCACACTTAAGCAAGTATAGGAAAAGAAAACGATGTTAATTACAACTTGTTATGGAATGCATGCCTGTGTCCCTAAGAATTTCTTATGTTGAAACACCCCAGGGGAAGATATTAGGAGGTGCAGCATTTAGGAGGTATTTTGGTTTCGATGAGGTCATCAGGGTGAAGCCCCATGATGGGCTTAGTGCCCTCTCGGAAGAGAAAGAGACCAGTGCTTGCTCTCCAGGCCACATGAGGAGGCTAGAGGGAGGCATCCATCTACAGGTCAGGAAGCAGGCCCTCACCGGACGCCAGATCTGCTGTTACCTTCATCTCAGATTTCCAGCCTCCAGAACTGTGAGAAATCAATCTGCTATTTAAGACTGGTATTAAAAAATCTATGGTATTTTTGTTACTGCAGCTCAAAACTGCTAGAGTTGTGTGACTAAGATACAACTTCTAAAACTCTTATGAAAAAAGATTTAGACTAGTTCTATATAAATTGTGTACAAATGGACAAGATAATAAATTCTGGCAACATTAACTATATATAATAAAATGAGATTCCCCAATTGCAAAGCATGGAAGACACATAATCTCTTTGAACTTCAATTTCTTCATCTACACTGGTTATCACATAATTCCTGTTCTTTACTATCTCTATTAAAACTAAGGAAATCAATGTATCTATAAACAATAAGCAGTATGATGAATATTTTGAGGAATTAATGAATCCAATACAGGGTTAAACAACACTCAAATTAGAAAAAAAAAAAACCCAAAACTTTGAATCACCTGGTCTAACAGAGGTAAGAAAAATGTGGTTGATTTAAGATCCAAGGTTAAGGCACTCACAGAAGTTTGGGGGGACAGTGCAGCGCTTAGAACTTAGATGGGCTTATGCTTCCTTCATCAGGGCTCCGTTTATGGGCTCCAAGTACACACACACACAGATTCCAACAACTCTTACCACAAATACTAAGTAGCAGTAATTCAGAGATTGATTTTTAGGAACCATGTGATTGAAGAGTCTTTATCTGACAGATGGTAGAACTGAACCTCAGGTGTTCAACTCATGGGACACAACATCACAGACCAATCTCCTTGTACATAGGGAGCCAGAACTGGGGTCTATGGACTTAGAGTCCCATTGGCTAACACATGACTTGGTGCCTAACGTAGTGACATACAAGGACAAGGTGGTCGGAGCAGGCAACAGCAGGATGCACTGTCTGCACAGAAATTAAGAACCAGTAATAAAACGGACTGTAGTTTGGTCTGTTTCTAATTATCCCCATGTGCCATTAGCTCTAAATAATTATAATGCCAAAATACTTCGCCCTGACATAATCTTTTTTGTCAACATCCTAAATTACTGTTGCGAATATGGTTTAGTTTTAATAATGGATGCATAAGCTTCAAAATTGCACATTTTATCATTTAATAAACTGCGAACTACATGCAAGTAAACTCGGACAAATCCCAGGTGCATAGTTACACAGTGAGTTCCTCATACACTGGGACTCATTTCATGTATCAAAACCAATTTAGACTAAGATCAGCTGGTAAGACAGTAAAAAGGCTTTTGTGTAACAACTCGTCTTTGAAGATAATTTAAGTATTGTTTCTCCGTCTTCTGGCTAAGATCAAGTGCGAAGATAATTTGAATATATTCACCCCTGCTTTTAAATTGGCTTTCATTATAAAATAAGTAAGATCATAGTTGGGAAGACATTCAAAAAGCCTTTCAACAAACATTTTTGGAGATAGGAAAATTTCATTACAACGTATTTTTTTTAGATGTGGAAGTTTTCATAAAAAATACTATGTATTTTTGTTTTTTCTGTTTTTCCACAATAGCTTACTGTAGGAGAAACCATGAAGGCTCACCCAAGCTGATCACGGTGAGATACAATGTCTAATGACCTGTCTTCTCCAGTCTAGTCTCCATATTGTCAGAGGACAACCTGAAGTAACTCATGTAAACACAAATACACACACTTGCACACACATGCATGTCTGTAGATACGTGCATTTTTATGACAGTATTTCATACTACTTGAAAAAATTTCTGGACTTTACTATGGGATCATTAACTTACTATTTATTCAAACAGTATATTAAAACTCCCTCATTTAAAACTTTTATAATTTGTGAATCTAAACATTCCAGCTGCCATTTGTTATTATGGGTTCACCTAATCTTTTCTTAAGTATCTGTGTCGATGGACACCCCTCAGTCTATTCACAGTGGGTTATCCAGACAGGGTGTTCACAGTTTGGAGTTCTTAACTTAGACTTTGCAAAGTCCATAAGCACAATCATGCTGGATATAAAATTTTCTATACGTGCAAATTTTCTTGAGAGGGGATCTGTAGCTTTCATCACATCCTCAGAGGTTGGAAATCTAGATGAGTTGGTAAGTCAAAACCACCAAATACCATTAACTCCTAGATCCAAAGTGGAAATACAGTTTCATCTATTAAAAGTAGGTGGTAGGCACATGGGACTTGAGATATTTTGTCTTCTGTTTCAAATAGTTCATAAACAAGTTTCTAAAAAAAGAATTTCCATTAAGACAAAGCAATCAATAAAATTTTCTTTAAATCCTAACACTGTAATAACATTTTAGAGAAAGGTGCTCATGAATACGTGGAGTTTAACTACACAAACAGGTAGATATGAGAATAAAACATCTACACTACAGTAAGTCCAGATTTCTATTGCTAACCCATTGCAAAATACTTAAGAGGACCGAAGCTTCCACTACCGTGGCATGGCTAAGAGCCATCATTAAAGCCCCAGGGACATTGTGTGTGAGTGCTGAGACCTTTGTGAGGTTTCATTTCACTTGCAGCAAAATTAATGCCTTAGAAAAGGGCTGCCACAGAGAATCAACTCCAAGCTGCTTGAATTAAAAGTACTTTACCTCCCTGCCCTGTTTTTTAAAAAATTAAACTATTTCTTTTTCTTGTTTTGATCAATAGAGTACTTCCATTTACTTAATAACAGAGTAATTTTGTTCAGTTTCTTTGTACGAGTGAAGTCTTGAGAGAGACAGAGACACAGAAACGCACTAACACTTGCATTTTTGATTCAAGGAAGCAAAATCCAATCCCCTACACAATAAAATCACCATTACTGTCTGGCACTTAATTTAATCAGCATTGCTAAATTTACTGATGACTAGTTCCATGCATTAGAGAAATATTAAAAGGTGTCCTAAATGCCCAAGTCACTTAAATCATTGTAAATCCTAAGTCCACAACTTAAGGATCTTCCAATTCAATGTATCATCAAATTACAGCATCTTTTATTTGTGAACCTCTGGTTTAAACAGGGAACAAACCAAAAATGAATAAGGCATTTTTCCCCCTAAAAGATTATATTCTAGTAAGGAAAACATGCAAGATAAAAGTTTGGGCTTTTCCTTCTTTAAAAACTGAAAAAGGGGCACCTGAGTGGCTTAGTGGAATAAAGCCTCTGCATTCAGCTCAGGTTGTGGTCTCAGGGTCCTGGGATAGAGCCCCATATCAGGCTCTCTGCTCAGCAGGGAGCCTGCTTCCTCCTCTCCCTCTGCCTGCCTCTCTGCCCACTCGTGATTTCTCTCTCTGTGTCAAATAAATAAATAAAATCTTTTAAAAAAATAAATAAATAAAATAAAAACTGAAAAAAAGCATGTAACCTAATGCAGTAAAATATTCATTACCCACCACTCAGATTTAATGTGGGGTTAAGTTTTGATCATATCTCTTTTGCTTTTAAGGAAAAAGACATGGCAGGAAACACCCTGCCATGTGCCTGGGTGGCTCAGTTGGTTAAGCATCCGACTCTTGATTTCAGCTCAGGTCATGCTCTCAGGATCATGGAACTGGGCTCCGGGCTCTGTACTGAGTCTGCTTGTCCCTCTCCCTCCACTCCTGTCCCTGCTCGTGCTTTCATGCTCTAGCTCTAAAATAAATGTTTTTAAAAATAAAGAAAAAAATAAGACGTTAGCTATTTTTAAGATATGAGATATATTTAACCTTTATTTCCTTCTCTTCAATCCCTTCCCACCAAATCACCATCCTGAAATTGAGCCTATTTTTTTTTGTGAATGTACTTATAGCAGTATGTAGTATTGTTCTATGCAGCTTTTATATTCAATAGAAAACACAGCTCTGCTTTAGTTCCTAAAAAGTGTTCGAGCCTTCTGTTACACCCATTACCAAGTATCTGTTATCACAATTTCAGTACTTCCAAAAATTTTTTACTTTGAAAAAGAAAAGTGTTTCAGTATCTGTGGATGATATGGGTTAAGAATTAATCCACAGAAAATGGAGGGAAAAACTGTTCTCTAGTTTAAAAAATAATAATTAGGATGTTACCTTACAAAGAAAAGTGATCAAAATATGCTTAATTTTACACTGTATTTTACGTGGTGATTATGATTTTTAATTTTTTTAAATTATGGTTTAATTGTTTACATCTAAGGTGTATTTTACTGACAAATGGTATGACAGGGTAAAGCTGTAGTCATCATTTTACATTTGACTTTATTCTCATCATTTTGTTATGGACTTTTATAAGATTCTCAACAACTCTTTCACCTACTGACATTCAAATCATTCTCCGTTCAAATTCAATTACGTCAATACTCACGCAGATTCTCTTTTCTTAATTGTTAATTGCCCATTTCTGCTATAATTTTATCAGTGGCTTTGTCTGTAATTCACACTTAATACCTTTTTCATTAACTTTCTAAAAGTTCTTTTTTTTTTTTCATTTGCAATTAGTTTGCACTGTCTTTTCTTTGTATCATTCCATATTAACTGCTTCGGATTATGGGGAAAGACCTATCAACAAAGATTAAAACAGCATAAGTGATTGCAATTAGATTCCTTTTATAGTAAATCAATTCATCAGTAAGTAATATCACAAAATTTTTTATTATGAAATACAAAGACAGACTAATGCTTTCCTTAGTTTGATTAGACTTCAGACACATTTCTTCCTGACCATAGGGCCCTGGTCTTCCTTTTCTTAGAGCATTTACTCTAGAAAATTTTGACTGCGAAGTCTTTGACCCCTTTTACACACACACACACACACACACACACACACACACACACACACACACACACATACACATATGTACTTCCTTCAAAAGTTTCTAGGAAGCTTTAAGACCCAGGAAAAGTCTTTCTCAAGTACATCTTCTTGAAACGTAACCATCCAGGAAGATAACACCCCCATGTACCAGTCTTTCTGGAAGCAAAGGAGCCTACCTTCAGGAGGCAATTAACTCCAAAGTCTGTATCAGCTAGAAGATTGTCTTTACATCCAGACAAGGCCAGTCAGCAAAAGCAGGGGGCCTGCAATCTCCCCAGTGGACCCCATGCTCCTTAAATCTCTTCCCCTACTTCAATCGCTCCTTGCCTGTTTAACTTGTCTGATAAAATTTTTCTTCAACAGTATTGCCTCCAATTCATTCTCCTGGCTGTCAGAACTCCTAAAAAGAATATTCTGCTAACCACAAATTCCTGTATTTCAGTAACAGGCAACTTGGGGAGCCCTACTGGTTTCTTTAACAGGAGACTCAAGAAACCATGAAACAAATACAACGTCTTTATCACCATATTTACTATTTAACCTCTATAGTTATGTAGCATTTTTATAATACAAATAGCAATGTTTGAGTTTTAAAAACAGGTGCCCTGCTTTACTTTCTTTTTATTCTGTAAAATCTAACATAACACTCAAAGCATAAAATTATTCTAAAAAATGTGTGATGTCCTCTGGTTGTGGCCATTAATTCTTAGATTCTACATTTTTGAAAAACAGCTAAAATATAATCACAAGTTATATTAAGTTCAATATGTTTACTTGTGTTTCAGATGACACAGCTATGCAAGAAGTGAAAATAACCTAAGTGTCCAGTCATAGAGAACTGGTTGAGTAACTGATAATAAAAACATTCATTGGGATCATCTGCAATATATATTTGATTAGTCAATATATTTGATTATGGAAAGGGTTGATTACAGAGCTGGGGCAGGAAATACACAAGATGAGACCGGGATATTTTATTACTGAAAAGGGAAGCCATCAAGGTATTTGGGTCCTAACAAAATAGCATAGAGTCAACTTGGACAGGGTAAAAATGGAACAATTTGAATACAAATTATATATATAATTATAAATATATAGGCATATATAATTTCATACTTATATATATATAAATAGTATATAATTATGGGATCAAACATACTAGTATTAAAAACTTTTAAGTTCCTAATAATTTTAAAAAGGAAAAAGGAAAGAAAGAAATCCAAAATCCAACTAATTTGGGGCGCCTGGGTGGCTCAGTGGGTTAAAGCCTCTGCCTTCAGCTCTAGTCATCATCTCAGGGTCCTGCAATCAAGTCCCATATGGGCTCTCTACTCAGCAGGGAGCCTGCTTCCTCCTTTTTCTCTGCCTGCTTCTCTGCCTACTTGTGATCTCTCTCTCTCTCTCAAATAAATAAATAAAATCTTAAAAAAAAAAATCCAACTAATTTTATGAAGGCATAGTATCCTTAGCCCCAACTCCTTATTCTGAAAATTACTTAAAAGAAAACAATTAAACATTTATCCTGACTTTCTTGTACAAATTATTTCCGTGCAACCCAACCAACTTAATTTATATATACATGTATATGTATATGGGGCACCTGGGTGGCTCAGTCGATTGAGCATTTGACTCTAGATTTTAGCCAGGGTATGGTCTCAGGGTCGTAAGACCAAGCCCCATGTCAAGCTCTGCAATGGGTGTAGAACCTGCCTAAAATTCTCTCTCTCTCTCTCGCTCTGCCCTTCTCCACACTCATGTGCAGACTCTCTCTCTCAAATAAATATTTACACACAGACACACACATATATGTATTTTATGTATATATATACAGGTAAATTCCAACTAATACAAGTACAATGATGAAGTTGGAAAACTGAGTAGGCTGTAAATGCTCGTGAAGTAAGTGCTTCAGGCAGTGTTTATCAATATATTAAACCATTAGATGAAATGTTAGGATATTTACAAAGGAGAGTTCAAGATGCCACCACCTGAACCCAACGATCAAGCAGACATTGCATATGGGAGGACTCCGTGCAAAATGGAGATTAAAACACCACTTATGAAGTATTTTGCCAGAAAAAGAAATGTCTAATCTAAATATAATCAAGACTCTAGAACCAAATTGTATTACAATAAAAACAAAATAGGAAAAGTTAATTGATGTAACAGAAAATCAAACAGACAAACCCAGAATGGAAATGCCCTGCAGGACAACTATATTAATTTTCTGTGGCTGGTGTAGTAAATTACAAAAAACTTAGTGGCTTAAAGCAACAACAAATTCCTTACCTTACAGTCCTCTAAGTTAGAAATCTGATGTAAGTGTCACTCAACTAAAGTCAAAATACTGGCAGTGGTGCACTGATTCTGGAGGTTCTAGTAGAGAATCCATTTCTTGTCTTTTTCAGCTGACAGCAATCACTCAAATTCCTTGTTTTGTGGCCCCCTTGCTGCACTTTCAAACGACAGCAGTAAGACATTTCTCCAAATCTCCTCTCCTGCTTGTCTTCTACTTCAAAGTACCTTTGTGATTACACTGTGCACACTGGGATAACAAAGGAAACTCTTCTCCCTCAAGGTCCTTAACTTAACCACAACTGCAAAATCCCCTTGTCCCTGTAAAGTAACATAGGCACAGGTTCTGGGAATTAGGATGTGGACATCTTTGGGGGCTACTATTCTGCCTAACTCAACAACTGACTCATTTTCTTTAATGAATCGATAGCATTAAAGAAGCCAAGAGGAGAGATCATTGCTCTAAATCTAGGTATATTTAAGAGACGTAACAACAAAATATTATATGGTCCTTTTAAATACTAATCCAAACTTGAATAGATAATTTTACAAGTTACAATGCTTGCACTGTGATCAAATGAGAAAATATCCCTATATTTTAGATAATCATTCCATAGTTAATACATTACATGCCTTTCCATGCACTACATGCACATAGATGCAGACACATTTGTTAAAAAACAAGAATGGATTTAAGTATGGTTATTACCTAGCGTAGTAATTATGGCTAACTTCCTATTTTTATTTATCTATGTTTTATGACTAGTCTACAATAAGAATGTGTTATTGGAATGATTAGAATTAATGATGAAAATGAGAAACGCTACAAACAGCATAGGCTTATATATTCCAAGGTACAGAAAAGGAGAAGCTAAGATGTACTGAGTATGTAGTTTGTGCCAGATATTCTATCAGGAGCTTTGTGTATATTTCTTACGATCATTATGGCAGTCGCATGAGGTTTATCCCATTATCCCCACAAAGGAAATTTCTCAGCATCATACTTGGAGCAAATAATCAGTTGGGATTTAAAATCCCTCTCCGTCTGGTTTTGAATCCAATTATTTTTTGAAACGCTGTGCTACCACGACTCCTTTTGCCCTGCACTTAGAACAAACAGGCTTATGCAGAGACTGAACAGAAAGGGCTCCATTCCTAGGTTCCAGCTATTTGTTGACCTAGAAGGCTGTGTCAGTTTGTTTCGAACCCAGCTATGCACCATGGTTCTCAGGACGCTTCAACCAACTCGCCATCCACGTGAGAAGTAAGTATCCTTTAAAGGACAACGCCAAATGTGCTCCTAGTCTTCTAGAGCAGTCATACTCCCGGGATTACTCCCGATTCCCCCAGGCTGCCGGCACTCCGGGCTGTCCCACACAGCTGCACACGTGAAGAGAGAGGGACTGAAAAGCGGCCTCCTCCTCCTCACTAAGCACCACCATCTGGTCCCCCAAAGTCCACTCACCGCTCCACTACTCTCCTATTGGGTGCAGGGCATCTGGGGGACATCTCATCGCTGTCACGATGCTCCACAGAAAAACTGGTGTGTGTTGTCCATAATCATAACAGGAAAAGGGAATACCACCCAATAGAGGAAGTGTTAATGACAGAGAGAGATCAAATTGCTTCTACTTATTTTGTTTTTTTATTTTCCATTATTTCTTTTTCATTTTTATTTAAATTTCAGTTAACATAGAGTGTAATTTAGTTTCAGGTGGAGAATTTAGTGATTTATCACTTACATACAACACCCAGTGTTTAGCACAAGAGGATTCCTTAATGCCCATTTAACCCATCCCCCACCCATCTCCCCTCCAGCAACCCTCAGGATAGGGCTTGTTTCTTTTGTGAATCCCCAGACCTTTCCACCATTAGTAGCTCACAGAGCTCCTGTAACACATTAAGTCTCAACCCAGCTATCACCTTCTCTGAGAAGGCTTTCTTAGTTATCTCCCATAGAGCAAAACTCTAGACTCTCTCTGCTTCTACAGCCCTATGGTCCAACTTCTATAATCTCAGGTATGTTTTCCCGTCCATCCTCGTTAGACTGTGAACACCTAGAGGTCAAAGGCCCTCTTTTATATATAATTTTTAGTAAAGAGACTAGAACATACCTAGGGCTTTCTCAATATTTTTTTGAATTTACTTGAAAAAAAAATCATGGCAATCTCTGTCTACTCACTGTTCTCCTGCTCATTCTCCTCACCTCAGGATCTGTGTTACTAGTGCCTTGGGTTTCTTACAAAGAACTACATCTGAATGACGAGATATACTAAAGTAATTTGTGTGGAATCTAAAAGGAAGGCAGGAATTGGTCAATATTTGTTTTATAAAAGACAATGAAGAGATGATTTTATTAACTTCTGACATAAGAAAAAGTATTATATTAACATAAATGAAGCTCCCCTCTTCCCATCTCTTACGAAAGATGCTGCCCAAACATAGTCCCACCACTATGGAGATACTGGAAGCGTTACATGGAACTACATGCAGTTAATTCAAGCCTAATAATTGAGCACTGAACTGACGCATTACATTATTTAAACTTTTTGTTGTTAGCACAGAAAACAATGCCTCCTTAAAAACGTATACAATGGTGATGTGCGAAACAAATATTGACATATCAGCAATTTTTAAAATTGCTAGACTCTAGCTGAACAATGTTTTTCATCTGTGGGTATCCATAAATCAGAACCTGATGCTTTAACAAAAGGAAAACACTCAGAAAAAAATTTGTATATATATTTTATACATACACCCACACACACACTTATTATAGGAGAACACACCATGGAAACTCAAAGTTTTAAAGGGCTACAAATAACATTTTCACCACTTTGCTTCTAGTCATTCTGTATTCAAACCAGAGCAAACCATGAGTTACCTGTACTCTGCCAAATACTTAACTTAGAACAAACAATGGTTTGAAATTTAATAAAATTAGCAAGATCTCTAAATTCCCAGGAGCCAAGCCAAGAGGCTAAATTGCTAAAGTTTCCTGAGATTAAATGATCTCTCTTTTTAAGCACTGATGGCTTTTTTCCACTTCAACCAAAATCATGTTATCTAACTCAGGGACTCTAGGGAAACAGGTGCTATGTACACCCAAACTGACACAAGTGCGTTTTGATCTCCTGATGAAACAGGCCAAGTGGAAGTGTACTCCGGAAGCAAAAGTTCCAACTGTGAGGATTACATACACACGGGTGTAGAGGTGGATTAGACCCAGACAAATGGAAGCATCTCTTTTCACAAAAAACTCCTGATTTTCTCCTGCTCTAGCAATTTTCCCCATCAGTTCTTTCTACCAATTCCCCTTCTGTGGTTTGTAGGTTCTTAACAGCTCATCCATTCCACAAAAAGCATCTTAAATGTCACCTTCATTGGGTATGCCCCTCCAATCCATAGCTGGAATACAAATGTTTTACAACTTCTATGATCTAAACTCAACAAATATGATCAAAGTACTCACAGTCAAATTAAAAAACCTGGGGGGAGGGAGGGGCCCCATGTCAGAGAATAAGAGACTGTCTTTCAGGAAGTCCCCCACTGGGAAAGACCACCACTCTTCAGATGAGCGTCCGTGCAGGGATTTCTAGAGCTCATGTCCAATGGAAGAGCCACTGATCACATGTGGCTTCTGGTCATTTGAAATGAAGCTGCTTCTACAGGTTGAAATGACAGTGTACCAGATTTATCTAATCAAATAAAATAAATTATTTTGACTACTTCCACCCCTGCATGGAGAGCTTAGAAGTTCCCATTGTCTTCTATCAACAAGAAAAACTCCGAAAAACTAAAAAGTCAGCAATTCTTCTTCGCTTCACAAAGCAAACCACTGCCTTCCAAAGACAAAAAGGTGAATACAGAGAATTCGAATTCACTTAAGCAGAAACCCTTAAGCAAACACTTAAGCAAAAACAGCGTCAGTTAGGAAAACCTAAATTGTAATTGATGGAATACTGGAGGATCAGCATACACTAGTCTAGGGGTTAAAAACCCCAAAAAGACCCAGTTGTAGGGAGGCTCCCATACTTTGGGTTTTGCCTTCACGAGCTCAACCAGATTCTCATAGTGATTTTCCAGAAAAAAAAAATTTTTTTTTCCTCATGCTTTCATCAAGGAGAAAGGAAAAAGGAGCCTTTTTTAAAAAAAAATATTCCAGATCCTTCTATTCTTATAAGGTCTGCCCTCAGGAAAAATTATTCTACCAGAACCTACCCTACTAGGGTTTTAACAGAGCTTAAACTATCTGGAAGGAGGGAAATACCCAACTCTAGACACCCCTAGCCTTCGACATAAAAGGAAATATCCAATTCCAAGCTTCTTCTAGCCATCCTGGGCCATAGAGAATCACTGGTAAGTCCACAGTTCAGGGACACAGGGTCATCAAACATCTGAGATCTAATCATGAAGTTATAGAATGCTTCCCCTCCCCTACACCTTACTACGACATTGCTAAGAGTCTAACTACCTTTTTCCTTGTATGTTACGTCCACCTTGCATCAGAAAATCACAAGGCATACTAAAAAGTAAAAAAAAGCACACAGTCTAAAGAGATTAAACAAGCATGAGAACCACAGTCAGATATGGAAGGAATGCTGAAATTTTCAAACTAGGATTTAAAAATATATACTATGAATAATATGCTTTTCAGTTTTGGAAGTTTCTATTGTATGCAGAAGCTCAGGATCTCTCCTCAGCCATGTCCAGTCTACTAAGGAGCCCACTGAAAGTATTCGTCATGGCTCTACTATGCTTACGAACTCCAACAATCCTTTTTGATTCTTTCTTAGAATTTCCAACTCTGCTTACATCATTTTTCTTGCACATTATCCACTTTTTTCATCAAACCGTTACCATATTAATCATAGTTTTGTTTTGTTTTAATTCCTGTTTCACAATTCCAACATTCCTGATCCCTGTCCTATTTGACTCTAATTCTCATGCTTGCTCAGTCTCCTTCAACTGTGTTTTACTGCCTATGTAAATCAACAATGTGATACACCACATAAATAGAATGAAAGATTAAATTACATAGTCAGCTTCATAGATGCAAAAAAAGCTCTTCACAAAATTTAACATCCTTCCAAAATAAAAAAGTTTTAACCAGTTGGGTATAAAAGGAACAAATCGCAATGTAATGAAGGCCAAATACGACAAGCTCCATCAAATATCATACTGAATAGTGAAAGGTTTTCACTGAGATGTAAGTGACATAAAACATTATATTACTTTCAAATGTGCAACATAACTCAATATATGTATGTATCTCAAAATAATCACCACATAGTTACAATTTTCTTTTCTGATGCTGAGAAATATATTATATGAATGGAGGTTTCTATGATTTGCCCTGTATAACCAACCACCTCAATCTGCATGTATGCAAGCAGGCTCAACAGTGTTGTTTATGAGACTTGTGCTGCATAAGTGACCTTCGCAGTCTGATTAGTTGACATCAGCAGACCTCCAGGTCAGAATTGCCCCTTCTGGTCCGGATGTCAAACAGCTATAAATTTGGCCTTGCATCTCCTCCAGCTCCAGGATGGGCTGGCCCCTGCAATGGAATCCAGGAGGGGAAGCAAGCACACCTAGCCCAGGGTCCTTGACTATGGTAAGACACGGTAACACGGGATGCAGCACACTCCAAACTGCAGGTTGGATGTTGTTAAGTACCTGATTTGACGTAACTCTATCTTATTCCCCTTTCCTGCTTACTATTGCCCTCAACCATGCACAGATTTCCCTTTTCTTCTTTCTGTTTCTATTTTATTTTTATAATATCAATGAAGTGTTTTTTCCCCTTCAAAACTCAAGAGTATGGCTGCCATGAATCTTTTGTTTAGAACAAGAACTTTTAAGATCTATTCTTAGGAACTTAGAAATATGCAATAGAGTATTATTAACTATAGTCACAATGCTGTACATTATGTCCTCAGATAATATGACTATATGCTAAATGAATAAAATCCTATAAAATCCTCAGGATGCACCAAAAAGCTGTTAGAATTCATATACGAATTTAGTGGTTTCAGGATGCAAAATCAACAAAGAAAAATCACTTGAATTTCTATACACTAACAATGGACTATCTGCAAATGAAATACAAAAACAATCCTGTTTACAATAGCATCCAAAACAATAAAATACTTAAGAGTAAGTTTAACCAAGGAAAATAACTATATTCCAAAAACATTAAGACATTAATGAAAGAAATTGAAGAAGACACAAATAAATGGAAAAATTATCTATGTTTATAGATCAGAGGAGTTGATATTGTTTCTATGTCTGTACTCTCTAAATTCATCTATCGATTCAATGCAATCCCTATCAAAATTCCAAAGGTACTTTTCCAGACACAGAAAAAACATCCTAAAATTCATACAGAACCACAAAAGACTCCCAAGCAGGCAAAGCAATCTGGAGAAACGAATACAAAGCTGGAGGTATCACAATTTTTTTTTTTTTGGTAAATGTGGGAAAAGACAGAGGGAGAAGGAGAGAAGGAAAGAAGGAGCTAAGCAGTCTTAGTCTTAAACAGACTCCACACCCAGCGTGTAGCTTGATCTCAGGACACTAAGATCATGACCTGAGCCAAAATCAAGAGTTGGGACACTTAACTGAATGAGCCATCCAGCTGCCCCTGAAGGCATCACACTTCTTTCAAACCATATTTAAAAGCTAACGTAAGAAAAATAGTATGATACGAGCATAAAAAGAAACACACAGACCAAGAGAATAGAACTGAGAAGCCAGAAATAAACTACCCTTATAGGGTCAACACATTAGACAACAGTGGTTTTGGGAAAACTGTAAAATCAAATACAAAAGATTAAAATTGGACCCCTATATTATACCACTAACAACAACAACAACAAATCCTCAAAATGAATTAAAATCTTAAGACTTAAAACTTCACAAGTCTAGAAGAAAATACAGGGGAAAAGCTCCCTGAATTAGCACTAACAATGATTCTTTGGATATAATACCAAAAACACAAGCAACAAAAACAAAAATAAGTAAGTATAACTAAAAAGCTTTTGCACCTCAAAAGAAATAATCAACAAAATGAAAAGGCAACTTATGAAATGGAAGTATTTGCAAATCAGATATCTGACAAGAGGTTCATATCTAAAATATAAAAAGAACTTACAGGACGCAGAGGTGACTCAGTCAGTTAAGCATCTGCCTTCAGTTCAGGTCGTGATCCCGGGGTCCTGGGATAGAGTCCGCATCCAGCTCCGAGTTCAGCCAGAAGCCTGCTTCTCCCTCTGCATGCTGAGTCCCCTGCTGTGCACTCTCTCTCTGACAAAAAACAAACAAACAAACAAAAAACCCATAAAACAAAAACTTTTAAGTCAATGATAAAAAAAAAAAAAAGCAAAACAAAACAATCTCAATAAAAATGAGAAGAGGACTTAAACAGACATTATTGCAGAGACAACCAAATGTTCAGCAAGTACATGAAAAGATCTCAACATCACTAATCATTTAAATGCAAATACAACAAAGAGAATGGCTATTAGAAAAAATACAACAGATAACAAATGCTGGCAAGAATGTGAAGAAAAGGGAACCCCTATACACTGTTGATGAGAATGTAAATTGGTACAGTCACTATGGAAAACAGTATGGAAGTATGAAAGTTTCTCAAAAACTTAAAAATAGGGGCGCCTGGGTGGCTCAGTGAGTTAAAGCCTCTGCCTTCCGCTCAGGTCAAGATCCCAGGGTCCTGGGATCAAGTCCCACATAGGGCTCTCCGCTCAGCGGGGAGCCTGCTTCCCTCTCTCTCTGCCTGCCTCTCTGCCTACTTGTGATCTCTCTCTCTCTCTGTCAAATAAATAAATAAAATCTTGAAAAAAAAATAGAATTACCGTATGATCCAGCAACCCCACTTCTGGGTACATAGCCAAAGGAAGGAAAAGCACTCTCTTAAAGAGACAGTACACTCCCATGCAATCCCATGCTCTCTGAAGCATGATTCACAACAGCCAAAGCATGTAAACAACCTGAATGTCCACCAATGGGTAGATAAATAGAGAAAGTGCTGTGCTTATATATACAATCAAATATTTAGTCATGAAAAAGAAGGAAATCTTGCCATTTGTAACAACAGGGATGGAGCTTTAGGACACCATGTTGGGTGAAATAAGACAAAAATAAATACTGTAGGATCTCACTTATGTGTGGAATCTCAAAATACCAAACTCACAGAAACAGAGTAAATTCATGGTTACCAGAGCCTGGGAAATAGAGGAAATGTGAAGACTTTGATCAAATGATACAAACTTCCATTCATAAGATGAGTAAATTCTAAGGATCCAAGGTACAGCATATTACCCGTTTAGAAAACATTTTGTCAATTTCTTATAAAACTAAATACACTTTTACCATACGATTGTTTGTGTGTGATTGAATTTAAAAGGAAAAGACCTATATTATTTATATTCTAATAATGCACATTAAGATTGGGTTATTCCACAACAAAATAATAATTTTTGCATCATTCATTGGAGGAAAGAAATTTTGCCACTGTTCCAGAAGTCCTTTCTGAAAACTGCTAATCTGAATGAATGTCGCATAATAATGCCACTTGTAAATAGACTACCTTTGAAAGCAGAACTATTATAGGTGTCAATATTTATCTATTTGATATGTGTTAGCAGATTGATTAATATTCTTATTAAAATAATATTTACTCATTTAATATTCTGAAATATGTTAGTTGAATTTAACTGTTTCTGATAATATTGCAATATCATGCAGCAAACATACTTCCCAACAAAAACAACTAGAAAACAGCTACCAAGGGGAACTAGAATTTAAGAGGTCAGAATTCTGCAAAGAATTAAAGCTCACTGAAGTGAGCCTGGCAGAGAAGTGAACTATGCTTTTCCCAGAAGGCTTGTGCCATATCTTACACAACATATAGCAGACAGGCTAAGAAACTGAGCAGGAAGCATCAACTAGAATGATCAGAACATGAGATAAACTTTCACCAGTCTTATAAGGTTGGATAACCAAACATTAAAAGTTCAGGACTGAGGCGCCTGGGTGACTCAGTGGGTTAAAGCCTCTGCCTTCGGCTCAGGCCATGATCTCAGGGTCCTGGGATCAGCCCCGCATTGGGCTCTCTGCTCAGCAGGAAACGTGCTTCCTCCTCTCTCTCCACCTGCCCCTCTACCTACTTGTGATCTCTTTCAGTCAAATAAATAAATAATCTTTTAAATGAATGAATGAATGAATGAATGAATGAATGAATAAATAAATAAATAAATAAATAAATAAATAAATAAATAAATAAAATTAAAAATAAAAGTTCAGTACTACTAATCAACAAGGATCTCCAGGGCAATAATTCCAGAAAGAAAGTGTCTTAAAGTAAACATAATATATTTTGTTGCTGAGGCATTTACTGATTTACAAGCAGCTTTATGGCCAAAAGGTTCAGAGGGTAAGCAGAATGCTGGCTAAGAATAGAACTTTTGGAAGTTTCTTAGGGCAAGGTGAACAAAAATTAGAAATCAGAGCTTGCCAAGGGAAAGGGACTTTGGCATACAACCAAGATTCCACCCAGGGTTCAGGTAGCTACAGTCTAGGAAGACGAGACCAGAACATGGATCATCGACCCGAACAAAACACTTGCACCGAACTTTGCATAAATTAAATCCCAAACTGAATCCAAGTAATTTGCCTCTACTTTAGCTACTTGTTAGAAAGCAACTTCTTGCTGGTAATAGATAATACTGTCCTGTGTTTCTACTGTTCTCTAAAAGTGTCATAAAGAATGTCTCATATCCTTTCAAAGATCACCAGCTATATCGAGTTAAAAAAACAAATGACTGAAAACCAAGGTGAGAAAATAGAAAAAGATCCAAAGGTGACCCAGGTATTACAGTTTCTTACACAAAGATGTAAAAATAACTGTGACTGATATATTCTTAAAAGATGAAAAAGTAAAATTTAACCCAAGAACTGAGTCTATTTTAAAATATTGCACGGATATTAAAAAAAAAACTAATATATATTATACCTAAAATTAACATGTGTTTAATAGGAGATAAGGCAGAGCAGAAAAGAGGAAGTGACAGGGAATATAGGTAAATAAAAAATATTCAGACTGATTCGTGGACAGCAATAAAGAAGGGAAAATACGTAATATAGCTAAGAGACACAGGATAATAAAAACATTAAATTGGAGACTTGGGGAAAGGGGGAGAAACAACTGGAGATACTGATCAGAACCTATTTAAAATTATTAAAAAATGTGAGCCAAAGACCCAAAACTCTCTAGAAACAAAGCAGGATAAATGTAAAGAAAACCACACCAAGCCTTTGAAAATCAAATACCAAGAGAGAATCTTAAAAACAAACAGAAAAAACTTAATCTTGCTGTCAAAGAAGCAACAATAGGAATGACAGTTCTTTTTCAACAGAAACAAGGGAAGCCAGAAGTCAAATAAATGACATTTTTAAAATGTTAAGAGAAAACAATGTCAACCTAAAATTCTGTAGTATTCATCAAAATTAGGTGGTAAAACAAAGACGTTTTGAGGCAAAAAAAAAAATTCAGAATATGTCACTAACAGATTAATACTACAAGAAATAATTAAAGGAAATTTTTAGGCAGCAAGAAAATAATCCAGATAAAATAAAAAATTGTGGGAAGTAATGAACAGGAAGAGAAAACACACCCTTGTTTAAAATGATGAAGATGGTGATAGTGATACCACTGTGGGGAGTTTAAAATGTAGTTATTGTAATTCATGTCAACAACTGCATGCAACAGCAGCAAAAGATAGTGTGTTAAAAGAAGACAGAAGGATACATTAGACAACAAGTGGTAAAAGTACTAAGTTAGGTCTATTAAATCAAGAATTCACATTATAATTTCCTGGGTAATCATTACAGATGAGTAAAAGAGTTTTTACTTAAAAAGTTAATTAAGGGCAAAAACACAGTGATTAACACCAAGAACTCAAACTCTATACTGACAAAAGTAAGAAAAAGAACACAGAGCATTAAGGAATATGGGGAGAAACTGTAAGATGACAGATTTAAACCCAAATATAGAAGAATTTTATTCATTAAAGGCCTAAAGATTTCCAATAACTTGGCGGTCCCTGGTAAGCTGAACTTAAGGACAGTATGTGAACCAGTAATTATACTCAGAGTCATACAGCCCACGGAAGTGTAAGTGTACTCAAGTCAAAAGACATGTACAAGAAGCTTTAACAGCATTATTTGTAATAGCTGAGAACTGGACACAATCCATATACCTATCAATATCAAAAGAGATAAATTGTGTAATACAAGCTATTCAATGAATTACTTTGCAGCCAATGGGGGGGAGACCACTGTCAGAAGAATCACACAGCAGAATCTAATAAAATTTGAAGTTAAAAAAAGACACGTAAGAATATGAAATGCATGATTATATTTATTTCAGAAAGAGTCTAAACTCATATACGGTATTTAAAATCAGGAGAGTGGTTAATCTTAAGAGGATGGAGATGATTAAGTGGAAAAGGTGCCAGGGATTTTCTGGTGTGCTGGTCACATTCTGGTTTTCTATCTGGGCAGCGGTCGTGTGGGATCCTCAGGAAAACCCTCAGGAAAATCAACTGAGCCATATACATATATATGATTTGTGTTCTTTTCTGAACGATGTTATACTTGAATAAAGGAATTTATTTTTTAATGTAAAGAGGCAAGGACAGGTTCTTGATATAAAGTAAATTTTAATATGTAGGATTTAGAAGTTAAATAAACTGAATTTACCTTCTAGTCCAATATGTGAACTTCGTTATCTCAAAAATATTATTTTCTCGCTTGTCATCAAAATATCAAAAGTATTAGTCTAGTTTTCCAGCAGGGATGTTTTGCAGCAAAAGGAATGGGGAAATAACTTCCTTTTCATCTACTCCTTTAGCAAATACTTTCTCTTCCATGTAAAACTTTAGGGGCTTCAATGAATACAAAAATGTGACTGGCAGAGTAACACTCCAATTTAAATGGGCATGAGAGAGAAATGTGCTTCCATGTTTTCTGTTCCAGTCTACTTTAATATCTTATCAAGCATCTCTTCCAAGAATGACTACATCATGTCAGTCTAGGAAACTGTATCCAAACTGCTCAGCAAATTTCATGTTAGTTGTTCCTGACTTATAAAATCATGCTGAAGATGTCTTAAGATTATAAAATTCAAAATTTATGTTCTACATGTTAAACAAACTTTACTGGGGCAAATCTATCCTATCTTCCTGCTAATAATATTTGAGAATTTTAAAGCAAAAAACATGACAGAAGAGCCTACATGTCAGAAGAATAATCCAGAGCATTGTCCATGAACTGCTTAGCTAGATTTCAGCTCAGACTTTGGGGCCTGGTAGACATTTAAGTTCAACACTAATACTTGGATGACTATTGGAGGTCAGCCTTTAGGGCCTCTTAAGATGGGCTGGAAGAAGCCAGATTGCACTTCCAAAGCCCCATCTTTCACAGCAGATGTTAAGTTCAAGACACCCTAGGGAAACATCAAGGCACTTGTTCCACAGTTTGTACAGAGAAAAGGTACGCGTTCCATCTTTCAACAATATCATCCCCAAGGCTCAAGGTCAGTTTTTAACACTCGCTGAGTATTAAGTTGCAGACACATCCACTGTCAAATCCCCAAAATTATATGATGAATCTCTTTATAGCATCAAATAAAGCACTGAGGATTTGTAGAAGTGGTAGAAGAAATGTGCTGACCTGAAACCTGAAATCTATTTCAAATCGACTCAAAACTATTGTCAAATGATTCCTGAGATCTGGAAATAAGTATTTATGAGAACTTGAGGATTCGTTTAGAAAAGAGGTTCTGTTACACTCAGAAAAGCATATGTTCTCACATCCTACACTCCTACTCTGCAGTAGTTTTTACATTTCATACTGAAAGTTACGATCTATTTTCCAGTAAATCAACTGCACAACACTGGTTGCGGGCCATTTCTGTACGGTGTTCTTGTTGTGTCATTCCCAGAGCTCATACATTTGTGAAAGCCAGAAAACAGTAAAAGCATTAACGCACTGCAATACCAGCATAACCAATATGGAACCAACCACCAGACAACATACACTAAGGAAATCTTGGTTAAGGTGAATTCTAGGCAGGATAAAAAGACATACGTGGAGACCAAGAATTAAAAAAAGAATCTGTTGTATTTGGCAACAGTGACAGAAGAGCCTGTTGGGAGTGGAAGCTACATGTTTGAGAAACAAGTTGTAAAGTGCATAAAAAGCATTAAGAGGCAAGGAATGCCACAATAAGCATTACGGACTCACTTATTTGGAAAAATATGGCAAAGTATTAAATAGAGTAAAAAGAAATGAATGGAGCCTGAAACGAACAAGCCAACTAGAACATCTGTTGAGTTGACTCCCACATGTGGCCTGGAATACCATCAGTAAGTACGAAGAAAACAGACCCGCTGAACCTTTAAGACAAAGTGTGCGGCCTACAATTAGAAAGGCAGGTATCACAGTCAAATTTACTAAACATGTATAATATTCTTCTATCTGTTTTGGAAAAATATAAACATAAATCATATTATTATAAAGGTAATTATTAAGTACTAAGCCTAATAACTAATTCAAAGCATCTGACCAAAATGATTATGAATTATTTATGTAATTCTCTCTTTATGAACAGACATTTTGAATGACATAGATCAATACGAACTGTCAATGAGAGTAGAAAAACACAATCTAAAAGTCTTAAGTCCTACCACTGAAATGAGTTATTTTTAAAGGCTCGCTCTGTAATTTTTATAAAACTCTGATAAGAAAGACAATAAGCAATAATAAATAGTGTATATGCAGCACTTACCATGTGCCAATCACTGTACTAAGCATTTAAATTGTTTCATTTGTTCCTCACAAAATCCCTTCTCTGTAAAATAGATACTTCTCTCTGCCTTACAGGATACAAAATAGAATCTAAGAAAGATCATGAAACCCACCATGGTCACAAGGCTACTAAGTGGCAAATCCTAAAAAGACACAACCAGGTCTATTGACAAAATTCTGTCCTTAACCTTCTATACTACACTAAATCGATACTTAGCCAATCTTTTGTAGTGTTCTTTGCTTGAAAGAGTTGAAAGACCATAGAACAAGTTATGATACCTGGGTTTTAATATGATCCAATAATTCCACTACTGGCTATTTACCCAAAGAAAATAAAAACACTGATTTAAAAATTATGTTTATTTAAAAATAAATAAATAAATAAAAATAAAAATTATGTGTATTGCAGTATTATCTACAATAACTAAGATGTAGAAGAAACCCAAGTGTCCATCAATAGATGAATGGATAAGGAATATGTGGCATGTGCGTATATATATATATATATACACACACACATACACACACACATATGTATACATTTAATTTAGCAGCCTCAAAAAAAGGTTAAAATCTTACCATTTGCAACAGGATGGCCCTAGAGAGTACAACAGTAAGTGAAATTAAGTCAGGCAAAGAAAATCAAATACCATGATTTTCACTCACATGTGGAATCTAAAAAATACAAAATGAATAAACAAACAAAAAGAATCAGACCCATAAATACAGACAACAAATTGATGGTTGCCAGAAGGAACAGGTCTGTGGGGATAGGCAAAACATCTAAGAGAAAGTAGAAGACGGAGGCTTCTTATGAAATAAATATGTAATGGGAATAAAAGGGAAAGCATAGGTCCCCCTCTCCCTCTGCCTGCCTCTCTGCCTACTTGTGATCTCTCTCTCTGTGTCAAATAAACAAAATCTTTAAAAAAAAAAAAAAGAAAGAAAGAAAGAAAGAAGAATCGGGTTGTGATCTCAGGGTCCTGGGATGGAACCCCGCATCAGGGCTCTCTGCTCAGCAGGGAGCCTGCTTCCCCCTCTCCCTCTGCCTGCCTCTCTGCCTACTTGTGATCTCTTCTGTGTGTCAAATAAATAAATAAATCTTAAAAAAAAAAAGGGAAAGCATAGGGAATTTAGTCAATGGTATTATAATATCATTGTATGGTGACGGTAGCAACACTTGTGATAAGCACAGCAAAACACAGAGAAAAGTTGTATCACTATGTCGTTCAACTGAAACTAATATAACACTGTGTGTGTCACTGATAGTCAAAAAAATTAAAAAATAAATATGCATAAATTTATATTATTTCTAATGTATATCCTGATATAATTGCTAAATATTAAAATAAAACTGATAAAGTAAAAGAATTTCATTTTTGTCCCTAGGGGAATGTAATTTAGATTGTTGCCCAAATCTGTGCTCCTTGAATTGCAATTCCGATAGCCTAAATAAACAATTAAAAAAAAAAAAAAAGTTACCCGGATTTTAAAGTTTGGTCTATCACTAACTGGTTCTGTGATCTGAGAAAAGTCAATCTTGCGGCTTATAATTTTTCCACATACAAAATAAGAGATTGGGGGATTGAGATTCCTTTCAGCATAAATAAATAAATAATAAGTAAATAAAAATTTATGAATAAATAGTATAAAATAATCAAATGATATTTATCATATAAGTAAGTTTTCAGAACCACCAAGGGTTTATAATTTGCATTTATTCTGGTTTTGGTATTGGGAGCAATAATGATTCCTATTTCTCTTTATAGTCAGAGAGTTAAGGATGCCTACTGCTTTCAGGCTCAACTTTGAATTACTCAGCTTTATAGTGGTTGATACTTACTTTTTTCAAAGCACATGATTTTACCCTGCTTATTCTGCCAGTTGTGTTTTACTCTAGATTTCATTACAGAGAAGAGCTTTGCAACTTTACTCTCAGCATTAATATTCAATCAGGAGTTATCATTGCAACTCCTGATAGTATACCAGTAAATCCATTTAATGCATAAATGCATTTAGAAAGCACACATTTAGCATGGATTACACTGGTACTCTACAATTAAGGTTTAGTCCCTTCCAGAAAATTATAACTATGAGAACAGTGAATGGTGAAGTTGGAAAAAGAGTTTAAATTATGGTTTTTAATTTTAAAATCACAGATATGCATACACACTCATATATAAAAGATATTTTTGCTACTCCACATCTGGTAGTAATCTGAGTCACAACTTCCTCTTGCTTGAGTTTGGCAGTAACTGTTTTCTTAAAATGTTAAGCATAAGCTCCATGGACAGGATCCAAAGTCAAAAAAAAAAAAATCCACTTAGATAAATTAACCGAAGTATAAATAAATTACGAAGATTAAAGCAAATCTTACGGCATTCAGTTAATTATAATAAAAAAAACATATTTTTTATGAAGAAAATGACAGTAAACGACCATATATCTCGTTTGGGTTTTCCCAAAATATCAGGAATAACAAAACATTTTTTTTCCAAAACCTGAATATCCAGTGTGTCTCATTATGATACACCACTATAAAACATACTGGTGTTTCTTCTATTGTAAATTGACAAAATTTTTAAAAAACCTCCTTCTCTGAAACATGGGAAGCAAAGTTACATGAAGCTGAACATACATTTTGGTTGTACTAATTCAACTCTTTGTGTTTCAGAAAGAAATAAGATAAGACATATCAATTTTAATAGTTAAAACTATTTCTCCCTAGTTATATGAGCTTAGGCATGAGACAGGAGGCCAAAAATTGCTGTTTCTCAAATGAGTCTTCATCCCACTGTGCATCTCAGTATTAAAATCTTACTGCATTTAATGTAATGGTTTAATTTAATTTCAGTGTTATAAAGGTATATATATTATACAACACGTCCCCATATAGAAGCCAAATTATTCCAATGTATTTATGACAAAAAACACCAATCTGTCCCCATGGCAGAGAAATAACAGGTTTTGTTGGAGTTATTAAAAGTCTTTATATCTGGAGCACCTGCATGGCTCAGTCAGTTAAGCGTCTGCCTTCAGCTCAGGTCATGATCCTGTGGTCCTGGGATCGAGCCCCCTGTTGGGCTCCCTGCCTCTTTCTCTCCCTCTTCTGCTCTCCCCACTCCTGTGCTCTCTCTCTCTCTAATACATAAGTAAAATCTTCAAATCTAAAATCTAAAAAAGGGACGCCTGGGTGGCTCAGTTGGTTAAGCAGCTGCCTTCGGCTCAGGTCACGATCCCAGGGTCCTGGGACCGAGTCCTGCATCGGGCTCCTTGCTCAGCAGGGAGCCTGCTTCTCTCTCTGCCTCTGCCTGCCACTCCGCCTGCTTGTGCTCTCTCTCTCTCTGCCAAATAAATAAATATTTTTTTTAATCTAAAAAAAAAGTCTTTTTATCTCCAATATAGTACTTTCGCAAGGAATTTTCAATGCTATTTTTTGTTTGTTTTTGTCTATCACACTTATCTTAGAACAAAATTTCTACTAACGTGCAACTCAACTAGAATGTGTTCTCCAATGAGACATCCATGTGCTTCAACTGACACTTCCTAGAGCAATCTGAGCACACACTGCTGTTGAGGCCAAGACTACAGACTCTCACTGCATGCAAGTTCCCAAACTGGGTGCAAGGAGACAACCTGTGTGCACCGGGAATTAAAGCATTGCCTATCTCCTGCATTTAAGTCTTCTGGAAGACCACCAGATCGTGCTGGGCAACGTGGAGCTCTGATGAGCAAAATTTCCAACGTGGAAACCGGAGAGAACGGATCCTGCTCTGACTTCCATCCGGCAAGAGCTGGACAAGAGACCTCAGGGTCTCACCACTACTTCCACACTCACCCTACCCCTAGCCTTCGCTTCCGGGTATAAATACTTGAAAATTGACCAACTGGAAATCAGGACTCTTCTAAATAACTCCAAGATCAAAAGGAAAATCAATGGGCGCCTGGGTGGCTCAGTTGGTTAAGCAACTGCCTTCGGCTCAGGTCATGATCCCGGAGTCCCGGGATCGAGTCCCATATCGGACTCCCGGCTCTGCGGGAAGTCTGCTTCTCCCTCTGACCTTCTCCCCTCTCATTCTCAGTCTCTCACTCTCTAATGAATAAATAAAAATCTTTAAAAAAAAAAAAAAAAAAAAAAAAAAAAAAAAGGAAAATCAAAACAAACTGCAGATTACTTGAAGTTACTGTAAGTCTATTTCTTATGAAATATAAGAAAACTTTGCTCTAGGTATACATTAAGAACTTCGAAATTGCTCCGTAATTACAGATGAGCTTCTAGAATAGAGGTTAAGAGTGAGGATTTTTATAGTCATAAATCTGGAACGTTATAACCCCTCTTGAACTTTTCAAGAATTCTGCAACAAAGTTTACTCTAGAGAGGCTGATTCAGAGGGCTCTGAATCTGGGGAGCAGGCACAGCTGATGGAGTAGATGGAGTGCATGAACAGAAGCAATTAGGTCTCTGCACAGTGAACGGTGTTCTCCAATCAAGAAAAATAAATTTTACATTAAAATATAAATGTCTGGGGCGCCTGGGTGGCTCAGTGGGTTAAAGCCTCTGCCTTCGGCTCAGGTCATGAGCTCAGGGTCCTGGGATTGAGCCCCATATCTGGCTCTCTGCTCAGCGGGGAGCCTGCTTCCCCCTCTCTCTCTCTGCCTTTCTCTCTCCCTTCTGGTTTTATCTCTCAGTCTCTCTATCAAATAAGTATATAAAAACTTAAAAAAAAAAAAAAAAAGCCTCTGCCTTTGGCTCAGGTCATGATCTCAGGATCCTGGGATCGAGCCCTGCATCGGGCTCCCTGCTCTGCCAGAAGCCTGCTTCCCCCCCACCCTCTGCCTGCCTCTCTGTCTACTTGTGATCTCTCTCCACTGTGTCAAATAAATAAATAAAATATTTTAAATTTTAAAAATACATATGCCATATAATATGTATATGATATACTGTAATGTATGCATTTTACATGTTAATGTTTTACTGTAAATATGGCTGGAACATTACCCTGTGAAATAATATTTAAATAGAGTCATCTCACATTTTGCTGAGTTGAAGTCCTCAAAGATCTATGGCTTGGCGCATATTTTTTTCATTTTCTCAATATATTTTTGTTCAGGGAGAAGGGTATAACACTTTTTATTTTGTAAACTGTTCGCTAAATCTTTAAACTTTTAAATAATTAGATATGTGAGATGTGGGCCCACATTTCTATTACTATAACAAGTCTTAAAATATGAATGGCAGGCCTATTTTCCTTAGGCTACTTTTCAATCAAAATCTATTCAGTAAAAGAAACAAAATATGTGTGCTTTGTATGGCTCATGGGTCATATTTTAACTGAGGAACATTTCTTAACCATCAATACTATTTATTACCAGAAAAGAATTCAGGATATAAAGTCAGTAACAGACATAACAAAGGAGAAAGCAGAAATCAGTACTTGGTCTTATTTTTACTTAAATGACCGTCTTTAGAGGTGGCTCACATTGATGAGTTTTCTCCCATAATTGTAAATGCAGGAAGAATTCATTTAATTTAAACACTGATTTCTTCAGAAGAGAATTCCTATGAATGAAACCTAATACTGGCAAATGGGCTTTATTCAATATAGATTTCTAAAATGAGATATTAATGTTATGTATTGCTCATAAAAACAATTTTATTTCTACAAATAGAATTTAAAGGAGTACTTGTGATAACTGCAGGGTGATTATACTGTAATTGTAATATTGGTAATTTCTTAGAAGTTGAAGGCCGACTAAAAACTTCCTACTATTCTCTATGAAGAAGTGTGCTGTAGGAACTTCAAGCATCTCTATTGAATGTGTCTATAAAAATAAGTCATAAAAATACTCAACTTTAAAATCAGAACAGGTTCATATGCTAGAGATACAATACCTCAGTCACAGAGATTACAGCCTTTCTAAGACATACGTGGAAATAATGTCTGCCCCACAAACTGACTTTTCCTAAAACAGTTCAAATTACTTATGCTAAGAATTTCAAGACACCAACACCCATGCCCGCCACAGAAAATTTCAAAAGGTGTCGTGATTACACAAATACTATATATGTTCAACAGTATCGATCCTAGAAATTTCAACCAAACTCAATTAGGGGAGGAAACAAATTCCAATCAGCTTGAGTAGAATTCAACTATTAATGGATATAACGAAAAAAGACGTTTAGGTGTTTTTTCATCACCACTCATTTGAGAGATGATAATGTGGCTCAGAATTAAGTAACAAGATGAATATCAAATGTCGCTTTAGAAATTTGCCTCATCATGAATTCCTTGGTGGAACACAGACATTATTTTATGGTTTGGACCACTAGTGGATGGCCAGATTTTCATATCTACTTCATAAATAATACTTTTTTTTTCTCCTTTAAAATGTCTTGGTCAAACCAGAAGCTGGTACTGCTCCACTGCATAAGAGCAGCACCTCCGAAGTAGCACAAGGTCAGGAGAGGGCTCCCAGCCTGGTGCCCGACAACAGTGAGTTTCTGTTCGTGTATTTATAGAAAATCTTGGCAGAAGCCCCTTGCTTAAAAACAGCTGGTAAGAGAAATGATGGACACCTGCTTCGGGAGAGAAGACTTTCCAGCAATATATTTATATGAAATTTTACGAAATGAATGTGATCAATTTACAATGCCACACAGCAAGTGGAAAGAACGCCATGAGCAACGTCACATACAGACACATAGCTCATACGTGAAATAGGGAAAAGTCACGTGAGGTCCAATGTAAACATCCATACTTCTCGAAAAGCTGCTTCAATTTGATTGCACTTTCAGGATCTGGCAAGTGTTTGTTCTCTTCTTCACCAGAGTCCTAGCACCTGCCCCGAAATGACTACTATCCTGAGGTAAATGCGCGCACAGCTCACTCGATCCGCAGTAGGTTCTTTCCTCTACCCCTGCAAACTCCTGTAGTGTCTTTAATCTTGGGATATTTCAGTTAAAGGAGTAACAGACGGTTAGAGTTTTACGTACGCCATTGCTGCTAGCAATAACACTGTTTTCTTAAAAATATACTTGTATACTTGGATAACAGTAAATAAATGTTCAAACGCAAAGCAAAAAGAGCCTCGATGTAAATCTATATTTTGAGGTAGCAGAACTAAAATGGACAAATATCACATACAAGTGATAGCTCAGAACCCCCTCGCGGTTCTGCATAAGGGAAGATGCAGTCGCAAGGTGGAAAGGCTCTGCGGCCGGCAGAGTAACAGCGCTGCCACAGATAACCCGGCAGACCCAGGAAGAGAAGAACGCAGCCAGGGACCAGACAGCACGGCGAATCTTGTCAGCCGGTATGTAAGACAAAAACGCACACAATCGTAGAAACTGTTCAAAAATAAGTGGGGATGATAGAGAAAGAACATACAGTGAACTGAAAAAATACAGTAGGGTTCAAAGGAGATGCTTTTATAGACTGTGAAGCTGGTGTGTGTGGGTGTTTGTGTCTATGCCTGGGTGTGTGTTTACAGGTATAATATGTGCATGGGTGTCAGGTGCATGTTTTTTTGTAAAATATCTACCATACTGTTAAAAAATAGAGGGAATATGTGGCTATGCTGCTTTTAGTAATTAGTCTTAATGTTTAAGCATGTATTTTACATAAGGTTCTTCTTTGGAGCAACATGCTACCTAAAAAAGTATTTCTTTCAGGATGTACTGACAAAGGACATATAAGCTTCCTTCTTTCACAATATCTGCTGCTAATTTCTCTTTTAGAGCTAATATGACTACACAGGCTCTCGACAAACATCTGGGATGCTTTTCTCCTTCAATTCATTCCATTTCTATTTTTATCATTTTTTTTTAAGATTTTTATTTATTTATATGACAGAGAGAGAGAGCACAAGTAGGCAGAGAGGCAGGCAGAGAGAGGAGGAAGCAGGCTCCCCGCTGAACAGAAGAGCCTGACGCGGGGCTCGATCCCAGAACCCCGATATCAATGACCCGAGCCAAAGGCAGAGGCTTAACCCACTGAGCCACCCAGGCGCCCCCCCATTTCTATTTTTAAAAAAACTAAACTGAAAATATCATATTCAGGGTTTTCTTTTTAAAGCCTGGCAATTTCTTAGAATGGACACGGATATTCGTCAATTACAGTTCATGCAATTAAAGTATGCACCCAAACAAAATACCTAAACCAATGCATTTTCAAAATCAAAATGAAGGAAGAAAGAGAAATGGAATTCCGTGTGGTTATGCAATTTGAAAGACAAGAACTGGGTCAGAGCTACGTAACAAAGAAGGCAGTAGGAAAGGTGTTCTGGGAAGAAAGGCGACACGGCCAGGTTGCTGGACAGAATGTAGAAATGGCGCGAGAAGGAAATGCCTGGGAATGACAGAGGCAAAAAAGGATTTAGGGAAAGTTAAAATGGCTCATACAATATTTGGGTTCATATATGTATTTCTGCCTCATTTCCCCGGTGACATTCTCAGTAACACGTACACAGCACTGCAATGCTTTCAGAGTGAACTCAGTGGGGAACACTTAAACTGGTCCTAGGTTATGAATGTAAGTTCGTAGAAGATGAAAGGCAGAAAGGGGATAAGCCGGGAGTGGAAGTAGCCAGGATACACATGTTCTACTATGTTTCTCTTCCATTCTTTATTGACATATAACTGACATGAAATATTGAATAAAGGTGAGATGTACAATGTGGTGATTTCATACAGGTATATACTGCACAGCGTTACCAAAATGTTAGTTAACACCTCTTTCTGCTTCCCATTTTGGATTCTAACTGTTATGGTGAGAACCTTAAAATTCTACTCTCGTGACAACTTCCAAGTGTACGATTCAGTTATTACTTAGTGCCATGCTATTGAATAGACCTCCAGCACTCACTCATCCTATAACTGAAAGCTTGCACTCTTTGACCAAAACCTCCACATTTGCTTTATCTCCCTGCCCCCGGTAACCATCAATCTACTGTGCCTTTGAGTTCAAAATTTTTAGATTCCACAGGTAAGTGAGATCAGACAGTATGTTTTTTCTCTCCCTTTTATTTCACTTAGCATAATGCCCTAAAGGTCTAGTCACATTGTTGGAAATGATAGGATTTCCTTCCTTATTTATGGATGACAAATACTCCATTGTGTATATATATATACACCACTACTTTTTTTTTTTTATATACCACTTCTTTATCCATTCATCTACTGATGGACACTTGGGTTATTTCTTGGCTATGGTCAATGCTGTAATGAACACAGGGATGATAATATCTCTTTGAGATTGTGATTTCATTTCCTTCAGAGATATGCATAGAAGTGGGATTGCTTTTCAAATTTCGTTTGACTTTCAATTTTTTGAGAAACCTCTCTTTTGTTTTCCACAGCAGCTGAACCAGTTTACATGCCGACCAACACAGCCAAGGGCTCCCATGCATCCACCTTCTCACCACCATTTGTTATCTCTTACCTTCATAGCCATTCTGGCAGGTGTGAGGTGATACTTCCCCGTGGTTTGATATTCTATAATGTTTAGTACCCTCCGACCCACAGTAATCTGAACTTAGTAGAGAAAAAGGATTATCAAACAAGGGAATTATTATTTAATGCATTGTCGATGTTTCTAAATAAAGTGCTATTCTAGGGCCAGTTAGGTCAGAGACTAGCACAAGACAAAAATCACAGGCATGATTTACATATAGGTTAGTTGCTATCATTCAGTGCTGCTGCCAGGGAGTAAATCCTGTCTTTCCTATTTCTCTGCTCTTAAGGAGACCAATGCAAAAGATTCATGAATGCATACAACCTAGATTTACAGGAAGCGGGGGAGGGGAATGAGGCTTAAACAATATTAAATGGCATTACATTACAAACTGCAACTTTGTACAATTTTTGATTCCACAATTTTTAATACTGTCTTAACAGGTTTAAATGAGGTTTTCTCAATTTTAACATTATTGAAATCCTGGACCAGACTAGTTTTTTGTTCTGTGGAGTTGCCTGGTGCATTAAGATGTTAGCAGTATCTTTGCTGTCTACCCACTGGATGCCAGGAGTAGTCCCTGACCCCAGTCACAAAAATCAAAATTGTCTCCAGACATTGTCAAATGTCTCTGGTGGGAGAGGGGGGTGAGGTAAAACCTCTGGCTTAGAACTACTATTTATACTCAGATAAACTAAGCCTCAAGACTAAATTTTTTGGAAACATAATTTTACTAGAAAAATTAAACTTAGTGTTTATTTTCCAAGGTGAAAATAATGTTTTCTAAAAAGTTACTAAACAGTTTCAGCAGTGTTCAATTTATAAGTGTACAATTTTAATTTTGGGTATTTTCACACATCTTAAAGTAACTTAACTGAATACACAAATCTACATGATAAGCCAATATTTTAGGCAAAGGGGAATTTGAAAACTGTTTAATAGCTATGCTGGATTTCCAATTGGGATGTCCCCATCCATTCACACTCTTTTTTTTTTTTTTTTAAAGGATTTTATTTATTTATTTGACAGAGAGAGAGATCACAAGTAGGCAGAGAGGCAGGCAGAGAGAGAGCGGGGAAGCAGGCTCCCTGCTGAGCAGAGAGCCCCATGCGGGACTTGATCCCAGGACCCTGATATCATGACCTGAGCCCAAGGCAGAGGCTTTAACCCACTGAGCCACCCAGGCGCCCCCATTCACACTCTTAATACATTATATCTGTCCATATATCTAAGATATATGTATATCCTAATACATATAATCTGTACACTCACACTCTTAATACATTATATCTGTCAACTATATCTTAATATATTATATCTGTATTATATCAGTGATATAACGTGATAATTTTATCACTTAAATTTAAGTGATAATAATAAAATATAAAAAGAGATATATAAAGCTAGGATCGAACCGTAAGTAAAATCTTTGTAGTCTCCAAAGATAATCCCAAAGCAGAGAATGGACGCACACTCACAAATCTAGCCTCAGAATGTTCTGGAATCCAACTGCTGAATGGGAAAGAAGAGCTGGAAGGTAAAGGTCAGAAGGAACAGGGGAGCTTGGAGAGAATTCAGCAGGTGGATTAGAGTCCTTCTCTTTCATAAATTTAAAAAATAAAAAATAAAAAAATACCCATCCTGAAACTGTCTGGAATTCAGTTTATATATGCAAAGAAACTTCCTCCCTCACATTTCTTCTGAGATTATTTTACTTTGTCCTGTAGTTTATCCTTTAGAAAAGAGCTTTCCAAGACTGGGTGTCATGAATGGCTTACAGATGTGCATGACATTTGGGAGCTCCCCAGCCCCTACTGTGGGGGTGGACACCAGAATCGCTAGAAACTGGGCTAATTTCTGGACCATGACCGTTCTCCTCTTCTTCCCTCAAATTACTGCAGAAGTATTATTTGATGAACGCTGCGATTTGAAAATGCTTAGGAGTCAAAGTATTACTACTTCCATTTATGAGGGTCTTTATTAGACTGCTAGGACTGCAGTAACAAATTCCACATACTGGTGGCTTACAAGTTTACTTTCTCACTGCGGTAGAGATTAAAAAAAAGTTTAAAATTTAACAACCATTCATGATTTAATTAATCTTCTAGTACAATATTAGGAAACTTCCCTAATGAAGAGTAACATCATACTTAATGGGAACATGTTGAAAGCTTTCTTTCTGAGTTTAAAAAGGAGACATCATTGTTATAAAAGGTTATGGCCAAATAAATTAGATGAATTTTTAAATTCCTAAATACAAGTCCCAAGTAGCAACCACTAGAGGAACTTGGAAAGACTTTATGTTCACTATAATAATAATTAGTAACATCCAAGCTATTTATATCTATTTTTGAAGCCATATGATTCAAAAAGACTGAGCACGGTAAAGTAGACTTTCAAACCCAATGATTTCTTGGGGGAAAAAAAGGATAGGTAAAATGATCAGCACTCACACAAAAATGTTCATAAATAAGCAAGACTCCAGCAGTAATGTATGTATTTTCCTTAGAAAATTAGCAAACAGACAAATTTACATGAGATGGAATTTATGTTATTATTGCTTTGGAAAAGGCAAGAAGGAAGTTATGGATATTAGGTTTCACTTTTCCTGTAAATTCTGATCTTTTATTGATTTTATATATAGAATCTATATTAGAAATATCATTTTAAAGAAAAGGCATGTTTATGGGATGACTCTTTTATCTTTTCTTGATGAAAGACTAATTAGATATGCAAACTTGATCAAGTTCAAGATAATAACCACTGGGCATTAGAAAATCTTCAATTATTAATGAATTATAAGAAATGTGTTAAATACATTTTAGGAAACATGTTAACAAAAGAAAGCACTTAAAAATTGTAACAAAGAAGATGCTCATCTCAAAAAATTCCAGATATCAGGAGTAAGAAGTTAATAAAGATATGTACAGCTAGACCAGCTATTTTCATGCCTTTACTTCCCCATTCCTTCTCCCAGTGAGGCCTAAGGAATTGCAATTTAAGAAGATTATCTTACAGAGTTGCTTCTTTTGAGGATTTTATAGGCTAATCTGCAACCAGAGAAGTTTCTTAGTGGAATAGCAGTAAATGGAGTTCTTGGGACATCTCTCACGAGTTTATCGCTTCCATTTTTTACAGAATCACCTGGAGTGACACAAACTATGACCTAACATAGAAATATGACCTCATAAGCCAAATAACTATGCATATAAGTAAAACTATATAAAAGAAAAGCAGTGTACAATTTCATACAATATAGAATTTTTAGAAATGAACGGTCAAGAACTTTAAAGTAAACATTATAAATATCCTAAATTGTATGAGGGAACACATAGTAATGTGCTTATAATATACTATAATAATAACATATGAAACCAAGATCCTGTCCCGAAAGTACTGCAAAAGAGTCAGGGAAGTACGGTCCTCAGCTTTACAGTGTCCCCACACTCTCAGGTCACAGGTGAAAGGAAATATATATAGAACAGGATCATTTATAACATTTACTTCAAGTAAAAATACCAGCTGGAGTGTAGATAAATAATTTGCAGTGCAGCCATATATATATGGACATAAAAAAAAAACATGCCTTCACACATCAAAATGGATGTATCTCAGAGACAGAACAGTGAGAGAAAAAACCAAGTTGGAAAATAAAAAATGCAAATACAATGCAAAACCAAATAATACTCTGTTCAGAGATACAACCACATGTGGTAAAAGTTTCAAAAAGTATTAGATTAAATACCCTTAGTGAACGCTTATTTCTGTGGGTAGAGAAGGAAAATGGGAATCTGGAAACGACCTTCAGTGGCCTCAAAGATTTGAATAATTTGTTTTTTCCTAACGCAGAAAGGGAGTAAATGGGTATCTGTACTAATATTCTTTATACCTGAATACATAAAATTATTCTGTATATATTCAAGTTTTATAAAACAATTATGACAAAGAAATGCAAAAGGAAAAATTAAAGATAACGAGAAAATAATAAACAGATTTTTTTAATCACCAGAAAAGGAAGGAAGCTCAGAGAAAGAATTCTGTCCAGTAAATTCAAGAAAGGAAAGCTGAAACATAGATAAAAACGATCTCAGCAAGTGAAAAAGGAAATTATACATCTGGCAAAGGGAAAAGCTGTCAGGGGATGGTAGGAAACCAGAAGCTTTCCTATAGGCTGGAGTCAAAGATGTGGGATGGCCCTGAAAATACAGGTGGCAATGCGAAGGGACTTCGCGCTCCTTTAATGAGCTTGCAAGGTTCATTTCTGTTTTCCTTTGTTCTACATTTAAGAAACTTAAGTCTGTCAAGATTTTTTCAATAGTATATTGAAAATTTTTGTTTGAAAGCAAAGTTGTTTGTACTGTGGAAGATGAACTGGAAAGCGCAGTTAAGAAACAAGAAGAAGGGGCGCCTGGGTGGCGCAGTTGGTTGAGCGACTGCCTTCGGCTCAGGTCATGATCCCGGAGTCCCGAGATCGAGT
>CM052809.1:13580930-13623270 GCA_028533885.1 Nasua narica | reverse complement strand
ACACTGAGATACCACCTTACACCAGTTAGAGTGGCCAAAATCAACAAGATAGTAAACAAATGTTGGAGAGAATGTGGAGAAAGGGGAACCTTCCTCCACTGTTGGTCGGAATGCAAGTTGGTGCAGCCACTTTGGAAAACAGTGTGGAGATTTCTCAAGAAATTAAAAACAGAGCTACCCTATGACCCTGTAATTGCATTACTGGGTATTTACCCCAAAGAAGCAGATGCAGTACAAAGAAGGGCCACATGTAACCCAATGTTCATAGCAGCAATGACCACAATCACCAAACTGTGGAAAGAACCAAGATGCCCTTCAACAGATGAATGGATAAAGAAGATATGGTCCATCTATACAATGGAGTATTATGCCTTCATCAAAAAAGATGAATACCAACTTTTGTATCAACATGGATGGTACTGGAAGAGATTATGCAGAGTGAAATAACTCAAGCGGAGAGAGTCAATTATCTTATGGTCTCACTTACTTGTGGAGTATAAGGAAAAACATGGACGGCATTTGAAAAGGAAAGGAAGGGTGAATGGGGGGAAATCAAAGGAGGCGATGAACCATGGGAGACTGTGGACTCTGAGCAACAAACTGAGCGTTTTGGAGGGCAGTGTGTAGGGGGTTGGGCAAGCCTGGTGGTGGGTACTGAGGAGGGGACGTATTGCATGGAGCACTGGGTGTGGTGCATGAACAATTAATTTTGTAACACTGAAAAAATAAAAGTATTTAGAGAAAAAAAGATTTGATGGTTAAGTCAATAAATATAAATCAATCAAAATTAATACCATCAGTAAAATGATAATGGAAAGAAATACTATTATAGTCATTACAATTATCAAGGGTTGTGGCAAAAAAAAGCTATACTTGGGAAGTATCTCGTAGATTAATTTATTTGTGCTTTTTCATTTTAACTCTAAAGCAGAAAAAACATTTGTTGACTGGTCTAGTATGTTTTTGTTTCCATATTTTTTGTTTTCATATTTTTTAACCTACTGACGTTAAGTCCTCCAAGGTCCCAATATCTTGCTAATACAATTAAATAGTTAAAACTTAATTACTAAAAAAGTAAAATTAGCAAGTATAATTTGAAATAGCTCTTACTGGGGGGAGCTTACTTGCATCAGAAATTTTATTTGGTAATTTAGGTACATTCTTGTAATTAATCACAAAGATTCCCTCCTAACCAGGCTCTTCTGAGCTCTTTCTCAAGGAGGCCTCAACCTGGGCCTGTAAGGATTTGAACAAAACACTAATGTAGTTTCTAACAGGCCAAGGCCACATATCTCTAGGATGGCTGTAGTCTCATGAATAGTGCATTCTTGCAAAAACTCAAGGCTACCAAAAGAATCTGCAATTTGCTCCAGCCAACACCTGAAGACAGAAACCCCATCTCTCAGTTTCTACAGGAGGATAGGAACCTAACTTGTATAAGCTCTGGTTAGCAAACCCAGATTGGTTTCATATGGACCAAACTCTCTCCTAACTGCTTTTTATACTTTTTCACTTCCCTCACTCTACTGATCCTATACTCACCCATCTCCCTATTCCCTCATTCCCTTCTGAAATTCTGAGTCATCTCTGTAGAAATCAAATGAGTTCAGTTCATACTCTTCCCTATTTTTCTATTGCTGATTCAAATCTGTCCTTAACACTTTAACTTGTCTAACACTGTTTAACTTTGATACTAACAAATTCTCAATAAATGATGAAGAAATTAAGCCAGAAAAATCAACTTACTTATAGCAAGATAACAAAATTAGTACCTAGTAGAGCCAAAATCTCAATGCAGACCTGTATGATCATCACTGTTAGTTACCTTGCTTTGCTTGTGGCCAAGTATTTCTTAAAAATCAAGAATAAATCCTATCTTGAAGGTTAATCAATGACATACCATCTAAACTATGAGATAAGGGTTTTTGAAAACCCAAAAACCCATATGCTATTAGAATTTACAAATGAGGAATCTAACATATGTTAAAAATCACATTAAAATAATTGAATTCATAAAGGAAATTATGACAGCCTAAAAATAGATCTATGTAAAATAAAAATTAACAAGATTATATATTAAATAAAAAGAAAGCTGACATGCTTTCCTTCTGGAATTAATGGAACTTATTAAGTAAAGGAAATGTTTTTTCTATAGAATGCCAACTAAATGTTTATAAATTTCCTCAGCAGAAGACACAAGTATTTACAGCAGGGGTTCTAGAATCAGGGAGACTGAGACAAAGTCCTCCATTTATAGGTCATGGGACCTGGGCAAATTATTTAATTCTCTGAGCCTCTTCAGCTACAGAGTAAAGCCAGCATCATGGTACAAAGAATTGCAGGATGGTTTCCAAGATTTCTGGTCGCTTCCACAGGATCCTCTAGGATCCTCTTCTGAATGTGTGTGGGACCTGTAAATATGATGAACTATCACTTTCATGATTAGGTTCTGTTATATGATAAAAGTTATCATATTTTGCAGATGCACTAAGTTCCCTAATAGTTAACTGTGACTTAATGACAAGGCTATTATCCTGGGTAAGTTCACAAGCTCTCAAAGAGGGTTTTGATGTCAGAGAAGTGTGCTTTTCCCGGCCATGAAGAAGGAACTTGCTATGTTGTGAAAGGATCTAGATCTGTAAACAGGTGCTCTTTTGGAGCCTCCAGCTCACAGCCAGCAAGAAAATGAGAACCTCAGCCCTAAAACCACAAAAAACCACAAGGTACTGAACTCTGCAAACAACACGCCTCCTCTTCTAAAAGAAGCTCCAGCTTCAAAAGAGAGCACCGGCTGACAACTCAACCTACAACGCAAGCTCAACCTGCTGAGACCCTGGGCACTGACCCAGCTAACTCTTCCCCATCCTCCGTGGGGCAGCTCAGTCACTCCTGGGTCCCATCACAGTATTCAAAATGCAATCCCGGATTATAAAGCATTTTTTTTAAGTCATCTCAATTTTTTCTCTTATAACAGAGTCAAGAAGGAAAAAATAAAGTTCCACCTGACTTATTACCACCATCTTTATTATTTTTAAGACTATTTGGGGAAACATAAATCTTCATGATTACCCTAAATCTCTCATTTTCTTCTTTTCTATACTCCAAATATTCAGATCCAATTTCTAAAAATGGAACGAACGCCCATATGCAGCAGTAATCTTCTTTCCCAAACCATGGACGGTCACCGAATGGGTCATCTCTGTTACAGGGCACCGATTTCAGTTAGGATCTCTCAGCCACAAATAAAATAATACTTGACTAAGGTGGTTTAAGCAAAAATGACATTCTCTTATTCCATATAAAAAAGAAGTCCAAAACAGACTCTGATTTAGCAGCTGAACGAATGGAACCTAGAATCTTCCCAATTTCTATTTTACCATTATCAGGTGTAGGTGGTGCTTTCTCCCAGGACAAGATAGCTGTTTACTGATCATAATATTCCTAAAAGCACTCCAGGCAGGGTAAAGTGGATAAAGTCATGACAGGCCTTTACCTTATGATTTTCTTTTTTTTTTTTTTATTTGTAAATTGAAGCTTGATAAGAAGCACTCCAGCAAGACTCCCTCTTGGGCTCTTCCATTAATGCTGGCAAAGGAGAATGGGACTGCCATGGTTAACACAGACCAACACAACTTATTCCCTAGTAATGGAAATTTGGCCATCCAAACACGTTAAGATGTCTCTTAAGATGAAAATGTGGAGAAATGGGACGCCTGGGTGGTTCAGTTGGTTAAGCATCTGCCTTGGGCTCAGGTCACCATCCCAGGGTCCTGGGATCTAGTCCTGGGTCAGGCTCCTCGCTTAGCGGGGAACCTGCTTCTCCCTCTGCCTGCCACTCCCTCTGCCGTGCTCCCTCTCTCTCTGTCTCTCTCTCTCTCTCTGACAAATAAATAAAATCTCTTTTAAAAAGTTAAAAAAAAGAATAAAGAAAAGGTGGAGAAATGGCTATTGGATGGGCTAGCAACAATGACAACCTTAACAAGGATCTTTCCTCAATGTTGTGCAAGCTGAGGATGCTTTTAGTGACCATTTCTCTTATACCAGGGCTTTGGACAAAGTTGATAAATTCCTATGGTATGGATTAAGGAATAATTTTACTGGGAAAGGGGGAAATGTACAAACCTGTGAACACCAAGAGAAGAGAATTCAATTATTCTCCATCTTCTAATCATTCTACAAAGAATCATGCTAAGGCGTGAGAGATTTGCTTGAACAAAGGTCAGGCTTCTATTTCAGCGAAGGGACCTCATTCCTACATTATTTTCAATTCTTTATTTATCAAATTAAAGGATACACAGACTGCATGGACGGCAGGATTTTGGCGCTCACTTTTTCTAGGAGTTTTGGGGAAGGACAGCTGCCCCCACCTGAAGACAATGTGTTCTATAAAAAATCTCTTTGCAAAGAAGAAAGATCTCTATCCCATGGAAACTTTTATGCAGTGTAGCCCAACTAGGAAGAGTTGGGTGGACCTGATCAAGCTGGCTCATTTCCCAGGCAATCCAGAAAGAAAACATATAATCATTTCCCAAAAAATTTTCCCCATGGTCTCATCAAACATAAATTTTCCCATCATGGGAAGTGGCCTGTCCACATGATGAATAGGAGGAGAGTGATCTTATCTGTCATTCCTTCATCCTAATCTCCCATTCCCTGATTGACTTTGCGGTCCAATTCATTGGGATTTATCATTCTCCTTGGGAGTGAGTCAAATTTTTGTGTTGTTCTAGTGTTGCATAACAAGCTTTGTGGGAATAGCAGGGCTGAATTTTGTCATCACCAATGACTTCTAAAAACAAGGGAGGGTGAGCAAAGAACCACCCAAAGCAAAACCAGTGTCTATTTGGACCCTTTCAGATATAACCTACCATTTTCACATTAAGATCAGTGGAATAAAAGGACAAAGACTTACTGTTCTTGTCCCTTACTCACAGGATGTCCACGTATCCAGGAGCCCTGTTAGGACAGAGCTTTAGCTGCCCCCTCAAAGGACTCTCCCCTTCAACATATCATTCAGCAGAAACTATGGATTTAAATCACCTCAAAGTTTCAGCTGTTGATGACCAAAGAAGCCACTGTTGCTGATACAAGAAATTATTTTCTAAAGTGACAACAAATGCTGGTGGTGTCAAACACTGATAATATTGCCATTCGTGTAGATCAGCGCAAGGACCATCACTTCTACCCTCCAAAGGAATTAAAAGTGCTGATGGTGATCCCAGCCCTGAGATGCTGAGGGCCACACTGCAGCTATAAATATCAATATTCAGGTGCCTATTTCTAAACAAAAGCTAGTAGCTCCCTTTGATGCTGAATATCCTTGCATAAATTCTACAGATTCACTGATGCCTTAAGTCCTAAGTCTCTTTAATTCTTACTTTTTTTCCCCTTCAATTCCACTACCTAAAGATTTTTTCATATTAGGAGAAAGGTAATTTGAGTAACATACCCTTCACTATGACGGTAGTATTTTCTCTAGATCAGTGACCTATGTTTCAATTAGAGTCCCTTATAATTAATTCTTTATTAAAAGTCTCCTCATTCTGGGCCCCTGGGTGGCGCAGTTGGTTGAGCGACTGCATTTGGCTCAGGTCATGATGCCGGAGTCCCGGGATCGAGTCCCACATCGGGCTCCCAGCTCCATGGGGAGTCCGCTTCTCACTCTGACCTGCTCTCTCTCACTGTCTCTCTTTCCTAATAAATAAATAAATAAAATCTTTAAAATAAATAAATAAATAAATAAAAGTCTCCTCATTCTCCCACATAAATAGACCAACGCCTATCTTAAGGATGTGTCTGAATGCTGGCATACATAGAACACTGGCTCAAACTAGTAACCCCTTTCCTCCTAACTCCCAACATAAAAAGCTTAAATATTTATCCTTTTCCAATATTTGCTATTCTTCATGTGTTCCCCATGTTGATTGTGAGCAAAGTCCTTGAAAAGTAAATAAGCCCAAGTGACTATTTTTCAGAACATCAATAAAACCGTAGCTTTCATACTCTCCCATATGTATTTCTACAGTGCTTAAAAGATTTTAAAAAGCATGTCCTGTTTCTATACTTTTAAAAAATATAAAAAATAAACAAAAACACAGATAAAATAGCTAGAAGTAAAGACAAAAGGAATCTTCAGAAGATAGGCAAACCAATGACAGCTACTGAGTGAAAAGAAAGGAGGATGAAGGTTGGGATTGAATTTGGGGATTCCCATGAGGTCAGCGAGGTCAACAGTGCCAACACATAGGACTCTGCACAGTCACCACATCTCCTTTCCCACCTGTATAACCTCTTTCCTTACCCACTGTCTTCCCAGACTAAAGTCCCTGTATGCTACATCTGTAAAAGACTGATTCTTTCCCTCTTTCCTCTTTAAATAGAGAACATGTGAACTCTGAAACTATATTTATGATAAAAAGGATGTAGTATTTTAATCTCCTATGAGTTTGCCCTTTAATACTGATGAGGGAGCAAAAGGCAAGCTGAGGGCAAAACACAATCTAATACCCCACACCCTAACCCACACCCCCCAACAAACACACACATGTAGAATATATGGGACATTCCTCAGGCACTCCTGGCTGCCCTTAGAATAAAACGAAAAACAATATGGCTAACCAATAGAGATTAAGATCATGCAGGACCTGAATCTCCATCAGCCTTAATGATTTACAAGAAAAAAGCAATCTCCAGAAACCTACAGACTCAATTTCCTGAAGCCCTAACATCACCCTCCCCTCCGTAAGACAGAAAATCGCATATAATCAGTCACACCTCACAATCCCAGGGCATCTCTCTGCCCACAGGTCCCGTCCCTGTGCTATAATAAAACACTTTTTTGTACCCAAAACATCACGAGAATACTTTCTTGGTCATCAACGAACTACCTTATGGAACAGAAAAATGTTCAGGGAGCAAAGAGATTAACACACATTAAAAAAGAAGAAGAAAAAGAAGAAGAAGGGCTAAACCACCTAAATTTTCTGCCTTCCAGCGAAATCCTGTTTGCCCCAGGCAATCTGTAAAACATTAAGAAAGAAAACAATGAACATAATAGGGCCCCACCAAACAAATGTAGATTGGAAGAAAATCACCACTTGCTAAAAGAAATCTTACCAGAAAAAAAGAAAAGAAAGAAATCTTATCACTTTAAGTACAAGTACATTGCATTAACATCTCCAATCCTCTACCCTTCCCCTATCCACATCTTTTTGCAACGGACTTGACAGTTCCTGCTCCAAGCCAGGTATGTTACACCCCTTGCCTCTGTGTTTGCCACCTGATCTGCTGTGGTTAATAGAATATGAACAGAAAAAAAACAAAGTCTGTGCTATTGTGCCTGCTCTCCTTCACCTGTGCCACAGCAAGAGCGCAGGAGGATCGGAGATGTGTGGAACTGAGCCACTCACAGGCATTCCTAGCCTAGGTCAGCACCCCCTGTGCTAGGTAAAAGCAGGCTGCTCTATGCTACGTAGATTATGTGGTTGACTGTGGCCATAAATTAGCTGAGACCACACCCAAGGATTCCAACTCCTTCCACTTACAGAGGAGAAAACTGCACCCCCCCATGTGGAACAGACTCATGCCAGTGGCAGGGATGGAAGTTAGGCCCTGAGACAGAACCTTGCAAACTTGGGTTATTACTCTACACATGAATACTTACCATCTTCGTGGTCATTGGCAAGCCAGTTCATTTCCCTGCATCTCAGTGTTTCATTTGTAAATGGAGGAAGTATATACGCTGAACAAGCAACTAGAAACCATCTGGCCTAAATATGAGAATCAATGTGAAAACACTTTGTAAGAAAGGAGAAAGAGCTAATGACCTTAGTGTTTAATGTAGGCCAAGTATGTGATTAAACATTTACTTACAAGGATGTCATTTAATCTCACTTAATTTTTGTGATAAGATTTCATGGATGAGCAAACTGAGGCTCAGGAAACTTAAGTAACTCTGACCTAAGGATCTTAACCCCACAGAACCTGGCATGTTTTTATTAATCAGTAGGTAGCCTACTGCTTAGAGCTTAGGAGAACCATTGTGAAATAAATAAATTTCTGCCCTTGGTCACCTACAAACATGCTACAAAGTTATTCAAATTAGAATGACTGCTTTTCTATCTCTGATCTGAAAATTATATCAGCAGTATTTTTTGTTTTTACGCAGACACCTGTCACCTGCCATTAATGGTCACCTTGGTGGCTAATTACAACATTCCACCTGCTTTGGAAGATGACGGCCTTCTCTATGAGGTGCTCCCAGAGGTGTAAGGTACATTTCAGTTTTGCCACATGGCCTCCATTTTGATTCAAACTACACTAAACATACCTTCCAAACTCATTAAAAATATGTATTTTTAGGGTTAACTTCTCCAAATGAGAAGGACTGACTCTCTTTGAGGTATCCCATAAGACTTGAATTAAATATATTAAGAAATGCCTCTGACAATCTGGGGGGAAAAACATGCTAAGAGACAAAAGAATTTCTCACCAACAAATGTTATATGAAAAAATATGAGGTCAGTGTGAATTACTGGAAATGCTCATTAGCAGCACAGAATCTTGACTTGAATGGGACTTAACAGAAACCACAAAAAGAATGAAAATTGTATTAGGGCAAAAAACCTCTCTGATCTTTTCTCACCTCAAAGTACTGAGTTAAAACTTGTCTCCTGGAATCCTAACTGCATGGTGGGTTTACATGCAAAAACAACTTTCTCGGAGATGAAATCTCATGCAATTTCTTAGGCTCTTCAGGCATTTTGCTTAATCCAGATTAAAATAAAATGAGAAGGATTAAAGGAATATACTTTTATTCTATCTTAAAATCTCTTTGCCAATAAAATGCATTTGACAAAGATTCTACTAATAAGTCTGAAAACTGACAATATCCTGAAAAAAATGAGGACTGATACTGAAGGAAGATAATGGAATCCTGCTGGAATGTGACTTTTCTCATGGCTAAATTCCATTCTGATTATTTTCATCGCAGCGAGTCACTAATTTCAGGTCATACAGAAAGGAAGGGGCAAGGAGTAACGGCTTCCTCTTCAACTTCCTATAGAGTTTTGTCGGTCCACATGTCTTTATTTTTAAACCGAAATCTTTTTCTTAAATTTTATTATTTTTAAATAATCTCTACATCCAACGTGGGGCTTGAACTCACAGCCCTGAGATCAAGAGAGCTGCATGCTCTACCATATGAGCCAGCCAGGTGCCCCTTGAACAGAAATCTTGGTCATCATTTCTGAACAAAAGTAGGACTGTGGACAAGAACTTTACAAATGCTTCGTAGTCTTTCCCTCATTAAAGTAGTTCTAATTTGTATTATATGTAGAAGCACACATTTGTAAAGAATCTCTTAGATAACTTATTTGTGATAGTTAACTGGTTTAATACTAAACAACTAGTTGAATAATAAATTATATTTATATAATTTATATAATTTTTTATTTATAAATAATAAATTATGTACATATATATATTGAAAGGGCACTATTCCCAGTTCACAAAGGGAATTTTAACTTGAAATATTCTCTTTAACAAACAAAGTATACAGTCTTTTCAGTAGGAAAATATTAACATATACTGTGAAAATTAATAAAGGGAAACTTCACTAAAACAGAGCTGGGAGACCAGCCAGGGGAGCTCTCAAGCGCTACCACTTGTCATCGATTGCAGACACAAGAGGAAAAGATGTATCCTGAATAAGGATACTACTTTACCAGCCCAGTAGGAGGAAGAAAGGCTCCATCCCCCCCATTCCTACAACCTCTCCCCTCCCTCAACCCCTATCCCCTCTTTTCACCAATGAAACAGCCCAGCCAATGCAGCCAATGAAAGACAGTCACAGCTCAACCAAGGAAAAGCCACCATTGTTCCAACTCCAGTTTATTCCAATGGACTTTCAGTTTATGAGAGCCTTTCCAACTTCCCCTTTTCCTCTATGAAGGGCTCATCCCCTCTTTTGTTCAGCTGATTTGTGTGTAAGAGTTTTCCCTTAGATTGCCAAGCCCGATTACAAGTCTCTGCTATTCCCAAATAAAACTGTTATTTGTTTGTTTGTTTATTTATTTGTTGCTGGTAAAATAACTGGCCATTTCATTTTTAAGGTTAACAGTGCTGTGGAAGACAACTGTGGCTTTGTGGTAATATCCTATCTGCATTTCACAAACTCTGTGAAGGGCTAGCTGACATCCTGTCTGCATTTCAAACAATGCTTAACTATGTGCCAGATTTAAATTATAATTTACATTCGCCAATATAAAAGTGCTCTCAAAAAAAAATTTTAGTATTCAGCACTACCGAGATATAATTGACAAAACTTTAAAGTATTCTAAGTTTACAATACGATGATTTGGTTAAAATATTTTTTAAATGAAACTCATCTATGGATGGGAGAATGAGTTTTGTGTTTGTTATGTGTAATCTTCACCCAAATCAATTTCCGTTTTATTGGAGGTTAATGAAAAAAAAAAAGTAAAGCAGGGGCTTTCATATTTTCTATATATGCTTCTGCTTAAAGATAATAAAGGATACCATCTACCCCAAAACATCTGTTGATACAAAATGAACAAACCTTTTAGAAACTCTAAAAGTAAGAGAGTTTAACTCAAGCCCAAATTTGGACAGCTGCCTGGGAAACACATTTTTCACAGGGAAGAAAGTGTTCCAGAGAATGAACAGTTTTCAAGCAGTCACATACTTTTTACATCTTGTCAAAGCTCAAAAGATTATAAATTAGCATATAGGCAGGACTCACAAGTTTTAATGTCAAGGAGTGCAGGAAACAGGAGCATTGATAGGTATTTTAAGGACAATAGGGTTTTCCTTTGGGCTATGAACAGAGCAGGTGTACATGGTGTGCTTGGTGGGCTGTAAGTAAGGCTTTGGCTTAAACAAAGTTTATGTACAGTCATGCTGACTCAGAAGGATATCTAAAATACTTTCCCTTATGCCTCAGGCCTTTAGAGAGCTTATTCTCTCATCATACCTTCTCCAGTAGGCAAAGTATTTACGTCAATACGTACGTGGTGGTAAGATATTTTGAAATACCAGCAGAGATTCTCTTAATTTTTCTTTCTTTTTTAACACCTTGGACTTTTCCCCCATTCACACACCTAAACTATAGGACATTTATTACTTCAGATAAATGATTTTACAGTAAAGAAAACCATTTGAGATTCTAAAGGCAAAATCTAGAGTATGAACAATTTTGAAAGAAAAAGAGAACTTCTTAAGTCTCTGGCACTCATTATGATGGCCAGAGATGCCCCTGATTTGACAGTGGTGGGTAGGGGCCAGAAAAGAGAGGTAAAGAGTCAACGTGGAGGTCAGCAAGGAAGAAGAGGAATTTTTGGTTCCTTGGAAAAGGTGGTACAAGCAGAAAAAGTTAGGGGTCTATAGAAAAAGAAAGACAAACATAGCTTTCTTGATGTAAGAACAATCATTTTAGGGGCGCCTGGGCGGCTCAGTCGTTAAGCGTCCGCCTTTGGCTCAGGTCATGATCCCAGTGTCCTGGGATCGAGCCCTGAATTGGGCTCCCTGCTCAGTGGGAGCCTGCTTCTCTTTCTCCCATTCCCCCTGCTTGTGTTCCCTATCTCTCTCTGTATGTCTGTCTCTATCAAATAAAATCTTTAAAAAAAAAAAAAAAGAAAAGAAAAATCATTTTAGGGTTTAGTGCCTGAGTGGGTCAGTCAGTTGAGCAGCTGACTCCTGGTTTCAGCTCTGCTCAGGATCCCATGGGTTGTGAGATGGAGCCCATACCAGGCTCTGTGCTCAGTAGGAGTCTCCTTGAGATTCTCTCCCTCTCTCCCTCCGGATTCGCTCACTCTCTCTGGACTAAATAAATCTTATAAATGAATGAATGAGTGAATGAACAAATAAAGAAAGAAAGAAAAGAAAAATCATTTTAGTGCCCCCCCACCCCCACAACCTCACCCACCCCCAACCATCATGTAAAAAAATGTGAAAAGAAACAGTCACTAACAGGCCAGGAGATAGCCTTATAGTATCAGGGTAAAACTCCCAGGGCTGATTCACAAGTGAAGACTGACCTGAGGCACATTCTTGAGCTATCTTTGCTGGACCTACACCTCTGCGACCACTCAGATACCAGAACAAACAGAGCCAGAGAATTGATGATGTTGACCCTGGATGGCCCTTGTGATCTTGACCTGGACCCAGGAGCCTTAAGATGACTTTTGCCCCAATTCTGTGCTGTGTTCCCACTGCACAAGTCCTTTCATAAATATGTATGCACCCTTGGCTTAAAACTTCCCGTTTTGTTCAGAGAGATACTGCTTTGGGAAAGATCTCCAGATTCCTCCCTTGCTGTAAGTAAAACCCTTCCTTTTCCTGATCTCTGGCTCAGATGTGTCTTTTGGCTTGCTACCCACCAAGAGACGAACCCAGTTTCAGTTAACAGTGGGTCCTGGTCCTTACCCATAATAACTGAAATCCCAGATTGTTTGGCGATGGTCACAGATGCACCTAAAGATGACTGAATCTTTATCTAGCTATCTTTTATTAAAGACTAATAATTCGACTGAGTAAATCTGAAGATCTAATGGGCTTTATTCAGTGATTCATGAATCGGGCAGCATCCCATCCCATCTGGCCAAGAGAAAGGAACTCTGAGGAGTAGTACAAAATGGAAAGGTTTTACAGGAAGGAACATGGGGGGCAAGAAGTTATTAGCAAAGGAAAAAAGAAAAGGACTGTTTGAGGTAAAGTCACCTTCCATCGAGAGTAGTTTAGGGTTTCTTATTAGGAGTTATCAACTCATCTTCCTTTGGGGGTACAAAGAAGCCCCATGTGACAGATGACCTTATTGGTGCTGATCACAAAACTCCTGACTGAAGGGTTAAGACTACATTCCTGGAGGAGGCTGGAACTGCAATTAGATCGGTGTTGAGTCCAGCTTGGTGACCTGGTCTAAGTGATGCCATCTGGGGACTGTGGTTTTCTTTTAAGCACTTTCACAGGCAGGTGGGCAAGGATCAAGTGTTCTAAGAAGCCACTATTCCCAGTACCATCACACGACTGAGATCTACTTATGTGAAACACCGAAGTAAGAAGATACACAAAGGCTCAGCTGTCAGCCTGAGCCCCTCCAGAAATAGTTCTCAGACACGGAGGTCAGAGCGAATAAAAAGGAGGGGGGAAAAGGGGAGAAAGGGAAAGCTTTGCAGATCTTAAGGTTCTTGGCAAACGGTCTGCAACGGACAGAGCCCCACCTTGGTGTGGGGGCGGAGGGATCATTTCAGGAGAAAGGGAGAAGCAGGCAGAGACTCTCAAACAATAAAGGAGAAATTGGCATTTTAAAGTGATAGGCCAACTGCCCAGAGCTGAAGTGTGTGGAAGCGCACGACTCCGCAGGTCTGCCTTATGCCTCCCTTGAGGGTGATGTGCGGGAGCAAATATGCCTGCCAATCAGGAATGCCCTGGGTACTTATGCTAATTCTGGCCAAGAGCTCTGAGTTCAGTGCCCCAGAGAAGCTGCTGAGTAAATACGCTTGGTTGCCTCTCCTAAAGCACAGCTTTGTGAAATCAAACTTTCATCAGCAGAACCTGATGAAAGTTTGAAGCACTAAAAGGGAACAACTTCATGTTTTCCAATCTGTACTTTGCAAATAGTGCTTTTATATTTGGAAAAGAATCCACGAAGTGCATCTTTAAATGATGCTGAAAAAAATTAAACCTGGGATTCTCTGTAAATATCAGACAATCTACTTTTTTTTTTTTAACCGATCATACAGAAATGTTTGGGGCAGAATATCTACTAAACGGTCAAAGAATTTGACAGCTCAGAGCCACCTCACATCAGAAGGGGTATTTCAAATACAGACTTTGAGCGAGTTATGAATACAGATGGATGCTGCAAAAAAAAAAAATGGGAGCATTTTTAGGACATTTTAAAGAAAAACTGCACAAGCAAGGAAGACTTCACTCAAGACTACTGCATTAGGGGGTCGAGATTATTGCAACCACAGAGGGAAATTGAACTCTGTTGAAAGAAGAGGTAGGAGATAACATTAGGCTGCCTCAGTGAGAAGGCAGAATTGGGTTTGGAGGGAATTTGCAGATATGTTCCCCTCCTAGCAGAGGGCAAGTCATCTGAATAGAGGAACTCCAAGACTTGGAAAAGGAACAAGGAGCTTTTGTCTCCACCTCCACCTGGGCTCTTTCCAGCACTGGTATGCTGCTGAAGGCTTAACGTATTTTTTCTTCAGGAGAAAACAGAACCTTATTTTGTAGTTTTTGTAAATTTCTGTAATTTCGCCGACGACAGCTGATTTCAAGCCATTCATTTGATCACACTGAAATGTTAATTTGGGAAGAAATACAATCAAGTCTTTGGAAGTAGCACCAGCCCACTCAAGTAAATACACCACCATTGCCTTTTAGCCATGCATACCGGCAAAAAACAAGAGACACAGACATCCAGAAATAATAATAAAATATCCTACTGATCCCACTTCTAATTAATGAGACTTTACACAAGTGCACAAAGAGAAGTTTAGGATATGAATAGTTTAAGAAGTGTAACTAAGACTTATCAACTTATAACACCTTACAATGTACAGCAGACTTTATTCCCATTACTGAATTCAGATGAAGAAACCAAGGGTCTCAGCTTCATTTACCTAGTAAATAGCCAGGCTGAGAACAGATCAGAGGACTAAGTACTTCCTAAACTTTCCCTTTCCCATGACTTCAACTATGAACAACAATCACAAATCCTTTTCTCAGGACCCACATCCACAAAAATATCCTTACTGTCTTACCTGAAAGCCCACAGTTCCTACAGGGTGATACCTCGTTTAAAGGTAAACACAACTCGGGATGTTGAAGATAACATGAATATTTGTCTGTGAGGGACATCCCCCCCATTATCATCCATCACATGTTAGTGGGACATGTTCTGACATGATTCTATGGAAAAAGAAAGCAGTAATTTTTTTAAATTGGAAAAAGAAAGATACAGGCAATCTCAATAGTTTGATGCCCTCTGTGATAGGTAGGAAAGCAAATATAAGTCTAAGAGAGAAGAGAGGCAAGAATTAAGGCTCTGGAAACAATAATCAGCTGACTTTTTCAGCTAGCTATTTCATCAGCATGTAGCTGAACTCACAGCAGGTGCTGGATACTAGTTTGAAGAAAGGAAAGAGAATTCTAAATGAAGATGAGTTGGAAGGATGAGTATAAAGACAGAAGGACAATAGGGAAAGAGAAAGTGGAGGAGGGATCCAAGACCCCAGGTGGGCTGCACTCTTAGAAATATGAAAAGTGTCTGGGGCGCCTGGGTGGCTCAGTCAGTTAAGCATCCAACTCTAGATTCTGGCTCAGGTCATGATCTCGGGGTCCTGAGATGGAGCCCCTCATCAGGCTTAGTGCGGAGTCTGCTTGAAATTCTCTCTCCCTCTCCCTCTGCCACTGCCACTGGTTCTGTCTCTCTCTCTAAAATAAACAAATAAATCTTTAAAAAAATACATGAACATCGTCTGAAAATGGAGTGCAAAGACTGTTTCAGTTAGGCAACGTGGCCTTACTTTGACATTTACTTAAGCGCTGGCTTCTGCAGGCCCCTAAAATTAACTGAATTTTATCTGTAACCTTCGCCATGCCCTCCTTGCCACAACGTGGACTTCTCCCACTCACAATGTAGATTATAAACATCATGTCTTTATGTTTTCACATTTAACAATAATTAAAATGAAATCAATGAACTATGCATATATTGACATTTTGAATTGCATGGGCATGATGAGTAACTTCGTCTATGAAAAGTAATGCTGACTGTTTATTCAAAGCACACAGCAATAAGGAGTGAAATAAAAGCGCTAGAAAGTGCTCCCTTTTCATTCAATTAGGTCAATGAATTCTGACCTGGAAGGTGATGCTCTCTCTCACCGGAATAACTGTCACAGATTAACAGCAGCTTTTCCAATGCAACCACTGATAAAGGATTTTTCTGTTTTTTAATACAGTACTCTTCAGGATGGATGTTATAATCTTCCTACACAGTTCTTTTACAGAGTGTTTTTTTTTTCTATTTGCCTAATTTTCATTTGTTATTGAAACAATGATGCTCTCTGAAGTACACTCAGCAGAGCAGACTTAAGATTGTTAATGAATTTTTAATTGTCATTGTTTTATTTTAAACTTGGGAATTATCAAGAGTTAAAAAACACTCCATTCTACATAAAAGAATATAAGGCCTTCGAAATTTTCTGTACAACTTAATGCTATTAATCGCTCAATTTTCCGCTACCCTCGACAAACACACCACGCTCTTTTACCATCATTATGGTAAGGATCAGCTGCTTGTCAGGTTGGGAAAACTTATTTCCAGAAGCAGAAGCAGATTTTTATTGTATAAGGTGCAAAATATCATTTGTTTCTTAGTTTAAAATGAGTAAAAAGTCTGTTTCATGTTTTTTCCCCCTTCTTTATCTCTCTGTATCTGTTCGGAAGAAAAATGTTTATTGTCAGTAGATGCTAAGTGCCTCAGGAAAAATAGGATCCCTTGACAGAATGTCTTCTGCTGGATAAGGGGAGATGATGGACTAAAGTCATTTTACAGAGCAAAGTTACCAAAATAAACCAGAGCAAGACACCTGAGATCTATTCAACGAGCGGCTGTGAAGACAAGGCCACAGTCCTGTGCCCTGAAAGAATGAGACCTGGGAGAAGTAGGCAACTGGATTTAATGAATTCAATCAACTCCTACTTTCAGAGCTTCAAATGCACTGAAAGGACACGAAAATGGATTTGTGACATTAAAACTTGATTTAATAAGTTTTGGGGGATTCTTCCTGCTTACAGAGAGAAACTATGTTTAAACACTCATGTACATCAGAGGTGATGATCAGAATGGCCATCATCCGCAAGGAAGGACACCAGGGACAGCACAAATTTAGGGTCCTGGGGGTGCCCTGCTAGAGTAGTCTTAACTCTTTAGATACCGAATTATGGCGATCTGAGGGATCCCTGGGAGAAAAGGTTAATGAATATCTACCAATTTCAATATTTTATTATCAGCCCCTTCTAATTGAATCTAAGTCCTGTGCCATATTTAATTTTGTGCATACCTGTTCCTTCCAACAGATACTGCTAAGGTTCTTTTTATTTATTTTTTATTTTTTTAAGCATGGAACCCAACACGGGGCTTCAACTCACGACTCTGACGTCAAGACCTGGGCTGAATCAAGAGTGGGACACTTAACTGACTGAGCCACCCAGACACCCAATGACTAATGCCTATTTCCTTCCTATGCTTCTAACCCTGATACATTTTTAAATAGGCAATATTTCATCTTGTCACCCAAGCATAATTTTTCAATACTGTACACTTATGTCTTCCTCTCACATCTCCTGTTAAGAGTAACTTGCCCAATGACATTATTATAATGGAGAAAAAGTGATCCCTCATGGGGTGCATTGCTCTCCTTGATTTCATTTTTTTCTCTCAAGCTTTCCAATCACTCTGTTCCTCCTTCTTCAAATGGTAATTATTAAACTCATAGGAAAAGTTTGATCAACTTAACTCACGAGGCAGAATTTACTGTCTTACACAGAAATACATATAACAGCCACAAAAAAAAAAAACCCAGTACCTGAATACTTATACCCCCCCATCCTTCTCCTCCCTCAACTTATCTCAACCCACAGAAGATTTTAGTCAGCATTTTTCCTTTCATCTACTTAATATGCAAATAAAATAATAGGTGTCTTACTGGGAGACAGGGAAGAGAGCCAAAATGTTAGTACCCCCATGTGTCAGGATTCGTTTCACACACACAACTTTACTGTTATTGTCCTAACTGACCAAGAGAGTAATGCTCGAAGGGCTCTCGCATGTCACGGGCGCTGAATATGGATTTGCGAAGACATGAAGAGGAAATGGTCCTATCTGGGAAGAGCTCCTCACTGGACACCTGTCTTCCCCCAGTCATCGGTGCTGTGTCACGCTATGGAGTAAGACGAGGGTAGAGCCAAATAGCAGACGTGGAAAGTAATTTCAAACAAACAAATTCCTTCAGGCTCGCCAATGTTCACTGAACACATTCTAGTAATGGCATTATCTTTTTCCTTTTTAACTGGGTCCCCTAGTATGGCAGAGTCAGTGCAAAGCTAGAGAGGTTTTGTGGGGGTTTTTTTGTTTTGTTTTTTGGTTTTAAAGTATGATTAAATTCACTCAACAAACACTTTGAATACCGAAATGTGCTGACAGGTAAATCACTCAGAATCCTTCTGAGAAGTAGGTAAGGTACAAATGCCAAATATTAAGAACGCTAGACAGGCAAAAAGGATTATAATATGGTAATAGCAAGTGCAATGGTAAGGGTGAAAGTCTGGGCTATTAGCTCTAGGAGCAACACAGGCTGACGGCCTAGGCAACGGCAGGGGACAAGCATGGAAGACTTTCTCAAGGTGTGGATGCTGAACTGGGTGAATATTAGGGTTTCAAAGTGAAGGGAGAAAGGTGTCTCATGCAGTGACTAGTGAAGACAGTGATAAAACAAACAGGCTGTAAAGCTATAAAGGGATAAAGGGACAAGAAGAATCTGAGTCTAGGGGTGCCTGGGTGGCTCAGTGGGTTAAGCCTCTGCCTTCAGCTCAGGTCGTGATCTCAGGGTCCTGGGATCGAGCCCCGCATCGGGCTCTCTGCTCAGTGGGGAGCCTGCTTCCCCCCCTCTCTCTCTGTCTGCCTCTCTGCCTACTTGTGATCTCTCTCTGTCAAATAAATAAATAAAATCTTTAAAAAAAAGAAGAAGAAGAATCTGAGTCTAAATTCTCTGGCTTAATAATTATTAGGTCTGAGCAGATAACTCTCCTGTCATGCATTTATTTACTCTTGAGCAGCCTTAGAACGAAAGAAGGAAAGAGAAAGAGCACTTAGCTACCTGTAAGTACTCAAGAAATGATATTTCACCCACAAAATCTTGGTCATGCCTTCGGGGGACTGTAATGATTTCTACACACTTGGGAGTGAAAAGATTTAAGTTAGGAAATGATAACCAAGGCAGAAAAGAGAGTTGAGGGCGAATGGATTCACTGAGAGAAATGGCCACCTGTCGTTGTACGCTGTGGTTTTCAGAAGCACACACCGATGCACGGTTTGGGGTGCAAGGTCTTTGTGAGGGATCAAAACCATGAAGGAAAGGATGAAGCAAGATAGGAAAGACAAAGAAGTCACTTCTGTGAGGCAAGCCCCACAGCGCTTTCAAGTGAGCACTGCTTTTCAGAGGTGGGTGTGTGGGCAGCCTAGATGGTCAGGTCTTTCTACCTCTGCTTCCTTCAATTCCTACATATGGGCTGTCCCAGGAGGAGTATGACCTCAGACAAAGCACCTTTCAGGTATTGAGATAGACGAAGTCTCCGCACTGTGGCATCAACTCCCTCCTTCAAGGGAAACCCAGGAGGTATATCTCTGCATCTGTCAAGAGAGTGTTCCCTAAAAGCATGCCCCCCTCTTCTGGGTGACGGAAAAGTGGGCTCTTCTCAGCCCCCTCAGAGCTGGGCAGGGCACCTGACTCTGCAGACAATGAAGACTCCAAGTATGAGTCTTTTGTTTCTCTCCTCCTATACCGTGTTCATCAAAGAGACTATGTTCCAGCAGGGGCAGCTGCAGGATGGACGAGCCGCGATCATCTAGCACAGCCAAGGGGCTTACATGGACATGATTCAGAAGAGTTCAAACTCCAGGTGTAACGTACTGAGGAATTGTTACAGGAATTAAGGAAGATGGTGCTATTTCCAGATGTACCTTTAGAAAGATCAAACGGGCTACCATACGTAAGATTTCTGAAAATGGATGAGGCTGGAGGCTGACATCTTATTAGCTGCTGTTTGAGTGAGATAAAAAGGAAGACAAGGGGAAAGGATTTACAATCAAGAGGAAAGGAAAGCTTCAGTAAACCACTATACAATTTGATGACAGATTGGACAGAGGGCAGAATATGCAGTCTGGGGTGTGAGACTGCTGTCATTCGCTGTATTTCCATCAGAGAATCTCTGATAGGATCAAAATAGCAGCTAGTATTTACCAAATGCTACTGTGCACCAGCTACTGTGCTAATAATAATCACTTTGCACGCCTTTCTCCATTTCCTCAGTAGTCATTAAGCCTCCCTTCTATTTTTCTGGCAGAATCCCTGCTTTATTTAGAAACTAGTTTGTTTGTTTGTTTTTAGGTATCTTTGCGGGTCTTCTCCATCCCAAGGAGTAAAATGTTGATTTGACTATGCCAAATGTTATAATTTTATTTCCTCTTTCAGTGACTTGTTAGACACAGTTATGTGACAGAAAAACAAGACAAAGAGGAAAACCTAGTGAGAGACTTCTGGGATTGTTTCCCTCCTAATTTAAAAAGGGGAAATAAAATAGGGACTTGTTCATTCCTGCCTTTGGGCACTGCCAGGTGAGGCCCCTCTGCTGGGAGCTTCTCTGTATTCTTGTTGTACCCAAAAGGGGAAAGACTTCCAGAGAGAGTGACCAGAAGCCCTCACAACATGGAGCCACTGAGCTGACCCACTCTGATACAACCTACCCTGTGACTTCTTATTATTGGAGGAAGCACATTTTTCTCATCGTTAAATCCACTTTTAGTTTATTCAGTTACTTCCAACTAAAAGATCCTAACTGATATAAATGCTTTTATGTTCTTATCTATGCTTGAAGAGGGTAGGAGAACGTAAAAGGGAAGAGTCCAAACTCCCGAAATCTATCTGTGAAAGTGGAGATCCTCTTAAAGATTTGATAGTGATCTCAGGCAGTCACAACCTCAAGTTTTCTCCTCAATTATGGTATCTTTCCTTCGTTTTGGGGTGCCTGAGTGGCACGGTCAGTTGAGCCTCTGATTCTTGATCTCAGCTCAGGTCATGGCCTTGAGGTCGTGCAATCAAGCCCCTCATCGGGCTCTGTGCTCAGAGCAGAGTCGGCTTGAGATTTTCTCTCCTTTCCCTCTATCCCTCCACTCACGCCCTCCCTCCCTCTTTTTCTCTTTCTCTCAAATATCTAAATCTAAAAAAGAGAGAGATCCTTTGTTTCACAGGATATCAGGCATAGCTATTTCCTCAAATTGTGCTATGACCCTTAAACATTTCACTGGTTCCACTCACCATGTTAGAGAGTGCCCTTAGCTCTGAATGGTTATTAGTGACGCCTCAAGAATTGACTACTGAAATTCAACCTTTCATTAGTGACTGGGATGCAATTTTGTGACCTCTAACAGGGCCCAATCCTCTGCACATCACAGGACTAGTTGGAATGGCTGTTCCTGTGGCAATCAACTTTTCGAGCACTGTATTCTTTTGAACAAAGATGTTGTGACCAAATTTTCAGATTCTGTCTTTTGTTTCCAGCCTCATTAGTGGCTCAGGTGAAACCATTTCCATTCATTGGAATAAAACTGCTTCCGTTTTCTTCAACAAAAACAATCTCAAATAGTCTAACCTTTAAAAAATGCCCTCTTTTCATTTTAATTTTATAGTAGTTCGCTAACAAAGGAAAGATATTCCCAAAGGATACACAAAACGAAAAATCACATATTCTAAACCAAAAGAAAAAAGAAAAAAAAAGCAATCAGAGACTTTTAACCAAATGTTAACCTTAACCAAGTCTTTTCCTGAGTTTATTTTTAGTCCTACAATGAGTATCAAAACAGAGAGAACAATGATTCCAACACATTCCCTGAGCATAATGCTGTATTTCCCAAAATGAGATATTGTATTAAATGCCAGTCTCTCCACTTGAGGCTTGGATCCCATGTCTTCTCACCTTCTCAGAGTCTTTCCTCAAACACTCCCTTCTCCTGTATCAACAATTTCTCAATTTTTGATATACTGTTATAACTAACATGTAAATATGCACTAATACTGTTTTCTTTGAAATAAACCAAATAAACTGCTGTGACCTTAACCTCAATCATCTTCCTATCAGGGCTCCACTTTTCCCCAACTCACTGTAAATTTTCTTGATAAACTTAGAATCATGTCATTGGACTGTCTACATATACTCCAATCAGGTTTCCATCCCCACTATTTCAGAGAGAAATCTTATCAAAGTCACTACAAAAATTTGTCTAGAGATCACTGTTCTTTCCTTATCTTAAACACAACTGTCCACTGATTTCAGCATGGTTGCACACCTTTCTTCCTAAAACTCTCTCATCTCCTGATATCCAGGACTCGACATGCTTGTGATTAACTGCCTACTTTGTTAGCTGCTTGACACAAGCTCCTTTCCTGGTTCTTTTCCCTCCTGATGAACCAATAAATGTCCTGGGCTCTCTTACAAGCTCTAAATATGCTTTCTCTATGGGACAGTTTTTCAAGCCTATGGTTTCAAATAGAAACTGTTTACTATGACTTCCACATCTGTACCTTTAGATCCAAATTTGCCCTAAAACTCCAGACTCACGCATTAACACCCTGGTTGATATTTGTCCACAGGTGTTTCAATAAGCATTCTAAAATTAACAGAGCCAAGACAAAGTCTTGATTCTCCACAAGATCCAACCACCAAACTATCTACTACCTCAGATGAACTCTACTGAATAAACAACTCCATCCAATTTGTTACACCAAACTCAAGGATTTTTGTAGATTTCTCACTCTCCAGCAGAGATCCCCACCCTCAAATATACCTGGCAGATGGTCAACATACCATGTACAGTTTTTCCTCAAAACATTGTTGAGGAAAAAGCTATTTTGTGGCTCTCCGTTTCTATTGTATAAACCACCATTGCTCACTCAGATTATTCACAGCACTACAGCTAGCCTCTCTGCTTCCATTTTGTCACCACCCTAGATTTTTGGTTTTGTTTTTTACTAAGTTAACTTCACTGAACTATGATTTACACGCAATAAAAAGCACCTATTTTAAGTTTACAATTCAATGTGCTTGTCAAATGTACCTCCCCATATAGTCATTACCCCACTGAAGATATGGAGCATTTCCAACACCCCTCAAATTTTCCATGTATCCATTTGCCCTTTACCCTCCCTTGCCTCTGGGCCCAGGCAATAACTGATAAGCTCTCTGTTACTGCCTATTAGTGTTACCTGTTCTGCAAATTAAACATAGTCCAGCATTATGTTTTATGATCTATCAATGTTACATGCCTAAGTAGTTTGTTCCATTTTATAGTTTGGATATACCACAATTTAAGAAAAAAGAGCAAAGAAAACCTTTGTGACCTTAGAGGATAAAAGCACTAAGTAGAGTATAACAAAAAATAAACATTATCACAATGAACTCCCCAAAACTAATGTAACATAGAGCCCAGGGAGATGACGCTAGGAAATCCACTAAATAAATAATCCATTCTAAAAAAATCATATGATCAAGGGAATGTGTACTTATAAACCAGTTTTTCATTGGGAAAATACTAGAATGCGTAAGTACTATAACCATAATTAGTAAATGGAGAGTGAGTTCATGGGAAAAGAGATTATGTTTTCTGGGATAATCACACATGGGTGACTTCTGCTAAAAAATGACATAAAATCACCTGAAATTTCTCATACAGTTGCCAGGTATCTGAGGCATCCCCATTAAACACAATTTTGTTCTCAAGATAAGGAATGGAAAATTAGTCATTGGGTATTTACAGGTAATGTAGTTAGTACTAATGTAGTATTAAGTGGTCAGGAAGTCCTACTTCCTACTTTCAAACTAAATTGGTCCTACCAGCTTTAATAAGCGATGTGTGTACTTCTCAAGTCTGGATAACCATTAGGGATAACCATTAAGCATAACCAAATAACCAAACTATGCTTCCACTTAACGTGCAATCAGATGGAAGATGCTCCAAACAACTGTTCACTTATTTTGTCAGTTATTTATTGTTTTACTTGTTGAATGCACTCTTTAAAACTGTACATTCTCCGGGGCACCTGCGTGGCTCAGGCGGTTAAACATCTGCCTTCGGCTCAGGTCATGAACCCGGGGTCCTGGGATCGAGCCCAACATCGGGCTCCCCGCTTGGCCGGAAACCTGCTTCTCCCTCTCCCACTCCCCCTGCTTGTGTTCCCTCTCTCTGCGATGAATAAATAAGTAAATATTAAAAAAAAAAACTGTACATTCTCCATTTTTGGTTAATTATCCTATAAATTTCAATTATGTCCTGCTAATTAATATTTTATTCAAGCTTTTGGTATTTTAGGTAATTTCCTGCAGAAATTTTGCTTATAAGGTGGACCTGTCCTATTTTGTTTACAGATATTTTCGTTTTTTGCTTCATATGTTTGAGTCTCTGTTATTAGCTACAGAGAGTTTAGAACTGTTCTGTTTTTGTGAAGAATTGATATTTTTCTCTTTATGAAATACCCCTTCTCACCTTTGTTAATATTCCTAGTCCTCAGGACTTCCTTGATATTTAAGTAGATTTTCTCATACTCTTACTGTTAAACTATCTATAACTTCATATTCAAAATGCATTTTCTCTAGATGAAGCCAAAGTAATATTCTTTGGCTTTTAGTTGGACAATTTAGAGCATTTACCATTAATCTATTTATATGGTTGTTCTTCAGTATACCATCTGGATTTCTGTTTTTCAATTTGTCCCATGTATTTTTTTTGTTCTTTTTCCTTGTGTTCTTTTTGATTATTTAAATATTTTCATTATTCAATTTTCCTTTACTGTGTTCTTATTAACTGTAATTTTCAAGTTTATAAAGCAGGAGCTCTACAGTTTGCAATGTGCATCTTATCACTGTGTACCTTCAAGTAATTTAATGCCATTTCCAAGATTAGAATTGTGCAACAGTAAACTTCTGTTAAACCTACTCTTGTTTATATTGCTATTGTCTATTTTCATCTACACATCAGAACTCCACAAATACATCACTTTTTAACTCAAACAATAAAGCATGTTTTAAAGAAACTGAAAAATGAGGGAACATTTTTATTTACCCACATAGGGACTTATTTATTGTTTTTCATTCCTTGTCTTCCATTCCTTCAGCATGAAGAAATTTAAACTTTCTTCTTGTGCAGACCTTCTGGTGCTAAATTCTCCAAGGTTTTCTTTTCCTGAACGTCATTTATTTTATTTTCATTCCTGAAGGATATTTTTTCTGGATATAGAATTCTAGGCTGACATATGATGAAAAGCCAACTCCCTCCACTTGATCTCTCTTCTTTCTCCACTTTTAAAATTGTATTTTTAACAATGACTTTATGGAATTTGAATTACATGTTTTGCGCTTTTTTCCCCCTCCTGATTGGAATTCTTGAACATCTAAGACATGTGGCCTTACCATTTCAAAAAAATTTGGAAAAAGTAAGTCCATTATTTCTTCAATTTCTATCCACCCCCTTTCAAGACTCTAATAACACAACTGTTAGAATTTATAGAACCATTCTCCAGCTCACTGAAGCTAAATATATATTTATTGCAGTATATATTTTTTTCTCTCAGTGCTTCTGTATGGGCAATTTCTATCACTGTGTCTTTAAGTTCACTACTGATCTTTTTATTCATGGTGTTTCATCTGCAGAAAAGTTTATCAATGTACATAATATATTTGTGGTTCTAGATATTCCATTTGGTTCCTCTTTAATATTTTTTATTTGTTCCTTCACTATGTTCATATTTACTCCAGTTCTTGAATGATCTGCATATATCCTTTTCCCAGTGTTCAGGTACTAAACTAAAGCTCGTAAGTCACTTTTGTGAAGCCCTGGCCAATTTCTACTATATATTTGTCACAGTGAAAAATGAGACTTCATCATAGACCTAACCTCTCTTTCAGTCAGTGGGTCTGAGAACTGGATCACATCTAGAATCTGGGAAACGACTGTGATGTTTTAATGGGCAGTTTTGCCTGCTCATTATCAATTTTTTAATTTACTTTGATTGTATATGTTATAGAAATCCCTTGTTTGTTGTCTATTCATTTTTCCTTAAGGAATAACATATTCTGCTAACCATCTCCTTACGTCAGTGTGAGGCAAGCCTCCTCTGTCTGCAACTCAGATCTCGCCACTCACTGAAATAACTGCACTTACCTTGCTTTTGATTGCTAAGCACCAGCCTCTCCTCTTTGTAATTTTGAGATGCAAGCATACTAATTGGTATCAGGATGCCCAATTCTAAAATAGCACCCCCTACTGTCATTCTTTGCCTAGAAAGAAGAGCCCTCACTGAGCTAAATTTTTATTCCCCTTTTACCAGCTCATTCCTTACTGAACTGTTGACTGCAATGTCCTCAAGGCCTTTCAAGAATACACTAACAGCTGTTTATCCAGCCTTATGTAATATGTCCTGCCTACCTCTCTGGGTTGTTTAATTCTTTTTCTTGCCATCCACCCCGAAAACTCTGGAAATTCTACTTCATTTACTTTGGATCAGTCTTTGTTTCATGTTTCCAAGAGTAATCCTAGGAGAGAATTAGCATGACCTCCTAGGGTTGATGCCAGAATAGTAAATTCTGTTTCACAGGGTATTGCTCCCATATTGATATGCTCTCCTTCCCCCAACTTTCTTTTCTATGCTGCCCCCCTTCATTCAGCACCCCCAGGATCTAATCCTGTGCATATATTCTTGTCTTCTCATAGTATATTGGTATGTGGTAGCCAGATCGTGCAGCAACTTCAGCATATGGTTTCCCTTTTCCTTAACAAGCCTAATACTTCTCCATATGGGTGTTCTGGGATTTGTGCCGGTACTGCCTTAGACTGGGTTCCCTGAAAATGGGATTTTTTTAATGAGAAAGTTGATTGGACAGTGCTCTTAGGAAGTTCACCTGAGAGAGTGTAAGAAAGACAGGTTTTGGCAAAATGAGAAGTTGAATCATGATGTAGTGCCAATTGAGTCCTTAGCCAATCTGCAGAAAGTTCTCGGGGTTAGGGTACCCTTTAGAGTTGTCCCAAAACAAGTTAAGGATGCCAGGTCTCCAAATATCTCCATTACCCCATCACTGTCCACAGGTTCTCTCCCCACACTTTCTTCCGCATTCCAGTAAAGAATGTAATTTTTAACAAAGCAGCTCCTTGTTGCCAAAAAAAAAAAAAAAAAATCCCAATGAAGGCTTTAACTTTGGACTATTGCATCAGCAGCTGGCGGACAGATGCTTTGACCCTGAAGAGATGACCTGGGTGGGACACCTAATATCCACTACAGACATACTTAAACATTCAAAACAGTTCCCCAGTGTCTTCTGATTTCCATACTTATGTCTGCAACTGCTTGGTACTTAGTCATCTTGGTCCAATTCAGCATTGTGCTACTTCATTCTAGTTTTTCTATTTCCTATCTGTTTGTGGCATCACTATTCACCGTGTTAAACAAGACAAACTCTGGAGTTAATTCTTTAATTCTCCATTTTTCCTGTCTTTAAGTGTGTGTGTGTGAGTGTGTGTGTGTGTGTGTCTGTGTCTGTGTGTAGTTAGAATGCCCTTTCACCCTCTGCTCTACAGAATAAAACTATCCTGCCCTCTAAGCCGCTAATGTAGTTTGTACCCTGGGCTACTCTTCAAGGGCTGCCCTGACAAACACCATAGTCTAGGTGGAGGCACCAACAGGAATTTATTCCACACAGCTCTGGAATCTGGAGGTCCAGGACTGAGGAGCCAGGATAATCAGGGTCTGGTGGAAAGCTCTCTTCCTGGCTGGCAAATAGCCACCTTCTTCCCACATTTTCACGTGCAGAAAGGGAGCAAGAGTAAGTTCTCTGCTGTCACATCTTATAAGAGCACTAATTCCAGCATGAGTCCCACCCTCATGATCTCATGTAAACTCAAGACTTCCCAAAGGCTCCATCTCCAAAAACCATCACACTGGAGATTGGGGCTTCGACATATGACTTTGTGGAAAAGAGGTAGACACATTTAGTCCACAGTATATTCTGTAAGAGGACTTACCCACACTGTGTTAATGGAAGTAGTGTACATATAGAAATTCTCTTTAAACCATCAATTTCTAAAATGCAGGCACAGTCTCATTTCATTTTGATCTCCGGTAACTAGCACAGGGACAGCTATTAGGTTATGCTTAAGGCTTATCTACTGAATTATAAATAAACCTGTTTTATACATGTTCCTTTTTAAATATGAAATGCCTCGTCTGGGTTTCTCATTCTATGCTTTTTACATGCTGGTAGCTTGGCGATGCCGAGATTCTGGTAGTGATAAATGAGTTATGCTTACCAGGAAGACCCCATTCTGTACTCACAGAACACAGTGCTTGTACCTCACAGCACTGTCCACAGATGTAAAGTTAGATGTATACTGTGCTCCTTGGCACTTTTCACTCTAGTTACACAAGGATACAGTCTATGCAGGTCCTATTTACCACTACATACCCTACGCCTAGTACCATGCCTTATACTAACAAGGCACGCTTTAATTTTTTATCAAGTAATAAACATGAATATATTTAGCTTCCAGCTATGGAAAACAGAGCTACAGAAAAAAAATTTAAACATTTCTAACATTCACCAAGAAAAAATTTTAGACAGATTAGCTTGAGTACAGACTGTCTGTAAAGAAACAAAGAAAGAAAAAAAGAAATACAGTGATTCACACAGAAGCAGCACTAAGAAAACAAAGAGCCAGCTTTCTCTGAGAAAAAGAGAAAGACTAACCTTTAAGCCTAACCTGAGCAAAAAGTGAGCCCTAAGTGGAGATGCCAACAAGTTAACAAAACATCTAAACGTTCTAGGTACTGAAAACCGTGAATGCCCTAAATCAGAATGTAGTCACATACAAGCACATGAATAGAAAAGATAGAAATTCTAAGGAAATAAATGTGACAATAAATACATTAGTAAGCATAGTGTTTTCTGAAGCCAATACCAAGTCCGTCCACACGAAAGGAAAAAAGACAAAGCCCTATGAAGGATTATTAGGGGATGTATCTTTCACAAAATGAAAATAAGAACTGCTTACTACCTGTCACACTCAATAATCGGAATGCTAACTTACCTGTCGGTAGGAAAGTGGTAAGAATTATTATTAAATTAATATGTTAATTTTTAGTATTTATATATATTTTCAAAAATGCAAAAACAACTAAAAATGACTTAATTTCAGTCACTTAGTGAACTTATTGTAATTAATCATGAAAATCAGCTGAGCCTGGAACTATCCATCCCATCTCTGTTTCATTCCTTGGTTGAGTCTCCAGTTGGCTACCAGCGAAGCTGTGTAGTACTGGTTCTTACCAACAGCACAGTTGATGGAGGAAACTGGGGTTTATAAACTAAAATCAATGCTTGGCTTAAATTATGATATGAACTCAAACCTCCGTTAGCCAAAGGACAGTGATAAATACACCAAGCCCATCAGGGCTCTGAAAACTGATGATTCAATAGGCTGATTTAAATAGGGATGACTCACATTCCAGTAAATCTTCATTACTGTGAGCAAACCAGGTTGTAACCTTTTAGTGTTCTTAGAAGAAATGCATTATTGATCATAAACAAAAGTCTTAGAATTTGATACAAACATAATGCAATGAGAAACAGGGAAGTATCCTTCATGTTAATGGCAGTTGACACTGCCACGGACCTTCTTTTGAAGTAATTCAGATGGACTTAATGGGATTTTCTCCCATAAGAAACATTTTCCAAACCTTGAAATTTACTGTGTTCATTCCGTGTGTTGTGTGGCAGGATTTATTTTCTAGAGTAATGGCTTTAAGCCCACAGAGCTTTCTTCAGTTTTGGACTTATAACCTCCCTGTTCTTATTTCTTTCTTAGTTTATGATTAAATGGAATAGACCCTATAAATCTTCACAATTAATCATTAATTTCTTATAGGTTTCTTTTTCATGCAATCTCCAAGTATTTTTCAGATAGTTTTAAGTCTATCAGCAACCTGCTGTTAGAAAATACTAAGTAGAAAAAAAGAAAGAAAGAAAGAAAGAAAGAAAGAGAGAGAGAGAGAGAGAGAGAGAGAGAAAGAAAGAAAGAAAGAAAGAAAGAAAGAAAGAAAGAAAGAAAGAAAGAAAGAAAGAAAGAAAGAAAAATACTACGTAGAGACGCCTGGGTGGCTCTGTTGGTTAAGCATCTGTCTTCAGCTTAGGTCATAATCCCAGGTTCGTGGGATGGGGCCCAGCATCACATCAGGATCCCGGCTCATCAGGGAGTCTGCTTTTCCCTCTCCCTCTGCCCCTCCCCTGCTCATGCTTGCTCTCTCTGACAAATAAATAATTTTTTAAAAAAATAAATAAACAAACAAATAAATAAATAAATAAGAAAATGCTAAGTAAAATATGTCCTTTGCTCTATCTCCAGACTTCTGGATTACAGTCTGTTAGGCTTTTTAATGACATATCTTTTCGCATTAGATGTTCCACATCAACTAACAATAAACATGTTAGTATTAAAACAAGAAGTAAAAGAAGATTTTAAGAAATAGCTCCTTTTTAACGATGAATAATATACAAATGGGTCTGCATAGGCTGAGATATGAATAGGATCCTCTCCTTTACTGCCTTAAAACACAGAAATTATAAATAAAGTAAAATGCTGGATAAATATCCTTAGTAGGAAAGAATAATTTATCAGTGAAATGCCTTGTAATTAGGCTCTAATTACAAACTCTCTGTGTCAGCTTAAAAAATAATTTATACTTTAGGCAGAAATACATCCATATGTAAATACGATCTGAGCTCAAGTTTTCGTTCTTAAATTAAAATGTAGAAATCTTACCATGTCATTTATTAATAAATATCAGCACTGTAAGTAAGATAACAGTTTAAGTTCATAAATTCTAAAGAGAGTCAGTAATGATGCATTACTTTGCAAAGCTTGACTCATAAACATTGTAATTAGCCTTTTTTTTGCCATTATACATACAGTATCTCAATTCAACCCCATGTACAATAACTACATTACTTGAACATTTAACTATATTATTTAAAAATATAATCAGAAATAGTATGCATATTGTTTGATCAGAACACAATTAACAAAATTTAGAGAAGCTTAGTAAAATAGATTGAGAAAAAGGAGAGAAAAATAAAATTATCAATATTGGGAAGGAAGAGAGGTATTTTTATAGATAACTTTGGCCCTAAAAAAAAGTAACAGACTATATGATCAACTTTATGTTAATAAACTTGACAAGAGAGATGAAATGGAATAATTCTTTGGAAAACACAACTTAACCAAAATTGACATGGAAAGTTGCAGAGAGTTTTGATATCATTTTAAATACATCGAAATTGAATTATCAGAAATATTTCCATAAACACACTATCATTCCAATGATGAATTCCACCAAACTTACAAGGAATAAATAGTACAACCTCACAAAGACATGTCAAAGATTATAGTGGAGGAAACACTTTCCAATTATATTTATGTGGCCATCATAACCCTAAAAACCAAAACTGGACTAAGACAATGTAAGAGAAAATTACATGGATTCATCAAAGAAATCCTCAGATACAAACTGAATCCAAAATTTAAAAAGAAAATATACAATGATCAACCGGGATTTATCTCTGGAGTGCAGTTAGTTTAACATTTGAAAATCAACTAATGTAATACTAGATCCAAGAACAAAGGAGAAAAACTATATGTATATTTCAACAGTCACCAAATCAAATAAAATTCACAATTACAATAAAAAAGAGGAATAAAGGGGAATTTAGTCACTATGTAAAAGTCATGTAAAAATACAGCTGAGACCACATGTAACAGTAGAGAACTGGACTTTCACTCCTGAAGATCAGTAACACAGTATGCATTTCACATATACTGCAGGTTCTAGGCAATGAACTAAAGTGATAAAAAATAAATAAAGACATAAAGATCAGAAAGGAAGAAAGGAAACTGTTCCTGTATTTATAAATGATATGACTGCCTATGTAGATAATTCTTCTAATCTTCAAAACAAGTATCTCAACTAATAAGTCTCAGAGGAAGATTTCCAGGTACAAAGTCAAAATGCAAAAATCAACTGTATTTCTATATCATTGCAGAGAACAATTGGAAAATGAAATTTCAAAAGACAATATAATAGTGTCAAAGTATCATACTTACATAAAACTTTTCAAAAAATACAGGATCTTTGCACCAAAAACATTGGTAAGACAAATTAAGTAAGACAAAAAGAAATGCAATGATAGACCTTTTTCACATACTAAAAAACTCAGTATTGTTAAAAATGAAAACTATTCGGTAAGTTGACCTAAAATTCAGTATACACCCAATCAATATTCCAGTGGTCTGTTTTGTAAAAACTAACAAGCTAATTCTACAATTTAAATTGAAATGCAAAGGGCTTAAAATAGCTTAAATAATTTTGGAGATAAAAAAGTAGGAGGATTTAACTACAAGAACTTAAAGCTTAGTATAGAGGTACAGTTATCAAGACAATGAGGCACTGGCCTAAAGAAAGGTAAATAAAATTAACGGAACAAAAGAGTCCAGAAACAGACCCATAGTTATGAAGTCAACTGAATCAAAGTAATTTAATGATGGGTGAAAGTGAAATCTTTAAAACACGTGATACTGAAATAGCTAGATATCAATACCGGGGAGGCGGGACAAAGGTCTTAAATCTTAACTCACACCAAATTCAAAAAGATAAATTTGAGATGGATTACAGTCTGAAAGTAAAAGGTAAAATTATAATATTCTAGGTGAAACCATAGTAAAATATATTTGTAATAAGGATGGTAAATTTATCTCTAAGAGGGCACAGAAAGAGTTCTAAAAGAAAGAAAATCATAAAGCATCAAAAATTTCAAAAATATGTTAATCGAAGAATACTATAAAGAATAGGTAATCACAGACTGAGAAAAAATGTAGCAAATATATATCTGATGGATTTGTATTTATCAGATATAAAATAATTCCACAACTCATTAATTAAAATAATCCAATAAAAAGCAGGAAAACTGGGCCCCTGGGTGGCGCAGTTGGTTGAGCGACTGCCTTCAGCTCAGGTCATGATCCCGGAGTCCCGGGATCGAGTCCCACATCAGGCTCCCGGCTCCATGGGGAGTCCGCTTCTCACTCTGACCTTCTCCCTTCTCATGCTCTCTCTCACTCTCTCTCTTCCCAAATAAATAAATAAATAAAATCTTTAAAAAAAAAAAAAAGCAGGAAAACTACTTACATAAATACTTTGTAAGAAAAGGTATATGAATAGCAAATAAGCCCAAGAAAATATGCTCAATGTCATGTTTTATTAGACATTATGGAAATTCAAATTAAAACCATAACAAATACAACTATACGCCCACTAGAATGGTAGGATTACACTTAAAAAAAAAAAAGTTAAAAGACCAACAACTCAATAGCAAAATTCTCATTTCCCACACAAATATAAAATAATACAATCGTATTAAAAAACAAAATGGTGGTTTCTTGAAAGGCAAAGTATACACTTACTTTATAACCCAGAAATTCAAATTCTAGGTATTTATCCAGAAGAAATTTTTAAAAATGTACGTTTACAAAAAAAACTTAGACAAAATAGAAATACACGTAGCCCAAATCTAGTAACAATCCAAGTGGCCATTAACAGAAAAATGGATGAACAAATTAATTGTAGTAGAGTCCTACCACTACTCAGCAACAAAAAGAAGCTAATTGTTTATATATAAAACAACATGGTTGAATTTCACAGACACGCTAAGGAAAAGAAGTTGGATACAGAAGAATATATACTTAATGATTCTATTAACATGTACTTCTACAAAAGTGAAAACTAATCCACAGTTAAGAAAGCCAGAGAAGTGATCCTCCCTGAGTGAGTGGAGATTGAGTGCTAGGGACATAAAGGAATTTCTAGAGTGATGGAAATGTTACATTATCTTGACAAAGCTGTACACTTACCAAACTTGTCAAATTACACACTTAAGATTTGTGCTTCTGTTACACTCAATGAACCTACCCTGAAAGATCACAATCACTGGAAACCCATTAGATTGCACTCTTGTTGTACATTCTATGGGGCTTTTTTTTTTTTTTTTTTTAGTAATCTCTACACCTAACGTAGGTCTCCAACTCTCAACCTCTAGATCAAGAGTCACATGCTCTTGAGCAAGTATTGAGCAAGCCAGGCACCCCTAGGGTTTGAACAGATGTATAATGACATGTATCCATCACTATAGTATCACACAAAATATTTTCACAGCCTTAAAATTCTGTTCTACCTATTCATCTACCGCGCCAACCTTTAATAACCACTGATCTTTTTAATGTCTTCATAGTTTTGTCTTTTTTAATACAAGAAATAACAGCAAATTTTTATGCTTATAGGAAAGATTCAACAGATGAGAAAAATAAAATAATGATACAGAACAGAGAACGGATGGTTACTGGAATGATATCCTTAAGGAGATGAGGCAGAATGTGCATAGAGGAATTAGCTTTAGACAAAAGCACATATGGATCGGTTGGAACAGATAGGAAGGCAGAGTATGTAGGGCAGATACCTGTAAATGGGTCAAACTAAAGGTAGGAAGCTATGGAAGTTTTCTGAGAGATTCAGGTTCACACGTAGGTATCAAAGTCATCAGCTAAGAATGAAGATGATAGGAGACATACTAATGATCTGTGGGGGAAGGAGAAAATAGAACGTGGAAGAGAGAAGCAGACTAAGATTTCCAGGAAGTATTATTAAAGACTCTTTTGTTCTTTTTGCTTAGGCATTGACAGTGGGATTAAAGAATGTGGTTGTGTGTTCTTTCCAGTTCTACCCAACTTCATAGGTATGTACACAAAGTATTTGAAGAGTTGAATTTAACCATAGCTGCAGCTGAACCCAGCTATCTAATAAAATAAGAGAACAAGGGAGTTGGGTGTCGATCAAAAGGAGGGTTTATAATGAGTAAGCAAGTAATTTAAGCTGTGTAACATGAGTAAAGATTTTGAGAGTGTGAAAGCCTTGATCTCAAATGACTGAAATGATGGTTTGTTGAAGTGAGGCATGGGTACTAAAAGGGAGCTGGGGAAAGAGAAGAGAAATGAAAAACAGGAAATAAAGATTATGAATAATGCAGAGTTGGGGTAATAATCGAGTCTAGAGTATGGCTAGGGAATAGCTCAGGAAAGAAAGAGGTCCAGAGGAGAGGTGCTCAAGAAATTGAGGGGGCAAGACGCTGGAAGATTCATCTCTGTCAATAGTCACACTGTCACAAATTAAGACAGGAGAGTTGTTGAAGATAATGACAATCAGTTGAAAGCTAAATCTCTGAAAAATGAAGGGACAACGACCAGGGTACAGGCAAATGCAAGGAAGAATGAGAGGTAGTAATAAATCCATTATCATGAGATTTAAACGTTGGTGGTGGGGGTGCTGGGAGAAGAGCCTAAGAGAATGGCCCAAAATGTTCTGGAAGCAACCATGAAGAGTACAGGTGACAGGTAGCTCGCCTTAAAGGCCAGTGCTAAATCCCAGTTAGGGATGAAAAAGCAGCTATTGATTGAAAGCTACAGAGCAAATACAGTCTTTGAGGAAAAGCCCAGATTTAAGAGCAAATAAGCAAATGCATGTTCAGAGAAGAGTTTGAAAACATATTATATTATGCAGATAATGGATTGTGAGTTCCACAGAACAAGGTAGAACAGTTTTAGAGGTTAAGGAAAAGCTTAAGAAAGGGATCGAATAGCAGATAGGCTATTTCACACTCACACAGAATGAGTGAGGTAACAGGGAAATGGAAGCCTGCCTTCCAGGGCCAACTATACAAAGGGGAACAGAGAGTTTAATGACATTACCTATTCTGGATTTAAGCCAAACAGAGGCAACAAGGGTATAAATTTAGGAGGTGAGGGGTGGTGTAAAGGAGGCATACATGTTGGTTTACCATCCTGACCTCTGTTGATTAAGGAAAGGAGGTCTGGGAACTCAGAACTTGTTTGCCATGGACATAAAGACCTCTTTATGGCCAGAATGAGAGGCATGAAAGGCCTGGAGAGGTGTGCTCTTAGCCTACTGCCTGAGTTTATTCTTGACTTCTGTTAACAAAGAGGTTTTTTTACTTGGTTTAGACCAACTTGAATTTTTCTGTACTTTGTAAATAAAAGTTACACATTTTTAGCTACTATGTATCAAACACTTAGTTCATGCCAGGCAATGTCAGTATATTCTCCATGTGTCTGCATTTTGACTCAATTAATTCAAGCCATATGAAGTGCATGCAATTATCATCCCTATTTTCTTTTTTTTTATCATCCCTATTTTAAAGATGACAAAACTGAGGCAGAGAAGGTTAAATATCTTCCTAAAGATCACAAAAGCAGTGCTTAAAATCAAGATTTTATCCCAGAGAGTCCACACTATAGACTGTGCATTTACTTAAATGCCAATAAATAAGAATACAGTATTTTTTGTTTGTTTTGTTGTTGTTTTGGTGGTCTCAGTAGAGCCTCATTTTTATATACCAGAAGCTCACTTGGAAAACTTCCAAAACGGTGTGTGGAATGAGAAAATTATATTGTTCTGTTTTAATTCTTAGCCTTTAACAGAACACCTGGCTTTATCACCTTTTATATTTGATGATGAAAATGATGTGTTTAATGGATTCAATTATTTCCCCTTGGCAAATTTTAACTATTGAACTAGGGTAAACATTCCTCTTTACTGTTAATTACAGCTATTAGGCAAAACAGAAACGCTTTTCACCTCAAGAACAGGAATTTAAACAGTATTTCTGACAACAACAGTGCTCCCAAGACCGTTTCCTGTGTTTGGTTAAAGCCGTTCATGAAAGGTACACACGTGGGCTGTGAAGCAGCAGAGAAGTCGGAGCAGCACTGGAAAAACACTGAGAACAGCTCCTCGAGGAACAAGACAATACGAAGGTCAGTTATTTGGAAAATCATTATGTAAGAGCTTGTTCTTATTTTCACGCCCCTAACTCTGCATCTGGGATTCCAAAGTGAGGAGTTTGATCACACAGTATTTTAAGAGGCACCCAGGTGGATGGTCAAATTGTACGCTATGGCTTCAAGGAGCACTCGTGACAGGGACATTTTGTGGTATTTCCTGCACTTAGCAGGTCCCTCAACATCCTTACATATAACACTCCAAGCGATGATTAGTCAGTGATCATCAAACCAATCATAAGATTGTCTTGGGTTAAAATTTTCTATAAACTGACTATACCTTAAATTTAGTTAATTATAAAACAAATCCTCAATTTTGAAAATTAAAAATTTGTTCTGGTAATTTGGGGAGGATTTTGGGGAGGCGTATACACACATGATGCCTCTATTTTATCAGATTTTATCTTCCCTTGCTATGTCATATTATTAATGTCATCACTCTGAACAGGAACAGAACATAAATGTCCACAATTCCTTCTTTTGCTTCTGCATGGGAGAAACTGCACTGGGGAAAAAAAAAATCAAGAGAAGACTGAAGAAAATCAAAAAACCAAAGTTTTCTAAAGCACATACCACTAGAAAGCTTTCTCCTTTAAAAAAAAAAAAATCTAGTTAATAAAGCCTAATTATGCCAACTTCCTTCTACTTTGTCCTTATGGAAACTAGTAGTCTTTTTTTTGTAAGGTTTATCCATACATTTGAAAGTTATTTGTCAATTTGTCCCTACCCTGTTCCTTCTCCAAATTAAATCATGTGCAATTCTTTTTGTATTGGTCTTTAATCATCTCTGTATGTCGTTTTGCCATATCATTAATAAGATCTGTAATGTTCTTCAGAGTGAGGTTTTAATGTATGAAGAATCCAAGAGTCTTAAAAAAAAGAATCATCTTGCTGTTGACTCCGTGACTATCTCCCAATTCTTAAAATCTAATCAATACAAGATGCACTTCCCATATGAATATAGTGCTCTCAAGACTCAGAAGATTTTCTTGCTGCTTACCAGTAGTAATGGTGAAGTTAAACCAAGCAGACATATTTCCTTGCAACCTCCCTTGATATCAGTAATAAGCACTGCTAAGAGAACTGGAAGGAACCCTGGGACCACTTACATCTGGAAGTATGTTCTGTCTCAGTAACCTCATGGCTTTCTGCTGCTCACAGCCTAGCTAATGCCCCATGCGGTATCCAGAATGGCAGAATCACCCAAGACTTCCACGTTCACCAAGGACATAGAAGCAGGAGGAAGATATGACCAGGCCTGATCCAGCTAAGCACTGCCCTAACCAAACTGACACCTAGAGGAAAAAGAAGAGGGGAGGGGTATTACTATTGGGATAGAACTGACTGGACTCAGGAAAGGCAACGTTCTTTTTTTCTTCCTTTAAAGATTTTACTTATTTATTTGACAGAGAGAGAGAGATCGCAAGTAGGCAGAGAGGCAGAGAGAGAGAGAGGGGGAAGCAGGCTCCCCGCCGAGCAGAGAGCCCGATGCGGGGCTCGATCCCAGGACCCTGAGATCAGGACCTCAGCCCAAGGCAGAGGCCTAACCCACTGCGCCACCCAGGCGCCCCGAAAGGCAACATTCTTGACTGAACCTGGGGGAGAATGAGCACCAAAGCAACATGGCTGGATTCCTCAATGTTCTTCCAACAAAGATAGATGGATCATTCATTATAAATCCTAGCCTGGTAAAAGGATCCTTATAACCGACTCCACTCACATGCTGTCCCACGTGTTTATTCAAATCACTAAGACAAACCTTCCTCTGGGACCTTCTTTGTTTCTTCTTACTTTGCCTTTTGTATCATGTTTAATTGCTTCTTTAAGGTAGTAGAATATATTCCCTGCTTAAGATTTAACAGTGATATGAGCAGCCTGGACAACGGCCTTGTTACTCGTCCAAAGTGGGCATAATATGACACGGAGTAGCCCAGAAAGATCTCAGGAATTGAACTGGCCGGGGTTTGGAAAGGCTGGGGAACTTGAAAGCGATTTTTTTACAATCATGGTCCCAGGCCATTATCACTGCCCCACAGCCGGATGGAATACGAGCCATCGTGACCACCACACACAGCTCACTCTTGTGTCCTTGCCTAGGAGAGTTCGTCTAATTTCCTCCTAAAGCAAAAGTGAGCCTAAAGGACACAAGTCGATTCCCTTTTGAATGACCACTATTGCTCTGTGCTAAAATAAGGAGAGTCATTTTCACGTCATTTGGGATTTAATCCCTTAGAATATATCTCTTTGTCACTTTTCATGTCTCTTTGTTTTCTTCCATTTTACCTGTCCAACTTTTATATATTCCCTTGCTTCCTCTTCTCTCCTTGACTCGAAATACTGGAGTGCCCAGGGCTCCACCTTTGAACTTCTCTATTTCTATTCCCTCCCTAGAGGATCTCATTTAGTCCTATGGATTTACTTATCATCTACATGCTGAAGAATCAGAAATATATATCCCCATGCTAGGTCTGACCTAGGTGCCCCTCTTGACACGCCCACTTGGATATCTATGAGGCACCTCAGCCTTAAGATATCCTAAAGCAAATCCTGACTCTCCCTCTTTAACCTGCTGCTTCATCTACTTTAGAGTTACCCACCTGAATAAAGAGCAACTTTGTTATTCTACTTGCTCAGAACCCCAAAAAACAAAATACCTGATGTTATTCTTGACACCTTTATTTCTCTCACAATTCATAGTTTATCTATAAGTATTGTTTATATGTTATATGTTTATAGTTCAACAAGTACTCTTTGCTAAACTTTCAAAATATATCCCAACACTGAGTACCTTTCACCAACTTTACTGCAACCCATCTTGGTCTAAGCCAGTAAATTCTCTCTTCAGGATGACTCCAGTAGGCTACTTGTCTCTTGGCTTCAAACTCTGTCTTAAGTCTCACCTGCATACGGAGTGTTTCTTTTAAAGGATAAATCATCTTGCTCCTTAGTTCTTACCACCTCTCACATACATTCCCGATACCTTCTCATTTTACTCAGAGTAAAATCCACAGTCCTAAAATCACTGTAAGTCTAACAAAGTCTGACAACACCCTGCTACATCTTTAGCTCACCTCCTCTCTCTCTCTGCTCAGTCACTAAGCTCTAAGCTAAACGGTTTTCTTCTGTCACTCTGAGCACATTCCTGATCCAGACCCTTCACTCATGCTCTCCTTAAGACTGAGTAACACGGACTCCCAATGTTCCTTTGGGTCTCCGCTCAAATGTCATCATACCAATGAAGTCTTGCCTAAATGCTGCATATAAAATAACATTCACAGCACGGATTTTCCCAACCTCCCTCACTTCCTATTCCCTCTGCAAATTATTTTCCAAACTTCTAAATAACATCATACATATATATTTGTTATGAAATTTGTATTTACTTATAACCTGCCTGCTCTCATTAGAATGAAAGCACTGTTGGGGCGCCTGGGTGGCTCAGTTGGTTGAGCAACTGCCTTCGGCTCAGGTCATGATCCCGGAGTACCGGGATCGAGTCCCACATCGGACTCCCGGCTCTGCGGGAAGTCTGCTTCACCCTCTGACCTTCTCCCCTCTCATTCTCAGTCTCTCGCTCTCTAAAAAAAAAAAAAAAAAAAAAAGAAATAATAGAATGAAAGCACTGTTGTCTCTGTGTGTAACTGAGGCTCTTAGAATGGAAAGGCTCTTAGAATCTTCAAGGCTCTTAGAATGGAAAGGTACCTTGGCCCAAAAGAGACACTGATTAAATTGTTGAATCCATTCATTAATTTTGTAGCAATGATGGCCTGAATTCTCAGAATTCTAACAGATTTGCTTCCTGTACAATTAACATATTCCTAAAGTAACAGAACATCTTATAGTTTCTCAAACAATTTCTGCCCCACTAAATTAATAGAATTATATAAACATTTGGCGATTGTGTTTTTATCATTCTAGTAAACATCACAATTTAAGCCATTATTATGAACATAACACAGATCTCCAAATACATTAAGATTAAAACACAGGAATGAAAAACAAATGTTAATGGCCTGGTAATCATCTTACAACAAGAGACTTTAAGTTCATTCATAAACATCTATTCAGGAGAGTACTGATATAACTGGAAGAAAACAAAACAGTAACAACAAAATCATCACTTCTGGTCCCACAACTTAGAGGGAGTTTCTCAGAAGATAAATATTTCTGCCACCCTACCAGGTGCCTAAGAATTCACTGAGTTCATAAGCAGTCTCTTAACTTTAAGTTTTAGTGGGGACCTTGGTAGAGGTGAGTCTTTATTGAAGAAAGTATCTCAAATAATCTCCTTGGTTTTACAAAAAGAGATCTTAATAGTAAGCTGCTCTGTGTGAGAAAATGGCAGTACATGGGGGGTTGAAGGCAGCTAAAAAAGGGAAAATAATGGCCTTAAAGCGGGATGGGCTAAGGAGATAGCTATGCTGTGGATAGGGAAAGCAAAGGAAGAGTAGGTTGTGACCAAAGAGAAATCCCCCTTTGTGCAATAAAAAAAAAATGACATTTTTGGTTAATATTATCTAATGTACAAATTGGGTGCTGACAGCTGAGCGAGGCTATAATCCTCCACCCTTTCTTCTTAGTCTCGGTGAATCATGCTAGACACGGAAAAGTCTGGTGCTGTTTGTGCTTTGGCAAGAGGCGAATCGGGGTGGTGTTCACCCGAGGAGAAATGGTGTGAAGGAGGACATTCCTTCCAATGAGCAAGACACAGAACCACGAGATCAGTGGAAAGAGGAAGAAACAGACACTCCACAGAGTCTCTGGAAAGGAACTGGTTTATCCCGCAGGGTATACAGGGCAAGAGTGAGGTCATTCAGGGTGAAAACATAGAAATCAAGAGGGTTTGGAAACTCTCAAGCAACACAAACTTGGCTTATACAGAAGACAGGCTTTCACATCCAGTCTTCCAGTTGTTCCAAATTTTGGTCTTGGAAAAATAAGAAACAACGGACTGCATTAGCTTACCAGCTCACAAAACTTCTTCCACTGAAATGCACAGTACTTCATTGTTAAGCTCGTGGCTTTTATTTTTCTTGACACTTTGTCTTCTTCTTTCTAACAAATTATATAGTACTGTATTTTTCAGTTATTTATAGTTTTTTTTTTCCCCTGACTTCCAGGAAGCTCCACGTTAACTTCTAGGCTTCAGCGATGCAAATTTGGAACATAATAGGCTCTCAATACTTGTTGAATGAGTAAAGGAGAAGAGTCAATCGCAAGACATTAAATTGGACAAATACTAAATTCAAGAATAATGGATGTGCATCAAAAAAGACCTGATGGGGGCGCCTGGGTGTCTCAGTTGGTTAAGCGACTGCCTTCAGCTCAGGTCATGATCCCGGACTCCCGGGATCGAGTCCCATATCGGACTCCCGGCTCTGCGGGAAGTCTGCTTCTCCCTCTGACCTTCTCCCCTCTCATTCTCAGTCTCTCTAATAAATAAATAAAATCTTTAAAAAAAAAAAAAAAAAAAGACCTGATGGGGGGCGCCTGGGTGGCTCAGTGGGTTAAAGGCTTTGCCTTCGGCTCTGG
>CM052809.1:13546155-13580830 GCA_028533885.1 Nasua narica | reverse complement strand
CTCTGTCAAATAAATAAAATCTTAAAAAAAAAAAAGAGGGGCGCCTGGGTGGCTCAGTGGGGTAAAGTCTCTGCCTTCGGCTCAGGTCACGATCTCAGGGTCCTGGGATTGAGCCCCATATCTGGCTCTCTGCTCAGCGTGGAGCCTGCTTCCCCCTCTCTCTCTGCCTCCCTCTCTGCCTACTTACGATCTCTCTCTGTCAAATAAATAAATAAAATTAAAAAAAAAAAAAAAAAGACCTGATGGCCTACTGAGTTTTGCATGATAGGGAGGGAAATTCTTGGCCAAGCTGACCTTCTCTTAGGCTGGGATAATGTGCCTCTAGAAGAGAAGGAGGGGAAAATCTGAGGACGTCCTTAAGTAATTTAATATCTAGGTTTCCTCAGCCACTACTCCCAGCAGGTAATGTTGACAGATGTTTTCTGCTCTGAAAGATATAAATCTAAAAGAGCTTTCTCTCAAGAAGGGAGGCTGCTTCTTTAATCTTGACTGAAAGCAACCTATTTTGCCCTTCTCTTTTGCTTTCTACTTTTCTCTACTTTTCTCTTTATTCTAATTTCCTCAGTAAAATTCCATTATTTTATTCAGGAAAGCATTTAGATTTCTGGTTTATATCAAACAAACTGGAGAAACTAGATATGCAAAGGAAAATCTACTGGCAAAGGCCATTTCTACTTTGACATGGTTCTTGGCCTCCCTGCAAATGGACTTTTGCTTTGAAAGGCCAGTGGAGAGCTTTTGTTTTCCTTTATTTTTACTTATCTCATTTTATTTTTGTAGGTGAAGCAGTTAGGGTGAATTTCTGTCCGAGAGAATTATATGGTTTTCATTTCTGAACCACCTGTTTATTGCTGATTTTTATAATATAATGTTAATGCGTATGAATGCAGTCATTATTGGGAGAACATTAACATTTTAAATGTTTAAGTAAAATCTTGGGGCAGTGGAAATTCAAATACATACACATTTTCATTTAAGAGAAGGGTTAGGCTACGTAAGTGAATGTTTGCTCTTCATTAATTACTATGTACATCCTCCTGCTGCAAATGTTGATTTCTAAGGGAGGCAATTTTGTGACTAAAACACAGTGATCATAAACTATCACAAGGGAGAACACATCTCACATTTTATACTGTAATTGAACAAGTGTTTTTATCTCAAAAGCATTACTTCAGTCCAGAAAAGAGAATTTTAATGACATCTTTAAAACAGAAGCCTCAACATTAACTGAAACCACACAGCAAGTACGACTTAACAAACAGGGTAGCTTTCAGTCTTGCGTGAGCATAACTCTGGAGCATGTTTTCCTTTTTGAAGTATACCTAACTTCTATTCTCATGCTTCCTAAACTAACGGCTACATCTGTACTTTTGGAAAATAATCATCACTGTGCCAAGTGACACTTCCCCAATGGAATCTCCTATGACCTCCCAAATTGAGACTTGAGTAGAATTTCCTTATATGAAAAAGAGACTTTTCACACACCATTACCACTAGTGCTAGAAAATAATAATAATAAATTATCAAAATCTGTAGCATTTCTAAATGCTTCAGCACTGGCCAGATATATTCATACAGAAAAAAACTGATCTCCATTTCCACCTGAGGGCATGCACATGAGTACCGGAAATCACCTACACTGGTAGTGATTTTAAGAATAAAAAACAAATAACCCGAACATCCAAACACAGAGCAATGAGTAAATTCTATAGGGAATTACTATGAGATACAAGTGACAGTGTGGAAAGACCTCTGAGATGTATTCTTCAGTAGAACAAAAGCTGGTGGCAGAACACTATCTATATTATGATGCCATTAATGCAGCGCACACACGACCATACCCCAATACTACATTTTTCTATTGGTATTTGTATCTGTGCTAAAGATTCCCTTTGGAGAAGCGGTAGGGTAGACAAATGGTGTTAAAGGGGTAAATTTCACAATTATAAGTACATGAGTAAATCATGTAATTTGTAATAAATATGTTAAAAATAAATATAAATTAAACATATTTTTAAAGTGAAAATGTGAATTTTAAGTAATATAATATGCTGCCTACTTTCTTCTTTTTATGACCAAGCTCCTGTCCCTCAATTTCTAAGTACCCTAAGTCAAAGTGTTAAGACTATTTCTTTGGATTATGGTAAAATAAATGGATATTTCCTTCTTAGTAACCTTCCAGAGGAATTGTCATTAATGCACTGAGTGCTATTCACGTCTGGTCTCACTTTGTCTCATTAAGAAGTTCACTTTATATTAGCATGCAATATAGAAACAAAAATTATTCAAAAATTTATCAGGGTAGCATATTGTGGGTTCAATCTGCACATCAGACAATAAAGCATACAAGCTTCTAGATTTTTTAGACACTTCCCCAGAGAAAGTGAAAGAAGCTGACAGAGCATATGCTCCCATGCTGTAGACAGCTCATTTGATCATAGTGGTTGGTTAAACGAGTCATTCATCAATTGGCTTTATTATATGATTGAAAAGACTCAAATGTCCTAAAAAGTATAGACTGTCTTCTTTCTGATGAATCACACTGAATGTCATAATGTATCCTATTTTTCACTTCTAAATCTCAAATAAATTTTCAAATATGTTTAGCATTCTTGTTTGAATTTATTTCTTAAAGATTTTCTTTGTTTTTTTGTCAGAGAGAGAGCACAAGAGAGTGCAAGCAGTGGGAGGGGTAGACAGAGGGAGAAGCAGACTCCCTGCTGACCAAGGAACCCCAAGTGGAATTCGAGCCCAAGATCCTGGGATTATGACCTGAGCTGAAGGCAGGCACTTAACCAAATGAACCATCTAGGTGTCCATATTGTACATTTATAACTGGCACAGGACCAAACAAAGTCTCTATGTGCGTTTAGGCAAGTGCATATCATTGTGGGGAAACAATATTTTCTATAGGAACCTATACATACACTTGCTTACATGTTTACTTTTTGTGTATACTGAGGTCCTCTATCTTAGACTCTGAAAAACCTCGATCTTGTCACATTACGTAAAGTACCCATGCCCAAACCAAGCAGTGTGAGAGAGAGATGCTTACATAAAGCCAGCATAAAATGTGTCCCTAAACTTAAGCTCATTCTTTAAAAGATGTTAAGCAATTCCAAGACTTTTTTTTCTGCAAAACAATTTATGAAACTTCCTACTAAAGTATACACTAGTGAGTTATTGATAAATTCCACTTACCAATACATTAGAATGTTATAATAATGAGGTATGAAAGCCCAGAGAGCCAGAACGTCCTGTGAATATCCCCCGTATCATCTATGAAGTGCACTATTCTTTCTGGATCAGAATAACAGTGTGATAAGATGCTCACAACAGGAGACACAGAGATTTTCCATATCCTTGGCAACCTTAGGTATACGTTCATAAAAAGCGATAGATACGAGTGCAGTAGAATTCACAGAAGATTAAATGTTCCCATGATGTCATTCCATTTGTTATTTTCCTCTTGAAAATATGAGCTGAAAATTTTGTTCCCTCAAGTTTGCACATAATTTAGTGTTCAACATTTCCAATATTTAACCCAGGGCATGATGAACTGGTGCTACATTCTGAAAGTCCCAATGGCAGAATTAGATAGTTAAGTATACCATCATTCATTCCCCCAGCCTCTTCAGTGTCAGAAAAGAAAGTATATTCAAAGTGGCAATGTACCCAGCCAAAGGACCATATTCCTTAGTTCTAACGCTGCTATGGCCAGTTGAACATGACAAATATACTTAAATCTTGTGTGAACATTTTTTAGTAAGTTTTCTTACAAAAGATGTGGTAAGCTCTCTCCTCACTGTGCTGCCTGGAATATCAATGTGAAGTCTGGAGCTCTAGCAACTATTTTGTGTCGTAAGGACAAAGGTCAACGTCCAAGGGTAAGAGAGCAGAAAACTGGAAGACTGTATACTGATGATTCTAAAGAGTTGCTGTGTCAGGTCTAAACAGCCTCTTATTTATAATTTTGAGTTTTCTGGGTGCCTGGGTGGCTCAATAGGTTAAGCCTTTGCCTTTGGCTCAGGTCATGATCCCAGGGTCCTAGATCCAGCCCCGCATCAGGCTCTCTGCTCCACAGGGAACCTGCTTCCCCCTCTCCCTTTGCCTGCCTTTCTGCCTTCTTATGATCTCTTTCTCTCTGTCAAATAGATAAATAAAATCTTTAAAAAATAAATAAATAACTTTGGGCTTTCTGACACATATAGGCAAACTTATTTTTACAGAAATTGGTTTTGACCTATTTTTAAATGTCTATTGTTAGTTCATTATAGTTGCTCAAGACTTTATGAATTTAAAGATAGCTACTGAATGCATTTTTTTCATCTTCATTGAGATGTATACCTTATACAAATGAAAAATGCTCCCAATACCATTCTTAATTTTTTCTTTATAATTCTGCTTTTTAAAATTCTGCTCTTTTTAATAATCTTTTTGACCCCTTCCCCTTTTTCTTTTTTTAAAGATTTTATTTTTATTTATTTGTCAGAGAGAGAGAGAGCACAAGCAGGCAGAGAGGTAGGCAGAGGCAGAGGGAGAAGCAGGCTCCCCGCCGAGCAAGGAGCCCGATGTGGGACTCGATCCCAGGACCCTGAGATCATGACCTGAGCCGAAGGCAGCTGCTCAACCAACTGAGCCACCCAGGCGTCCCCCTTCCCCTTTTTCTTATCGTATGCATTCAATCAGATATATTGAGCACAATATACCTGTTTTCTCTATGCTATGGTCTTTACTCTCTTTGCAACCATGAAATTAGCCTCGTTTTTCGGGTCTTCTGACATCCTGTTTTCTTTCCCCTTTGCATGGCTTTGCACATGAGTTTGCTCCAATGAAGTACTAGTCACCCTTCAGATCTCAGCTCAAAATTTACTTTCCCCAATGAGTTACAACCCCTTGGATATATGGTTTCAGGATAACATGTATCTTTCTTCATAGAACTTAGCACACACCTGCAATTTTTTGTTGTTGTTAACTAGTGAAATCACACGTTTAATGTACTTCACTCTCCAATCTTCTAGATTTTAAACTGTATCATAATAAGACCTGTTTCTTTCTGGTGCCCAGCATAGTTCATGTTGCAGAGTAGGCACTCAGGAACCAACGAGGATCATCTGGCTCCTGTAGATACACCTGGTAATTACGTGATTTGGGGCCTGGAGAACAGCTGGAGCTGGGTGTGAACGTAATAAACCCACACTCCAAAAGCCAATGTCTGGAAGTGAAAATTACCTACACTGGCATCCTTAATTCTAAAACTCTGTAAGCAATAATTCTCAACAGGGACTGAAGATTGTTTAATAGACTTTGTGAAAGTAATAGTGGATTGTGAAGACATCAAAGAATAAGTTTATAATTTGAAGAAAACAAGAGAAAGTGACAGACAAGTGAAAAAATTTAAAAAGTGCAATTACAGTTGAAGAGAACAAACTTGATTCAAAGAAAATATAGAGATTTGTCTATATGAACCCCCAACTGCCCAGCCTCCCTCTAATTCACTTTATAAATTACCAGTGGCGTTATCTTGCCCAAGAGAAAGTTTGATAATGTCACATCTTTGCAAAATCCTCCAGGGGCTCACCAGAGACTACAGCAGATATAGCATTGCTTACTGTTGAGTAAACTAAAAAAAAAAAACACCTATAACTTTTTTTTTTATCATTTGTTCTTAATGGATTTTACTGGTAGATGTTTGGGGGAAAGCTGATTTTCCTATTTATGATTTAAAATAATTCACAGCTTGGAGCAATCAGCATGGATTTTAAAAGAATTTGAATGAGTCCAGGCATCCATACTTCAATGCCCAACATCTCGCAGGAACTGGCAATTTGATTCCCAGCTGGATTATTTTCATGTACAACGTCTTAATTTTCAGGGGATGAAATCAAGCGTGACAAACTAATTTTCTTCATTATGTTACAGGATACTTTAAGGACTACCAAGAGAGATTGCAGACAGTAAATCAATTTAAGTGTGCAGGACAAAATGGGAACTGGTTTCGGATCATAGTTTGGGAATAAACCTAATGACCTATTCTTTTAATTATTAAAAATAATGTATTTTAGGTTTTGAGGAGTTCCATTCAAGATGGTAACCCTGGAGGATCCTAGGCTAATCTCTTCCCACGGACATGCTGAATCTGAAGCCACAAACGGAACAACTTCTCTGACAAAACCTAGGAACTAAGCAACTCTTGAACATAACAGGCTAAGGAGAGAGGTAAATGGGACACCATCTTGCCAAAAGCCCCAAAAAGCACGGTGATCCAGTCAGGAGGGAACGGAGTTTCTCCCTGAGGAGCGAAGGCTTTGAACCCCACAGCGGGCACCCACACTGGGAGAAACCCGCCCCCAAAACATCTAGCTTTGAAAATCAGACGTCCACGAAACTAAAACAAACTGAGGAAAAGCTCTCGAAGGCTCTCGCAAGGACTCACCTGCCCCAGGGCTCAGCGCAGAGACAGCCAATCCAGAAGCTCCCAAGCAAGTGTGCCTGCGTGAGGTTCATTTACTAATCCTAAAGTCTCAACCTGAGAATCAGGCATCCAATCTAGGACACACCTAGGCAACCCTGGCTGGCAGGGGCCATCTTCAGCTCTCCCCGTCTCTGCCTAAATTCCAGCTGGCAGGCGCCATTTTTTTTTTTTTTTTTGGTAATTTAACGCTAGGCTTTTTGTCCTTTTTTTCTTGGTGAACGCCGTCTATACACATTTCCTTTACCACAACTCCAAAGTGTAGGCATCTCCTAGAGGGCAGCTTTGACACACGTCTGGGGCTCGCGTTTTGCTACGGCGGCCGAGAGGCTGCCCCTTGCTCGCCTGGCTGTGGAGGGTCCGAGAAGGCGAGTTCTTGGGTCTCGCGAGACTGTAGCAATGAGAGCACGTTCTGGGCAGACTACTTCCGCTGCACCGCACCGAAAGCGGACTGAAACACGCCTGCGTCTTTAGGAGGAGGAGGAGGTATACTTGCTTGTCCCGAAGCTTTGGCCTGAGGAACAGACTTCTGATCTGACACTCATCTACCAGCTATGGATGAGCTCGCAGGAAACAGAGGCCGATGGACACCATCCTCTTGCTCTCTCCTCTGCCTTGCTCCATCTTGCACGTATGTCCCCGAAAGGGGCTTGCTTATACTTTACTGGTGCCCCAGTTTTTGTGGCTAATGCCAGGGACACACCTACTACATGGCTCTGCTGGCCAGTGGGGCTTAGGCTCATGCATTCCACACAACTGTAATCAATAGAGTTTTTAAATAGCTGTTACTCCCCAGGGACAGCAAGAGGCAACAGCCCCAGGAGCTCAGTGTTTATAAGAAAAGCCCGTTAGCTCACCTCCAAAGCGGCAGCCTGAGGGACAGGCTTCGAATGCAACACGCAGCAAAGGGCTCACTCTAACCCTTTCCAAAGACCTCAGAGGGCACTATCTTTGCATTCCCTTTGCCGCATTCCAGAGTACCACGTGCAAAACTTTATAGTTAATAACACTGTATTGCATATTTGGAAGTAGCTAGGAGAGCAGATCTTGAAAGTTCTAGCAAAAAAAAAAAAATTATAGCTATGCACGGCAATGGACATTAACTGAATTTACTGCAATCATTTAACAACACACGTAAATATTGAATAGTACATTGCACGCCTGAAACTAATATATCAATTATACTTCAATTTAAAAAAGAAAAATAATTTGAGCCGCACACTACTTAATGGTGGTAGCAAGGACAATAAATACTGACTCTAACTGATGAGCCTCAAGGATGAACACATGTAGGTACTTACGGAGTCCTTATTGATAGAGGATTTCATTTTTGCTCCAGTATGATTGCCTGGTCAGTCATTTTTATATGCAGTGATGAAAATTCTCAGCAGACCTCTTGGGGGCATTAATAAAAATTCGTTAGGCATGATTAGTGGTCTTTTAAAAAAATCTAATTTTCATCTCCTGAAGCAGATTTCTAGAACAAGAACTTAGGGAAAATCCTTACTGATACAGTACCCAAACTTTGGTTTCCAGCAATGCCCCCATATCCATAACTCTAGATGGTCATTATAATTAGAATATTAACATAAACCCTTCACAAGAAAGTCACGGTGAAAACTAAATCATTTCTTCTTCAGGAACTAGAAACCACAATATTCTACCATCCAAATATTTTAAATTTCCATCTTCTATCTGTTCCAAATTAATACACCAAAAGCATTCCAATTAACCACAGGAAACTTGTTTTCCAAGTAATGAAAAATCAAATAAACCACCACAAATAATATAAACAACACATTTATTTAGAAAAATAAACTGAAAATGCTGTTTGGTACATTTTCCCATGAAGCATAGATAAATGGCTATAAAAAACTGTTATATGTCAAATTACAAATTACAAATGATTTCTTTAAGAGAACAAATAGATGTTCAACACAAATGTGTAGTATACAGTTGACTGTATCTGACTTCTTGGCTGTTAATGATATAAAATGATCCTAGCTAAAACAAACTTTGGATCCCTTCTTCATTCATTTGACCACACTTAGGCTCTTTTCTTATTCTGTAGTTGTTTTTTAATCTTAGACAAGTCCATTTTTTTAGAAGATAACTGACTTTTACAGAAGAAAGAGAATCTGGAGAATTTTTAAATGTTTCCCTTCTGGACTCCTGCATGTAACTGTGGTCTCAAATCTCATGGGACCATCTGTGCAAAAAACAGCACACATCATTACCCTGAATGGAAGTGACAGTGCAAATATCAGAAGTGCATTGAGAAGTAATCAGTAAGAACTGGCCTTCCCCGCTCCCTTAACCAATATGGGGTGAAGGACTGAATGCAGAAACTTTTCAAGCAATCAACGACAATTGTGTTATTCCATTATGGCTTTGAGGGTATGCACAAGATGGAAAACAACCTCTGCAAACAGCAACATTCTGCCCTAATACTGTTCATTGCTGAAATGTTCCTCTGCTCAATTTCCTTTTTCTCTACATATTTTGAAATGCTGAATGAATCAGGCTACAGATACCTCCTCTCTATATACTTTTACCTTCCCAAACGATAAATCAATTTTCTAGCTTAATTGTTGAATATACATTTTCTTGGGCTCACATCTGGGAATATTTATTTTTTTCAAGGTGAAATAAGATGGATTTTTTTTTGTTTTGTTGTTCTTGATGTTGTTGGCTTGCTTATTTAGTCTTTTTCTTTCTTTCTTTTTTCTTTCTTTTTTTTTTTTTTTTTTGATCTTCTTGGTAATTTCAGAGTGAAGAGTTTTAAGGCTGTGGCTTTTGTTTTGTTTTCTTTTTTGCCCCCAGGGCTCTGCTCATGGCTGTCAGACTAGAGGCAGATGATTTTATGCAGACCTTATCAGTGATCTTTTGTGCTCCAAAATTGAGGGATTTGCTGCTTTATGATGGACAGGTTCCTGGTTTCTTCAAAATTAGATCTGGCCTCAAGAAGTCATAATAATGAATCTGAAGTGAGAAAAATGGGCTGACATGCCTCCAAATAAAGATACTCCTTTCAACCTGAAGGACCTGTCAAAGGAAGTAAAACAAAAAACAAAAGATCAGTTGAAGTATTAAATGTTGTTTAACAAAAACACATTAAATTTATTAATGAGGCAATCATTTGTTAATGTGCAAAATTTAAAATTATTTGATTTATCAAGGATTTTAAGTGCCTACACATCTATCAAACATAAATCCCACTTATATTTCATATATGAAAATATACGATAACTTAGCCATCAAAATTTATTAGTAGCATGCTTATATTTCAATTAAGAGATCCAGTATCTCTGGCTGTTTTTTAAACTGCAGTAAATTTGTCCCCTTATAAATGTACTGAGCTCTCAAAATATTTTGTAAATTTTTCAGACTATAAACTTCTTATATATACCATCCTCAAAAAATATTTTATCAAGAACTCACTTGACAGTAATCTTTCAGGCCACCTACATAGTCTAAATGTATTAACAAATTGCCAAAACAATATCCTTTTCCTTAATGCAACAGAGCTGCCAAAGAAATAGTCTTTTTTTACTTTGTGATATCTACAATGCTTTTAAACTAGCACCCGAAATTAATTTAAATCCATATTTGCAATTAATGAATATATTTTTTGGAACCCAAAAAGATGTAACTTTAACTCTCACCCTCTCCACCATCAAAGATGTTTGGCATCACTTAATGTGAGGGTGCCCATGGTCTTCTCTGTGAGTTACAATGTAATAGAGAATATTTATGCAATGACTTACTATTAATAGGTCCAGAAAGTTATTAAAATAAACCTGGTACCATAATCCATTGATTAAGAAATTATTTAAAAAGTCAGAGACAGAGAGTAATGGCTCTCATTATATTTTTAATCTCTTAAAGCTTATCTTAGAACCTCTTGTCTTGGGATGCCTGGGTGGCGCAGTTGGTTAAGCAACTGCCTTTGGCTCAGGTCATGATCCCAGCGTCGTGGGATCGAGTCCCGCATCGGGCTCCTTGCTCCGCGGGGAGCCTGCTCCTCTCTCTGCCTCTGCCTGCCTCTCTGCCTGCTTGTGTTCTCTCTCTGTTAAATGAATAAATAAAATTTAAAAAAAAAAAAAAAAAGAACCTCTTGTCTTAACCCTTTCATTGGGGGGTAGGTGACCCCCAAATGCATGATGCTTTCTCCAACACAAGCATATACACAAACAACAGATCATTTAGTCCTTTTGTGACAAACTCAGTCATTATCATTCTATTAGGTTCATTGTAATTATGTTTCATTATATTATTCTCAACAACCGAAACAAAGTCCTAGTATGAAATAACTTAAACTATGAAATTGAAGAAAATAATCCTCTCTTTTCCAAGATTAAACCTAGAAAAATCACCGTATACAATTAATCGGTGTGTGTTGAGAGTTTACTCTGATCCATCGCTGAAGATGTTTTATGAAAGATACAGAAGTAATGGAAGAAAATCCACTCCATCAGGGAGTTGCTTAAGATGCAAGAGGATATCAATAAAGAAGAATGCAGAAGGCTGGAATGAACTGGCTTATGCTACCCTTAATCTAACAACATTACTAGCATCTGCCTATTTATGCCATTTTTGTCTTCTAGAAATAGAAGCCTCCATGTATGCAAAAGAAATTGACATTCAAGCTGTTACTAATGCATGAGCAACAGTCCTATAATAATATTTTCATTTTACTATTGAATAAAACCATACAAAGGTGACTTTCTAAAAATATACCAAAACATAGTTCATGTACTTGGGGCAAAGATAATTAAATGTGCCAATTATATTTTCATAGGTCTCTAGTCATCTGTATTATTTTTCAAAGCTTATTAAGCTGGTGAAATAATCTATCATTCCTTCAACAATACCTATTCAGTACCCACGGTATACCAGATTCTGTTCTGGGAACATGGATATAAAAATATGTTCTATTCTCCAAGGATATTAATATCAAGAAGGTAAGGGGACACACAAACATTCATAGTAAAAGCAGATTTGTGCCATAGTTTATGAAATGATGAATGAGCATAGGAGTAGAAGCCTACAAAAGATAGCATTTGAATTGGGACCTGAGGAGTAGGTTGGAGTTTGCAAAAGTAATCCGTTCCTAGTAGTTATGAAATAAGGATATTTCAAACAGAAGGTAAACAGGTGGGCATAGGTAGGGGAGAGCACGGGGCCTTCAGCAGAGTGTCACATAAAACTGAAAGGAGAAAATAGAGTTGCTTCTGGAGAGGCTGGCAGGGCCCAAGGTGTCCTTTTCTACCATGTAAAAGAGTTTTAGATTTTTATCCCAAACGCAACAGGGACTACTGAAGAACGGGAACTACTGGCGAAGAGAATGGGCGCAGGAAGTGTGGAGAGTATTGGGAAAGGTGGGGAGGGCATACACATAGCAGATATTTATGGCAGAAGAATGGCAGAGCCTTCAGCGGAAAGCAATAACTTAATCCCCATTTCAGAGGCTTCCTTAGCGGCCAATTGAAGAAAGCAAAATAACCCATTCTTTCTGAATTAAGACAGACTTTCATTCAATTTTCATCTATTTAAGATAAGAGCAAACAGGGCCCCTGGGTGGCGCAGTTGGTTGAGCGACTGCCTTCGGCTCAGGTCATGATCCCGGAGTCCCGGGATCGAGTCCCACATCGGGCTCCCAGCTCCATGGGGAGTCCGCTTCTCACTCTGATCTTCTCTCTCTCACTCTCTCTTTCCTAATAAATAAATAAATAAAATCTTTAAAAAAAAAGATAAGAGCAAACATTATTTGTGAAGTTTTTCCTGTTCGCTAATTTGTGTAGGTATCTTATGGAAGCAGACATTTGCCTCTCGGTCCTCAGTGAGCGTACATGAAAAGCAGAGACTAAAATCTTCTACCCAGCAGACGTGGATACCCGCTGACTGAGTTCTAAGACTGGGTATTAGTGAAATACATTGAAGGCATACTGAGTTTTGAAGATTTGTTACAGTTTTCCAGACCTCTCCCTGAATGCAATTAGATACCACATTCAATCTCTTTAACCTCAGGCTCAAATGTTTCCTGCAGAAGAGAAGTCCCAAATAACTTTACATGTATAATTTGCAAGCTTAAAAATTTCATGAACTTTGCATTTTGATAGGTTTTAAAGTACATTTTTACTTTTTTTTTTAAGATTTTATTTATTTATTTATTTATTTATTTATTTATTTGACAGAGAGAGTGAGATCACATGTAGGCAGAGAGGCAGCCAGAGATAGAGGGGGAAGCAGGCTCCCTGCTGAGCAGAGAGCCCGATGCGGGGCTCGATCCCAGGACCCTGAGATCATGACCTGAGCTGAAGGCAGAGGTTTTAGCCCACTGAGCCACCCAGGCGCCCCCTTTTTTAAATTTTTTTTAAGATTTTATTTATGTGACAGAGCAAGAGATCCTAAACAGATGGAGCAGCAGGAGAGGGAGAAGTCGGCTCCCCACTGATCCCCAGGATCCCAGGACCCCGGGATCATGACCCAAGCCAAAGACAGATGCTTAACAGATGGAGCCACCCAGGCACCCCAAATACAAACATTTTTAAACTGCCATATTTCCTTTTTTTATATGCTTGCTTCAAATACGGAGACATGCTGTTCACTGTTACAACTGTACAAGTTAAATACATTTCCTTAGCATTGACATAATGAAACATAAGTCACACACACCAACATCTTGTATTGCTAACGGTGATTGGAAGCACTCTGGAAATGCTTTATGACCCACTTTTCAGATCAGTGAGTTAGTTGCTTCATTCTGCTCAAAAAGGCTTTGCTTAAAACTAAAATTTTCTTCACTTTTTGGATGGAAGAGACCCGTGTTTTCTTTTTTTTAATATTTTTTATTTATTTATTTGACAGAGAGAAAGATCGCAAGTAGGCAGAGAGGCAGGCAGGGGGCGGGGGAAGCAGGCTCCCCGCTGAGCAGAGAGCCCAATGCGGGCTTGATCCCAGGACCCTGAGATCATGGCCTGAGCCGAAGACAGAGGCTTTAACCCACTGAGCCACCCAGGTGCCCCGAGACCCATGTTTTCAAGTATCATTTTTTTAATAAATTTTTTCCAGATCCTAATGTGGTATACAAAATATGAATACTAGATCATGTTTAGGCTTCGAGTTATTAAATGTCAAGTTAATTAATTTATATAAGTAGCCCCTCAAGCGACTTAAGAGCATTTCAATGCAGGAGGGACAGCACGATTTTAAAATGTTGAAGATAGCACACAAAGCTAGGGAAAAGCTAAAAATTTTACAAATAGTTTGTCCAAACAGAAGAGTCTCATAATTCTATATTTATTTGGACCTTGATATAATTTTTATAAATCTCTTTATATTTGTTGACCATAAACACAAAAATTTGTAGATATTGATTGCATATTGTTATAAAATACTTTATAAAACATCAATATTATCTTAAAATTTATATAATTTAAAATATTTTTAACTATGGGAAAATGTGTCATGTCTGCTACATTTTAAGAGGCAGAAACCATGAAGAAATCAAAATCATTTTTAAGAAAATCTCTTACTTCCCGTGTTAAACGAATAGTAGCAAGACATGTTCACTTAATTCAGTTAAATGAAAATGTATGGACTACCTACTAGAAGTCAAGCATTATACCAAGCATGGAAAATGTAAGGATAAATAATTAGATTTCTATTACATCTAATCAGGGAGCTAAGTATTTCACACTTTATTTGTTATATTAAGCTGTGAAGTAGGTATACTTAACAATTTACCGAGTGAGGAAATTCTGGCTCTGGTGATATTAAATCAAGGTTAATATTACCACCCGCAAGCCGAATTCTCTATCCCCCAAAACATTCATCGGGTTTGATGCTGCAACCACAGAGATGAGTATTTGTGACAAATAATATGACCACATAGACTAAAATATTTACTACCTCACCCTTTACAGAAAAAGTTTATCAATCCTGGTTGAATCTATCTAATTTATTATAAAATTATTTATCTAAGCTTTTATTTTTTGACATGGGTCACCAATCATTTAAATAGCATATGTTCAATTACCTCTATTTTGCTATATTTTGATATGGTTTTCTTATCGTGTAACAATTCACATACCCACATGATTGTACGTGGTGTATTTTTGGATGCTAAGGATTCACCTCCTCTCATTTCAGGTTCAGGTTTTTTACTGTAGCAAAATTTTAATATTTTACTGTACAAAATCTTAATATTCTGTGGGATAACACTGAATTTCTAGAATAATCAGGGCAGAACTGGTATCTGTATAATATTAAGTAATCCTATCAGAAAGATGGTGGACTGTCACATTTATTTAGACTTTCATTTTATTTTTTTAATGATTTATTTTAGAGAAAGACAGAGAGAGTTGGGGGGCACGGCAAACAGAGACAGAGAATCTTCAAGTAGACTCCCTGCTCAGCACAGAGCCCAACCAACTAGGGGCTCCATATATAAGATTATGACCTGAGCAAAAAACAAGAGTCAGATGCTTAACTGACTGAGCCACCTAGGCATCCCTAGACCTTCATTTTAGGGTTCTCAATAGCTTTATCATTTTCTTCAGAGATATCTTTCACACTCCCTATTAGAATTATTCCAATATTATAGCTTTCATTGGATGAAATAGTTTTTAAATAATATTTTGTATGTCTTTATCACTGATACAAAGGTAGATATTGAATTTTTAAATATTCTTGTATCTAGCTAGTTTATGCCACTTTCTTATTGGTCCTTATCCAATAGGTTTTTATCTATTGTCCTGGATTACCTAGATCAGTAATCATATTGTCTATAAATGTTGATACTATCATCTTTCTTTTTCAAAATTTAGACCTTATGTGGTTTTTACCTTGGATTTATTTCATCATTTAGTCTCTCCAGCACAAAATGGCTCATAAAATAATTTCAGTATGATGCCTTATTTGAGAGAAAAAGTTTTGGCTACTTTTCATTTTCTTCTTTTGGTATTGGTTGTTTCAATGTCTCTTAAAGCAAATGAGAGTATTTACTTTTTTAATAAATTTATTTTATCCACACTTAAACATAGAAGTCGCTTAAGTGTTCTTCTTTCTGATTCCTCAAGTAACTCATTGGTTTCTTCTCTATTTTTTTTTTCTTAATTTTTGATGGTGCTAGAGATGGAACGTTTGTGTGCCTCCAGAATTCATGGGTTGAGACCTAATCCTTGATGCAACAGTAGTTGGAGGTAGGGACTCTGGGAAGTGAGGTACATCATGAGAGTAGAACCTCACAAATGGGATTAGTGCCCTTAAAAGGAGAGGCCAGAGAGCTCCTTCTCCCTTCCTGCCATCCAAGAATACAAGAAGGCAGCAGTCTAGAAGCCGGAAGTGGGCTTAGCCCAGACACCAAGTCTGCTGCCTCCATCTTGCACTTCCCAGGCTAAAACCTGTGAAACATAAATGTTAGTTGTTTAAGCCACCCAATCTATGGTACCTTTTTATAGTGTCCCTACAGACTTAGACACGTGGGGGAGTGAATCTATTTTGACATTCTTTCTAAAGTAAAATAATTTTTAAAATCAAGCTTTCCTTTTTTCCGTAGGTTTGATCGTTTTTATACGGTAATTTGTTTTTTGTCCGTAATAGTTTTCCTTGTCTACTTGAGGAAGATTTTATTCTTCGTTCAGTTTTTTGAGTTGAACGTATAGCTGTCATTTTTTTTATTTTTTGCATTTTTTGCATTTATTTGAAGAAAGCCTGTTTGGTAATCCACATTCCCAAATATTTATGTTTCCTAATGTGAATAAAAGGATAGCAAAACATTTTCTCCTTCTTTGAAAAGAAAAATGACATTGAGTTAACTTTCTAGCTCTGTTTCCATAGAAACCTGATACTGGTGGAATGTCAGCTGTATTACTAGGCAACATTGCTTATAACAAAAATAAATCCTGATTTGTAAACTGCATCTGGTCTGGGGGTACTGTGAATAACTACAAATACCTCATGGGATTTCTTGAGTGTGGTGCATTCTTGTAACTGGTGATATTTGTTGCTTAAGGATTATTATAAGAGATGTTGATTACTATTCCGGACATGGTAAGTTTTAGCCAGAATAGATTTCACACCTACCCATGACCTCAAACTCTTCCACCTGAGCTGTCAGGTTGGAGAATGACTTTAGCCCTCGACCCTTGTGGGAACTCTCATGTTGGAAAATCCTTGGATACTGCCCTACTGGCATGCTTTGTATCCTTCTAAGGAAACCACTGTCGAATGTGACCTATTGGGGTCATGAGATAGATTGTCCAAATGAACCTACAACTACTAAGAGTGGGTATTAAGTATTTGGAGATTCTTTTTTATTTATGCGTCTATCAAAATGTTATTGGCTTCATATTCAGAGAAGTGTAGAAGACTAAGGGTGGTCAGGAAGGAGATACATGGGGAAGACTGTGCATTGCCTGAAACTTTTTATGGAACTTGAAGATGTTAGTGACATCTGAGTCCCCTCTGAATGGGGCCAGTGATAACCCACCTGCAACCAGGAAGTCTGGTGAGAGAGGGAATTTTGAGTAAGAGACCTTAGTATACCTCCTTCAGAAAGAATTAACAAAAATACATAAAATGTGACAATGGAAGAAGTTGGGCAGAGTTTCCTTGAGATGTGAAAAAGAACACTTCAAAGAACTTTCAATGACAAAAGTTATACTTAATCTGGTTCTTAACAGATAGGGAGATAATATGTTACCACTTTGAAAAAAATGGTAGGTAAAGCACTCTAGGTAGTCAGGTAAGACCACCTAGGTGCATTCTTAAAAAAATCATGTGTGGGGGGTGCCTGGGTGACTCAGTTAGTTGAGTGTCCAACTCTTAATTTTGGCTCAGGTCACAATCTCAGGGTTATGAGATGGAGCCCCGCATCTGGCTTCATGCTCCTCAGAGTCTGCTTGAGATGCTGTCTCTCCCTCTGCGCCTCCCCTGTTCATGCTCCCCGTCTCTCATTGTCCCTCTCAAATACAGAAATAAATCTTTAAAATTAAATAAATAAAAACATCGTGTGCTATTGCCTTGTATCCATTCGGTGAATTTTACATGTCCATGTATTAGTTCCAAGTTATAGGAAGTTTGTTTTGGTTCTCATACTGATGCGTGATACATATAGAATTTAATACCTATGATCAAATTAGGAAAAAGGCAATTATGGAGGCACTTCTTTGTAATCTTTAAGTCCTATTACACATTTAGCTACTTTGGAAAAACACTTCATTTCATGCTTCACAAATTATGAATATTGAGAAAATCACCTTGAAAATAATTATTTTAATGTGAGGGAAAGGACACTGCTAATTCTAGCACTGTGTTCTGAATTGACACCACTCATTTCTTGTCATGAATTATCAATGACATTTTCTAAAATCTAAGTGAGACTCCCTGGTAGCTGCTCTGCTTTCCTGAGCCCAGGAGCAGTGCAGATATTCCCTGAGGAATCTGTTCATGAAGAACACGCACACACAACAAACCTCTAGGGAGCGCTGGCCGCATTGAGAATATGTGGTAAGTGCATATGTGTCTGACAAAGCAACAGCCTAGAGAAGATGATACTCCAGTGTTTAAGGCCAGAGGGCCACTTTCTAAAATAAGTACCTGGTACCTTGAAATAGCATGCACCTTAGAATCGCCCCTCCCACTGGACCTAGTGCATCAGACGACATTCAACAACATAAATTCCCAATGATCAAGGTCAGCTACAAAATTTATAAGGCCCAGTGAAGATGAAAAGCAGAGACTTATTCAAAACGCAGGAGAAAAGCGTTGTCCTTTCTTACCTAATCACTGTTTCTTTTTTTATTTGCTTTTTAATGTCGCGCTTTCTCGGGCAGAGGTTGAGTACAGATCCCCGCAATCCCCCTGGGCTCTGCCCTGTAACTCAGAGCACAACACCTGGCTGTCATTGTTGGCCTCCGTGAACAGAGGGGGCAGGAGGGACCTCTTGGTATATAAAGGGCAACTGGGGCGATGAACCAGGAGAGACTGTGGACTCTGAGCAACATACTGAGAGGTTTGGAGGGGAGGGGTGGGGGGTTGGGCGAGCCTGGTGGTGGGTATTGAGAAGGGCACGTATGGCATGAGCCCTGAGTGTGGTGCATGAACAATCAATCTTGTAACACTGAAAAAATAAAATAAACATATTTGGGTGGGGGGAAGGGCAACTGGGTGGCCAGAAGCTCATCCATGTGGACGCCAAAGGTAGAATGAGGCATGAGGAAAAGCTTCAAGCCCCCCAAGGCATTCTTCACTATCCCATGGAGCTTCACTTAAAAACACCAATCTAAAGTTAAAAATATCAAGGCCTTGACAGCAGATCACTGAACCCCAAGTTTAGGAAGTGTAAATGCAGTGAGGGGCACTTCTGAAGACAGGGTCTTAAGCAACAGTAAGTTTCACATGTCCCTGAAGATGACCCTGCAAGTCTATCCCAAGTACTCTTCAATTTGTGAGTCTTTTTTTTTTTTTTTTTAAGATTTTATTTATTTATTTGACACAGAGAGAGAGATCACAAGCAGGCAGAGAGGCAGGCAGAGAGAGAGGGGGAAGCAGGCTCCCAGCTGAGCAGGGAGCCCGATGTGGGGCTCGATCCCAGGACCCTGAGACCATGACCTGAGCCAAAGGCAGAGGCTTAAACCACTGAGCCACCCAGGCGCCCTCCACCCTAGCTCTTTACAATGAAATTCAAAATAACCACAACCACAGGTCCAGCTTTGCCAAATCTTATGCTCTGTTGTGATTGGTTCATTCACAATGTTCAAAAGTATGTTTCAGTCAGACAAAAGAAGATGTACATGAACTATAAGGAGTAACATCAGTTTAAGGACGTCTTAAAATATTTTTGTGTCCGATCGATATTTTTATTCATTTTTGTAGGTACATTGCAACTGCTCACTTAAGATTTTGACACTTTAACATAGAAAAAAAGAGTATGTATCTACTCTCTAAATGGGACCTGTAAACTTTGCCCTCTAAAAGAAGGACTCTAAAAGAGTCTGAAAAGTCCCTCCATGATATATAAACACTTAAAAAATTTAGTTGGTGAAATTCTCTAAGAAAATTAACTATAGATGTAAATAAAATGTAGAACTTCTCTTATCCATGGAACATCTGCATTCACACAGCAAAGAAACTACTCTAATTATTACCTTAAGCTACATCTTTTTTTTACACATTTATATGCCCATATAGAATCACATCAGTTTGAAAAAAGGGTATTTTTCAATTATTTTGTCAATTAGTTTTAATTCACTTAAAATTAATTTAATCACCTAACTTGATAGAAATTATGTTTTAGGAAGGATGTTATTTATAACACTAAAGTTACTATGTGGTACTTTTTCAAAATATTAATGATATATTTATAACTATTTCTATATATTTTAATACAGAATTATTTCAATTTCAATATAAATTTCAGTATTTTGATACCTTTATATCATAAAAGACTATTAAAAAGCTATTAGAAGCTAGAAGCCTAGTTCAGACCTGTGTTGGGATATTTTTGTCAATCTCTTGAAAAATTGTATTACTAATAAATTTTATGATTAAATATCATAATTAAAGTTCCAGAGAGGAATAAATGATGAGAAAAATATGTCATTCTTTTCTATCCTTTTAAATTCTCAAGTGAAAATATTTCTTTGAGGAGTACTTTCCAGAAATCTTTTTCTACTGCTCATTATGGGCACAAACTCACCAAATTTTTCAAGAGTACCACCACCTTATTATCAAGTACAAATTCCAATTTGCACTTATAAAATATTCCTTCCACAGAATATATGCAATATATACTTACTTGCTTCATTCATTCATTCATGCATTCAATAATTCACTTATTCATCATCCATCCACCTGTCCATCTGTCCATTCATTTATCTACATTATGAGCAATCCTGTGGTATTTCATCAGTATGAGATAACACAGAGTCCCTTATTGCCAAACATCCCTTTTGATCAATTAGCAAATTCTTGTAAATCCTAAGTACTGTGCCTGATACGTTGTCATAGTTTGAAAGTCTGGAGCTCAAAATTAAGTTCCACTCCAAAGTAGTTATAAGGATCTGCCTTCGATAGTTTCTCAAACTCACCTTCCTCATCTGTTGAAGAGGAGGAGATGGCAGTGGCGGCGGAGACATTAATATCTACTTCCCAGTGTTGATAAACAAAGTAAATGAAAACAGATAAAAATGATTTTGCGGTGCTCATATAGTTCCGTTTTACAAAGAGAAACATAAATAAATACGTTGGAGAGGGGTAGATCATGCCGCAGGAGTGCTGAACAGGCCCTCTGGGAATCTGATTCCTAAAAAGATCTCAAGGCTGATTGGTATATATTCACAGAACTGCCCTAAACTTGTGTCCCAACTCCAACCACTGAGGGAGGCCACCAAAGTGGATTTACCAAGAAACAAGAATAGAATTAAAATAACTGTCTTGCCCTCTTTCTTCTGCTCTTATTAACAGTATCAGCACTGGCCACTTTTGCATCCAGAGTTATAAATACTTTCTAATATTTAATTAGATGAGAACAGTATCACACATAGTGTTAAAAGTACCAAAACGTAAATTAAGTACTAAAGGAACCAATTTAGAAAAACAGTCACCAGGATTTTTTTCCTCCCATGAACACAGTCAAGCACACCCAGTGAGGACATTTACTTCATTATTTGAGGAAATCGGGGGTGGGGGGCTCAGTTATATAAAACAGTGGCTGTTTACTTACCCTAGATGTCCTTGATCTTCACTAGTGGTGTTCAGAGAACAGTTTTTCATTTTTATTATTTATTTTCTAAAAAACTCTCAGCATTCATTCCCTTTGCGTTACTGTAAGCCGAACAGGAATTTTGTTCATGCTAATGACTGTGAATTGTCTTGTCTAAAACCAAACATATTTTTGACAACCCCTTCTTCCTCAATCCCCCTTGGCTTACTCCTCTTTTTCATTTCTTTTTTATTCACCTATGTGTGCTGCTCAGAGAAACAGTTGTAGCCGAATTGGAGAGCACTGTGAAATGAATGGCTGTGATATCTATCCCTCCTTTTGGCAACACTCCTTTGTGTAACTGCATGAAAGCCTGCCGAAGCTAATGTTAACACGTGCACATTCTATTGAGTTCCCCTGGAAATGAGGCATGCTAGAAGAATGGCATTATTTTTTCCCAGTGGAAAGAGAGTACCTTCAATCAAAACAAAATCAAAAGGCTAACATTGCTCCCTCCTCGTTTAAACATTTCTATCAAACCACACTCATTTTCGATTTTTAATTTATTACATGAAACAAGCGTTAACAATGCTTCCCCCTCTAATATCCACCGATGTGCAATGATTAAATTCTGTAGACAAGCAATAAAATGCTGCTCTCATCTTCATGAGATGGCATTTCTTTCTTCTCTAGCTTTTAAATAAAGGACCAGATGCCTTCCATGAATTAGCAAGCTGGACTTTATAGGTTGCCTTTTATCTTAACCTAATATAATAAGGTTAACTAGTCTTCCCTCTCCAAGGATAGCCAAGGTTAGCAATCAAGGACAGGGCACCTGGGTGGCTTAGTGGGTTAAAGCCTCTGCCTTGGGCTCAGGTCATGACCTCAGGGTCCTGGGACTGAGTCCTGAGTCAGGCTCTCTGCTCAGCAGGAGACTACTTCCCCCTCTCTCTGCCTGCCTCTCTGCCTACTTGTGATCTCTCTTTGTGCCAAATAAATAAATAAAATCTTTAAAAAAAAAATCAAGGACAGGTCAGCCATGACAAATCTGCTGAATAAAGTTATGCTATAGACTGGAAAGGAATCAAGGATTCTCTTTTGTTATTAAAGTCTCTGAAGCAGCCAGACTTGGAAAAACAACCAGTTGCCTATGCCAAGAGACCATCTCTATTCACCCTGTCCTTTTTGAAAACATTGTACTCAAAAGGAATGAGAAACAAAACAAAATAAAAGACAGTCTACTAAATTTTATTTTTCTTCTTCCAAAATGCTTTTCATTTTAGGCAAACTTGACTGAATATTGTAAGCTCGAGGACAGGAAAAATGGCTTGCATCGACTACAATAGTCTATTTCTGGAAAGTCTGTAAGATGCCACATAGAGAAGGTCTCTCATAATGGTTTTGTTTTAATTAAGGGAGTAAGATTATTTCAAATTTAATTGGAAGGTGTCTAGGATATTTTTTACTTAACCTGAGTTTAAGGCTCAATTTCCTACCACCTTTTCTTCCATCTTGCCACTATTATGAACTACAAGATGTGAGTGTCCATATTTACACTCCCACAGACCCAACAGAAACCAAATTACCCTTCTAAATAAGACACATAAATGAATAACTTTACTGCCATTAAACTTGGAATTAATCCAAGGGCGCTCTCAGGTTCTCTAACGGTATTTGCCATGTTATTTCCTGAATACAATTCATGACACATCACTTTAAAAGAAGCAAATTACACTACCAAAGTCCCACCACTGGGTTATACTCAGAATTCAGTAACTTCCATCATAGCCAAACCAAAGTTTCAGTGACTTTCAAGGCACTTTTGGTTCAGCTAGGGTCCAGCCTCTTTTATTTCCATGAACAATGGGCAAACAAACAACCCCTACGATTTCTACATTTTCAATTCCACATCGTCAGTGGAATTGTTACTTTAATATAACCCCAGAAGTCAGTGTGCTTCGGGATATAATGGATTTGGGGGAAGGAATAAAAACAACCCTTTGCATTTCAATAGCCTCTAGGAAAATCTCTATTAAAATATAGGGCAATGTTTCTTGTCCTTGGCAGTACTAACATTTCAGTCTACATAATCGTTTTTGGAGGCGCAGGCAGCTGCCCTGGGCATTGCAGCATATCTAGCCCCATCTCCGGATTTAGGGTCAGTTAATGTCTTAATCGAAAACTTAAATGGTATTACTTTCTTCATTCACTCAACTTAAAACTTGTGAACTCTACAACTATCTGCAAAGCAGCTACTGCATATACCTTTCATTCATAAGAAGAAATGTGCTTAAAAAAACAGAGCCACACTTGTCCTAATCAAAAACAATGTTCTGTACTCCTAATAACAGTATTTTAGAAGGTTAAAACCCAAGTTACAATTTTTGGAGCTGAGAGTGATTTTTTCATATCATTCCTTCCATGAATTCATGATGTATTATTTAGCCTAACCAACAAAGACAATTTTTTGTCCAAGATGGCCCAGTCCTGAGTGAAGTCTTGAATTTACATAGTTGTTGTCAATCCAATTACAGAAACATTTATGGGAAATGTACATATGTGCATGAACTGCTCAAGGCACTTGGAAAACAAAGGTGAAGAAGATATGAAAGTAAGAACCCAATTAATTTTGAGCAGACATAAGAGAAAAATGAACTCTGCCCAAGGGAAGTGGAAAAGGTTTCCAAACCAGCTTCCTTAGGGAGGATGAATAGAATTTCAACAAGAAGAAAAAGCATTCAAGCTAAGCAGCAACAGAGGCAGAAGAGCAGAGATCCAGGGATAGAGAGAAATCAGTGCCCTTGGAGCCCGGCCTAGAGACAGGGAAGCAGTAGCAAGGGATAAGACCAGAAAGGGAGAATGTTACCACATAGGTAATGGGGAGACCATTGGTGTCTCTAAACTGGAAAGTGATCTCGTCAGATTTGCAAGATAGAAAGAAGGCTGTGCAGGTATGCAGGAGAAGAAGGAAATGAAAAAGAGCAGGGGCGCCTGGGTGGCTCAGCGGGTTAAAGCCTCTGCCTTTAGCTCAGGTCATGATCTCAGGGTCCTGGGATCAAGCCAGAATCTGGCAGTCTGCTCAGCAGGGAGCCTGCTTCCCCCTTTCTATCTCTGCCTGCCTCTCTGCCTACCTGTGATCTCTCACTCTCTGTCAAATGAATAAATAAAATCTTTAAAAAAAAGAAAAGAAAAAGAGCAGACCTTGAGCCAGGGAGAGCAATTAGGAGTGTATTATTAATACAGTATTTCAACTGAAAGAGAATGAGATACTGAACTGAGAAAAACAGGATGAGGGATTGAGATGAGGAATGGGCTCACAGGGTATTTAAGATGGAGAATGGAAAGACCATGAAAAATAACTGGAGTGAGAAATGAAGAGGTGAGGGAGATTTTTCTTTATCGTTTCTGGTGTTGTGACTTGGATGTCAACTTCTTGAAAGTAAATAAGAGGCAAGGAGCAGGTGTGGGGGAAATAAATTGACTGGAGAGGATAAACTATTATCCCAAACACCAAAACATGTATCATGAAGGACATTTAACATATCCAAGTGGAAATTATAGAAATGTTGGTTAAAATGGGAAATCTGGTTTCTTAAATCTCAAACTCTTCAAAAGGAACTTTCCTTGTCAATATGACTTCTATTAATTACAAAGGATCAGACTGGGAATCCTTAAACTTTATTTCTGTCCGTGCCATGCTTTAAATATAGTAAAATTAGAGAATGTGTAGGGAACCAGACTGAAAGGGCTGCTTGGCTCCCTGGAGGGAAGATAATGGTTGATTAATTTACTAGGATTCTTTGGCATTCTAAATAAATTCAGTGTCTGCCTTTGTGAGGTCATAAATCCCTTTGAGCATCAAATAAAAGCTACAGAGTTGACCCCTTAAAAATAAGCAGATTTACACATAGAGAACATTCTCCTTATGATTTCGAGATGGCTCTACATAGACATCCACAAATTGCAAGGACCTCAGCTTCAGAGCTCTTGGTTTAGAGGTGGACAAATTTAATAATAAGTCAGTATTATTAAAAAAAGTCAAATATATATTTAGAGGTATCTCTTTAGTATTACTAGAAAGTATTCTCTTTTCCAAATAAACTGTAAATCAGGGTTTTACAATTCAGTACTGCTGATACTTGGGTTGGGTAATTCTTTGTTGGGGGCTGGGAAGGGGAAACTGGTTCATGCAACGTAACATGGTCAGTGACAACCTTAACCTCTACCCACGAGGTACCATTAAGACCACAGATGTCTCTAGACATTGTCAAATGTCTCCTGGGAGGCAAAACTGGCCCATTTGAGAACCATCGATACAGGCAAGGACTTTTAGCTTCATAAAACTCCTGATAAAGTTAGGTGCTTTCTCTTTGAAGAAAAAAATATATATATTTTTAAGATTTAATTTATTTATTTGTCAGAGAGAGAGAAAGCATAAGCAAGCAGAGAGGAAGGCAAAGGGAGAAGCAGGCTCCCTGCTGAGCAAGGAGCCCAATACGGGACTCGATCCCAGGACCCTGAGATCATGACCTAAGCCGAAGGCAGCTGCTTAACCAACTGAGCGACCCAGCATCCCAAAGAAAAATATTTTCATGGGAATCCTTCCTAGAACATATCATAAAGTTAGCAAGCAACAAAGGCCAGTATTTAGATCCTGTTTTTCGGCAGGGGTGGAGGGGAAAACTCTTAATCTTTTCCTTACATTCCTATTTTCACTGCAGGAGGAAAAATTATCTTCTCTTTATGGATGGTAAGAATCATACAACACAGTCATAGCATAGCCACTGTCTTTTATCAATTTGCTTCCCTCGTCCATTTTTATAAGCAACTTCCTCTTTAAGAAATTACTCCAATTTAAGCAATAAAGAAACTGATGTTTTCATAGCAACAAGAAATCCCTCAACTCAAAAATAAATGAAACATTATAAAAGCTAGTTAGTAACTGAATATGTTACCATCTATAGCATGAGCAAGTCTGTGTTCATATGGTAAATCTTACCTTTATTTAGTTCTGGAATAGGAAACCTGCAAAGTACGCACAAGTTATGGAATATATCGGCAACAGATAAAAAATCTCCTAATACTCATAGAGATTCTGAAATTTCAATACAAATGCTATGTTTTCCCTTCTCTGCCATTTCTTTGTCCCTAGTCTTGCTCTGCAAAACTACGTACTTTGTCTCTCCTTTTATCATTTATATTTTTTATGTATTTGTCAGTGTGCTAATATCTGTGTTTACTCCCTGTATTCATTACCTTATCTCCTTATGATATTCTCCACATTTATTCTGGGGAGACACTCCCTCCCCAACTCCTTGTCAACATGTTTTAGGTATCAGAGAGGTAGTATCATAGAGGTAGTATCATAGAGGTAGACTTTCTTTCCCTAAAAATGGAACATCTAATTTTTAGCTAAGCAGCTGGTCATGCAGAAAAAATACTACCTTGAAGGTATGTGTAAACACGTGACAAAGTCGAGAGAGGACGGAAGTGAAATCACTGAGTGGTAGCTTCTGGAAAATTTCTAAACAGAAAGCTGGTCCACATCCTTCGCTGAAATTTTTCTTCCTTTGTTCTGACCTGCTTCCTGGAATGTAGATTTGATGACTGGAGTTGCGGCTGCCACTCTGTACAATTAGTGTGAACCAGCTACGTCAGAGATACCCATGATGGATGCCCAAAGGAAACTCAGTCACTGAGGGCTTTGTAACCCAGAACTGCCATATCAGCACTGATCTGCCTCAAGACTTCCACACAAGAAACAATCTTTTATCTTTTTAACATCTCTGGGGAACTCTTATTCACATAGGAATTGAATCTTAATGGATACAGGTGAAAACACATTCTAATCTCAAGATGGAGCTCGTGACCTAAGTCTAAAGCAAAGAGCTGCTGACATTCCTATTTCAGAGGGACCCATGCACTATACCAAGATTTTAGGTAAAATGGTATACTTGCAGCTATGTCGAGAAACTTAATTTGCCATAAAAATTTGACGAATTAAGTACTAAGATCCTGTCATTCTGACAAAAGCTCTTAGTGTATTTTGGTTTATGTATCAAAGTCTAAATGGGCTTGGGACAAAATCCTCCTTCATAGGAGGCTTCCATGTGGATTTAAGGGATGGCACTGAATGATGTCGGGGTTATGCAATTAAACAAATATTTAGGCAGCCATGAGCGTTTCTTCGAAGGCACTGAAAGTTATAATTAACATGGTCTGATGTGAGTTTAACAAATTCTGGAATTCACGATTTGTAGAAAACTATGTTATTTGGTTCCTAACTGCATGATGCATTTTGTGACAAAGCATTATCCATCAAGCTTAACAATCTTCACTCAGCCAGCAACTGATCCTTCTGAATCCCTTGCACAAATGTCACAATCACAATGTCTTCTGACCAGTTCGGGATAAAGAGAATAAAGAAGTTAGCAGCTTGTAAGGTGTAATAAAATTTAAAAAAATAATAATAATACAAGGAAATATTAGTTTCATTAACAAAAGTCTTCAATTCTCAGTTATTAAGTGCAATTCAAATAGAATTTACTGAGTACTTGGAGTCCTACTTAAAATACATAGGCCATATCTGATCATCATATTTCAGAGCAATCTATTAGGGCATAAGGATATGCGACCAATATTGAATTGTGCGTGCTCTATGTTGGGAAATACTGTATATATTCCAAATAGAGTAGTAAGCAAGACAGACAGAAGTCTTTACATTTTAATGATGGGATCATATGGGAAAAGGAGCTAAGTCCGATTTTAGGGGAGTTGGAGGTAAGGGTGAGGAGAGGAGGAGGCAGAAACATATCTCTCATGAGAAGAAAACTACTATCTGCAGTTTCGACCAGTTACAGGGAAGGAAGAAAAAAAACTGCTTTGATGTCTAAAAAGGTGAGAAAATATTACTTTTGGGGCAAAATTCCATCATGCAGTAGGACTAAAGCTTAGGTACCACAAATAGGGGGGCCAGAGCTGAGCACAAGTCGAAGAAGGCAGACAACAGTGCAAATTTTCCTTCTGAACAGGAAATCTTCTGAAAACATTTATCCAAATCTCAGAGATAAGACGTGGCCAATACAAATGTTTCTACGCTGGTTCTCAATATTAACATTGTTTAATTTTAAACTAATGCATGATTAATGAAAATCCCTGGAATACATGAACAGCATACAGAAGAGTAAAATATCCTACTTTCTGACACAGAGAGGTATCCGATATTGCAGCTTTGGCATACCTCATTGCAGTTCTTAAATTTTTTTTCTTAGTTGAACTCGTTTTCAATGTAAAATATTTTTATAATATATCAAAAATTATCATAACATTATTTAATGGCTACATACTATTTTAAGGTAAAGCTATGTTCCTGCTCATTTTTTAAATTATTGTATATAATTCATCAACCTAAAAAACCACTAAGAAATATATTGGATATGGGGTTTTATACCAAAGTAAATGTAATTAGAGGGCTACACAAAGTGTGCTTTTTAAAAAAAAAATATTTATTTATTTGAAAGAGAGAACAGGAGTGGTGGGCGGGAAGGAGCAGAGGAGAGGGAGAAACGGACTCCCCGCTGAGCAGGGAGCCCGACGTGGGGGTCAATCCCAGGATCCTGAGATCATGAGCTGAGCCAAAGACGGGTGCTTTACGACTGAACCACCCAGGCGCCCCCAAAGTGTGCTCTTTTGACATTAGTCCCGGGACATGCTTTGAAAAAGCCAAATAAGAAAGGTTCCAATAACAAATGAGTTTGTGAGATAATGCATATAATAATTTCTCCCCATGGAGAGTCTCATAACAACACAACACTGAGATCTCGATAACTATGCTTTAAAGAATACTAGTTGGATTTTCTTTGCCTTTCCCTAAATAATTTTAAGACAAAACACTTTTTGTATACTTCCTATTTATCTAAGTGTTACATACTTTACAGAATACTATGTTAAAGGATCAAAAAAACAGCACATATTAGAATGAGGTCAAAATCGCTTAGGATATTTCAAATATCCCAATAAAAGTACATTCTAGGGCGCCTGAGTGGTTCCGTTGGTTGAGAAACTGCCTTTGGCTCAGGTCATGATCCCGGAGTCCTGGGATTGAGTCCCACATCAGGATTCCAGCTCCACGGGGAGTCTGCTTCTCCCTCTGACCTTCTCCCCTCTCATGTTCTCTCTCACGGTCTCTATCTCAAATAAATAAATAAAATCTTTAAAAAAAAAAAAAGTACATTCTATAGGCTTCTTAAAATATTTTTTTAGTAATAATACATGCTAATATTAAAAAATGCAAACAAGACAGGGGTGCCAGGGGGGCTCAGTAGGTTAAGCACCCAACTCTTGGTTTCAGCTCAGGTCATGACCTCAGGGTGGTGAGACTGAGCTAGCATGAGTCTCCTTGGGCTCTTTATTGGGAGTGGAACCTACTTAAGATTCTCTCTCCCTCCCCCTCTGCCCACTGCTCATTCATGCATGCAGCTCTATGAAAAAAAAAAAGCAAATATGACAAGCAATCAAAATGCTACTTCTTTAACATATCCTAAGTTCTGTGGTAAGAAATCACCATGATTAACATGTGAGGAACATCATACAAAGCATCTCCAAACCATATATGCAGATCCAAGGGCAGACAGGTAAACTGATAGATAAATAGGTAATAACAGATACAATTATAGATAAGTAGATGGCATTTAAATTTTACATCATGCTGCATTCTATATTTAAGAAGTACTCTAACATTAAATTTAACAGAAGAAATATAAACTTAGTGTAATCTAAACAAATTGGTAAGGTCCAAGTCAATTTTTTTCAACAGATAAAATATTTTTTCATAAATAATCTCTATAAAGTTTAAGGTCAAATTTTGATATGTAGTAAGAGTTTCAAGGTTTTTTTTTCTTTTTTTTTAAGATTTTATTATTTATTTAACTGAGAGAAAAATATTTTTTCATAAATAATCTCTGTAAAGTCTAAGGTCAAATTTTGATATGTAGTAAGAGTTTCAAGGTTTTTTTTCCCTTTTTTTTTTAAGATTATATTATTTATTTAACGGAGAGAGAGGTCACAAGTAGGCAGAAAGGCAGGCAGAGAGAGAGGGGGAAGCAGGCTCCCTGCTGAGCAGAGAGCCCGATGTGGGCCTCGATCCCAGGACCCTGAGATCATGACCTGAGCTGAAGGCAGAGGTTTTAACCCACTGAGCCACCGAGGCACCCCCCTCCTTTTTCTTTATTTTTTATTTTTTTTCATCCCTCCTTTTTTTTAAATAGACTTCGCACCCCGTGTGGAGCCCAACACAGGGCTTAAACTATCAACCCTGAGATCAAGACCTGAAGTGAATAAACAAATAAACAAACAAATAAATAAAATTTGAAAAGACCTGAGCTGAAATCAAGAGTGGAACGCTTAATCGACTGAGCCACCCAGGTGCCCCAAGAGTTTTGAATCATTTTTAAGCTACATAATTAAACTTTAATATAAAACATTTCCTAATTGCAATAAAAGATGAAGAGATTAGCTCGCTTTGACTTCTTTCACCTTTTACTAAATTGCAAAGTACAGGAATGAATTTTCCTTGAGACCAGTATGGTACCTCGCTGTGCAGGTTATACTCTATTTCAGGGAACATTACCTGTTACATCTTTGAATATTTTTGTGTTCCACATATTGTTTAAAACTCCAAGTATACCTTTTATTTTCTTTGACTATTTCCACCTATAGTCATTGTTATGCCTTTATTGCTTTCTAAGTAATTTTCTCAAGTCTATATAGTTGGGTTTTCAAATGTTTTTATTATATTTTTAATAATACCTTTATCTGACCACTCTTTTTGTAAAAGAGAGGTCAAATTTTTTGGTCATTTCTTTGTAATTTGAGCAACAATTTATCTGGAATCCTGTTTTCCCTCCACAGGTAATTCTTCCATAATGTATGTTCTTCAAGTATCTTTTTTTCTTCTTTTATAGTTTCTATTCATAAGGCCACATGTTTTATCCCCCCCCTCTTATCTATCTAAGAGATAGGTATATCTATCTCTTAAACATAGAGATATAGCTTGTATACTAAATTCTGTCGAATGGGCAGATAATGGAACAAGAAAGGGAATGAGCTCCAACTTGGAATGGTATTGTGTGGAGTACCCCCCTACCAAGACTGATATTGCCTTTGCTACAAACCCACTCCTATCTCCACGCCTCTAAGTGTTGGCACTGAAACAGTGGTGGGTTGGTGTAGCTCATTATAAATCTCCTTGAGACACAAGCCCTTCATTTTGAGACCTGGTGACGGATGCTTCCTCTCCTTTGTTCACCCCCTTGACATCCAGGACTCTCCTTGGAAGAGAAAGTTCAGCTACGGAAAATGGTGTTCATTTGGTTTCTCCTGCAGCATCATATTCACTGCCGAGTTGTGAGACTGGATTCGCTTTCCACAACGATATCGACTGATGTTGTAGTGGCCTGTCCTAGAGATCAGTTCTCCTCGGTGTACTTTAAGGATGGTAAGACAAGCTGCCACGACTGTGGTTCTTCCTTTTATGGATGCCTTGGGCCGTTTCATTTCTCAGGCTATTCTCTGGTGGTGGCCAAAACTACACACAGCATGTTTGGGCTTGGGCTCATACATCATGGGGAACACTGGCCATCAGTAGACTTTGAAGAAGGAATGTAGGTTTAAAAAGTTCTCCATTCTAATACCCATAACTGGAAACATGATTTCATGCTTATAATCTTTAAAATATTGCAGGTATATTTAAGGTGTATCCAAGGATACCTCAGGTGTTATCAAAAAGGGATTTGAGTCTTTGTTAATTCTTAACTTACCAAACATTTCTAACATCCTTAGTCTGTGCCATGAACTACGTGAAATACCTGAAGTGCAGAAATGAACTCTTCGTGTTATGATCAAGGGGCTCACAAATTGAATGATGAAGACAAATACAGATAAGGAAGCAGACAAGATGCAGAGTGTGTGTGTGTTTCAATGCTATCAATACTCCAATAGCAGAATTCAGAGGAGAGAGCAAAGGAGTTGCTTATCATCACAATGAGAAGACATCTGATTTGTGGCTTAAAATGTTAATGGAAATTTATAAGGCAGAGGTGGGCAGGGAGAGCTCATCAGAAAACCGTGTGTGCAAAGAAAGGCATGAAGATGTTAGATCTCTCCACTTGTTGTGGGGCAGCAAGCACCGTTTTGGTTTTGGAAGATAGGGTACATGGAGGAAGGAGATGAGTGGGTTTGGATAGACATGCTTGGGACAACATGATCAAGGACTCGGAGTTTTACCCATAGAAAAATAAAGAGGGGATAATGCAGGACTTAATTTTGGGATTCTAATGAACTACAAGATGCAAGACTGACTCATTCCATCATACAGTGAATCTTTCTCAAGATTGGATGCTAGCTTGCTAACTCTAGTTTCCGACTACCATATCTGATCATCACGGCCTTGCCTCTTTCCCAACAAGCATAACTACTCATACTGGACAATCCTATTATATCTTAAAGTCACGCAATGATATGAAAGGATTTCTATTCCACTATTTAATTAGCTTCACAGCAATATACAAATTAAGCATCTCTCCTCAAAACTGCAGTGGTAGGCAACTTCTGAACAATGTCTGTTCTTGAACTGTTTTATTACACTTCAGTTAAATTTGCCAAATGTGTGTTTCTTTCAAACGTCCTTGGGGTTTAATAGAAGTCCTAAGAAATGTAGCTTGCAAACAACTCTTATGGCAATCATTTCTTTTTTTCCCGAATAACTTTGCAAATATTTATGTCTTGTAACTTCCTGCTCATAAAATCCCAGGTGCAATAGGTGGATGAAGATTATTCTTTTCTCCATACCTATTAAGTGAGGAGTTTGAGTTCCTTTTTTTTTTTTTTTGAGGAGTTTGAGTCCTTGAGGGTTAAGTTTTTGCTTCAGCTTCTCCAAATGCTCAGTTATAGACAGAATCAGAAAGTCACTAAATTCAAATTACTCTAATCCAAAATTATTGATAATTTCCAAGGAGTGAGAGAAGAAAAAAACAGTGCCCAAAATATTTTGGAGAAATCCCAGTATGAGCAGAATGTGAGCAAGTAAAGGGAGTGGTAAGCAATATTAAGGAAAGATCTAGTAAATTTTACAATTACTAGCCCTAGTTCTTTAAAACTTTTTTCTAGAATGGCATTGTGTGACTTTACTATTCTGCAAAGACTCATCTATGATGATTGAAAACAAAAATATGGGAAAATCTACTGTATAGAGTGGATATCACATATTGTATGATTTTTTTAATTTTTTTAAAGATTATTTATTTATTTATTTATTTATTTGACAGAGAGAGAGAGATCACAAGTAGGCAGAGAGGCAGGCAGAGACAGAGGGGGAAGCAGGCTCCGTGCTGAGCAGAGAGCCCGATGCGGGGCTGATCCCAGGACCCCTGAGATCATGACCTGAGCCGAAGGCAGAGACTTTAACCCACTGAGCCACCCAGGTGTCCCTGTATGATTTTATTTTTGAGAAACATCCAAGTAAAAGAAATCCATAGTAAATTGGTGATTGTTTAGGGCTAGGAATGGTAATGGGTTGGGGTGGAAAGTGACTTTAAATGAGCATGGAGTTTCCTTTGGACGTAATAAAATATTCCAAAATTAGATTGTGGCAATGGTTGCAAATTTGGTGAATATACTAAAAACTACTGATTGTATACTTCAAAATTATGATTTCCATGGTACGTGAATCGTATCTCAATATAGTTGCTTCTCATAGAGTAGAGCAGCAAGAACTAAATTGTGCATTTTTTTTTTAAAGCAAAGGATATATGCAAGAGGGGTGATACAATTGGTTACAAAGAGAACTGGGTTCTTACGCCATTGACAATTCCTTTTCCTTATGTTTCTCTGAATAGTGCCTTTCTGATTACTCATGGAATTCCATGACATCACAAGATTTTTAGGCTGTTTTCAACCACCCTTTTGATTTGGCTGTTGTGAAAGAAGAACACCTCTAAACCATGTGAAATCAAAACAATTTCTGAAACAAAATAAAAATTATAAAAAAAAAAAAAGGGGCGCCTGGGTGGCTCAGTTGGTTGGACGGCTGCCTTTGGCTCGGGTCATGACCCCGGAGTCCCGGGATCGAGTCCCATATCGGGCTCCCGGCTCTGTGGGGAGTCTGCTTCTCCCTCTGACCTTCTCCCCTCTCATTCTCTCTCTCTCTCTTTCAAATAAATAAAACAAAATAAAAATTATATAAAAAAAAAAAACAATTTCTGGATATCCAGGGAGGCAAGACTACTGAATTTAAAACTTGGACAACAAATATATTCACATCTTCGAATTCGAAGGCAAGAGGATAGATCACACTGCATTTGCGATCCTTTTCTTCCTGTCCTTTCGGATACCACCCTTCCCTAGAATGGGATTTACATCATTCTGGCGCCCGTCAAGATCTGTGTTTGAAGAAATTGCATTGAAATACGTTATCTTACTGAAGAGTGTCATCAGCA
>CM052809.1:13525183-13545655 GCA_028533885.1 Nasua narica | reverse complement strand
AAAAAATGTGACCAGAGCCGGATCTTTTTCACAGCTTACATAATGCAGTCTGCTTAAGGTGATCTATTCTAAACAGCCTTTCACCACCATGACAGTCCAAAAATCAACAACTCTTATGTGTATTTGTAAGGTCATTCCAGGGGACGCTTGAATTCTCAAAGACAGACAAAGATGTGTTTGATTTCGTTTATGTCTATTTGCTTAAATCTTCCCTCTTTGAAGATTTTATTTATTTATTTGGCAGAGAGAAAAAGATCACAAGTAAGTAGAGAGACAGGCAGAGAGAGGGGGGGAAGCAGGCTCCCCGTCAAGCAGAGAGCCCGATGCGGGGCTCGATCCCAGGACCCTGAGATCATGACCTGAGCCAAAAGCAGGGGCTTTAACCGACTAAGCCACCCAGGTGCCCCAAATCTTCCCTCTTTGAACATCAGTAGAACCATGTGTATTATCTGAGAGAAAATATTTCAGATTATTTGCTTAACTAGGTGGTTATTCAAGGGTCTATGGCCCGTTATTTGTATTTTAAACATTTGCTATTTTATTTTAGAACCATGTGATTTTCTTCTCTATTTTCTGTCTTCTTTTTTTCATGGTGTATATTTCAATTTACACCTCCCCCTACACACACACACGCAGAATATTTTAAAGCATTCGCTTTACATCACTTTAAAAAGAGATAACAAATAGCATGGAGGACATCAGGAGCAGGAAGGGAAAATGAAGGTGGAGGAGAATCAGAGGGGGAGATGAACCATGAGAGACTATGGACTCTGAGAAACAAACTGAGGGTTTTAGAGGGGAGGGGGATGGGAGATGGTTTGGCCCCATGATGGGTATTAAGGAGGGCATGTACTGCAGGGAGCACTAGGTGTTATAGGCAAACAATTAATTATGGAACACTACAGCAAAAACTAATGGTGGTGACTATGGTGACTAACGTAACATAATAAAGAAAAAAAGAGAGCTAACACAATAGTAAAGTAGTAAAAGTGGAGTAGACAATGCCAAAAGACATTTCTTTTATAATGTTCAACTTCATTATGCAACAGAAATGCAAAAATCAAAAACAAAAACAAAAACAAAAACCCCAAACCCACAATAATACCAATGACACCACAATGATAGATAAATCAAAAGTCAGCTGATGCCAAGTCCTACCACACTTTCTTTATGCATTTATCTGTCAAGACTTTGTTGGTTTCCATGTCTTGGTTATTGTAAGTAACACTGCTATGAACTTGGCGGTATGATTATCTTTTTGAGATAATGATTTTCTTTCCTTGGACTTATACCCAGAAATGAGACTGTGTTCATTCTACTTTTAACTGTTTGAGGAATCTCCATACTTTTCTTCCAATTGGTTGTATTAAAACTCTTCATGATAGAAAATTTAGAGCAAATGTTAGATTTCTCATCCTGTTGTTTTTTGTTTTTTAAGATTTTATTTATTTGACAGAGAGAGAGAGAGCACAAGTAGGTAGAGAGGGAGGCAGAGATAGAGGAGGAAGCAGGCTCCCCGTTGAGTAGAGAGCCTGACTCAGGGCTCTATCCCAGGACCCTGAGATCATGAGAGGTGCTCCTCTCATACTGTTTTGAAACCTGCCTAGCAAACTATCTTCTGTTTGTTAAATACAATTAATCCTTCACTAGGAAAGCAAATGTCCAAGGGATAACATGACAGCCAGAGTATTCATCCTTCCCTCATACCTTAAGGAGGGAACTTAAATTCAGGGAAGTGAAACAACTTGTGAGAATAATGGAGTTAGGGAAAAGTAAAGCAAATTTAAAACAGGTCTCATTTAAAGTGCTAATATTTACTCTCTATCATCGCTCCAAAAGAAAGGACACTGCAGGGACATCTGAGTGACTTAGTCAGTTAAACATCTGCCTTTGGCTCAGGTCACGATCCCAGGTTCCTGGAATCAAGTTCCGCATCAGGCTCCCTGCTCAGTGAGGAACCTGCTTATCCCTCTCCCTCTGCTCTCTCTCTCGCTCTCGCTCATGTTCTCTCCAACACCCCTCTTAAACAAACAAACAAACAAATAAATAAAATATTAAAAAAAGAGAGAGAGGGGACATTGCATATATACATCCTGTGTTTATTTCTACCCCACCAGCCAAGCAAATAAATTATTATCAGTTCCTATTCCACTGATGTGCACACAGATGCCAACACCTGATATGTTTATCAGAGACACTGCCCTAGCCTAAGTGAAAATTTACAGAACTCCAAGGTCAGCATCGTTACTCTAACATTCCAAGAAGCTTCCTGGAGAGTAGAGGTTAGAGTGTGCTTCCCCGAGTGGAGGCTTTTGAAATAGAGTTGTGTCTAGACTTACCTCATTATATATGACAGTGTGGAGTCACACCATCATAGCTCTTCTCCTTTCTTTCTTAAGATTGATTGATCGATTATTTATTTGACACAGAGACAGAGAGAGAGAAAGAGCATGACCAGGGGAGCGGACAAGGAAGAGGGAGAAGCAGGCTTCTCGCCGAGCAAGGAGCCCGATGTGGGGCATGATCTCAGGGCCCTTGGGATCGTGACCTGAGCCAAAGGCAGCCCCCTGACCGACTGAGCCACCCAAATGCCCCCCGCCCCCCTTAAATCAGAAAATACAGCAACTACACAGGACATTAATTACAGAACATCATTTGCTTGAGGTGCTGTTTAGTGCATATAAAAACTGCTTCAGATCTGTCCAGCCAAGGGAAAATAAAGCAAAGCAAACAAACAAAAGCAAAAACAATGGAACTAAAAGCTTTTGAAATGTTTTCATTGATAAAAATCAAGTTCTTAAAAAGAAATTTTGGTAGGAGTTTATGCCCTCTCCTGTGAGATGCTTCACAACAAAAGAAGCACACGTTTCATGATAAATCTAGAAACATTTAAAAAGGTAATCGGGGACTATCGAAAATAAAATATATATTATGACACAGGAAGATCACAACTCTTTCAATATTATCTGTAGACGGGCCATTTCTCCCAACAAAAATGAAGAAACATTAATATTGAATAACATCAACTCTAGAAATCTCTATGTCTGAAGTTAATAGACCTACAGACCACCTTAAGTGTTACGTATAGCTAAAGAATTAACGTAAACCAGTAGCCCAATCAATAATTTCCTTTTATTAAAGCAGGATTATCAAAATCGGAATGGACACAGCATTAGACACCTCAAACAGGAAGTACATTGGTTAAGTTCCCTTGGATGATCTTTTCTAAAACCAATGGTGAAATGTTTCCTTAAGCCGAAGGGAGTCTACTTGCTAACAGACCAAGCCACCCAGCTATGATTTTCTCATGGTTTTGAATGTCTATTCTAGCTTTTCTCACAGAGCTGAGGGGAGAAATCCCAAGAGAAAGAGGTTAAGCAGAACAAATTGTAGGCACATGCACAAACCTGAAAACCCCCCACCAGCCTATGTTGCCACATAAACTGTCTGTCCGTGGGCACTTATGGTACTTAATTTTGTTGCTTCCTCCATTTCTTTACATCCAATGAACAACAAACACAAACTGAAAGTATAGAAACTAAAATTAGACTTTAGATCATTTAAACCTGAGGCTGTGGAGTAAATTGCCCAGGAGACAAAATTCGAAGAAAATTTTAATACAAAACAAAAAGGTATTTTCAATTAGCAAGAATATGTACCTACTAAATCCCACTTAGATTTCTCTGGAAAGTGGAGCTGATACAGTAAAGCCTTTATTATCTGTAACTCCAGGTGGAATAATTACATTTTGTTCTAGAAAGTTGCTTCAAATTTAGTCAGTAATTGGTTCTGGCTCTGGGAAAGGAACACATGAGGATATTTAGTTTTCATCTAAAGAAAAAGCATAAAACATTTTTGCTTAAATTTTCTATCTCTGTTATATAAGTAGATCCCTGGCCAGGAGATGGATGCCTCCATACTTTTTCTTAAGGGGCCCTAATCATTAGAGAGAATGATATACAATCTACCATACTGCTGAACTGTTCAACAATATATACATATTGCTTATAAAGTCATGCAATAAAGAAAAAGCAATATTTAAATGGAACACACAGAAGAAAATCACTTGAAATTTCATTATACAACCATATCTCTCAATTAAATTGGATATTAGATAGGTCCTTGAAAATTTAGGCATTACTGTATTATTTTTGAGTCTCTCTTTCTCAAATCTATCTACCGATCTTCAGAAATAGAACCTTTACAAAGGCAATGAAGTTAAAATGAGGTTTTTAGAGTCAGCCCTAAGCCAACATAACTAGTATCTTTATAAAAAGGAGAAATTTGGAGACAGACAAGTATACAGGGAAAACATCAAATGAAAATCAAAGCAGAGATTAATTAGATTGATGCTTCCGTAAGCCAACGAACACCAAAGGTTGCCATCAAGCTATGAGAATCGTGGTAGAGAATCTATCTCATACCACTCAAAAGGGACCAAGCCTGCCATGACTTTGATCTTGGACTTCTAGCCTCTAGAACTGTGAGAAAACAATTTTTTGTTGTTTAAACCACCCAGCTTATAATATTTTGTTACAGAAGCTCTAGCTGACTCAGAGGCCATACTTTATTCAGTTTTCATAGTTTTCCATAGTGTTCCTTTTCTGTTCCTGGATCCCACCTTACATTTAGTTATCCTATCAAGGCTGCTCTTGGTTGTGAAAGTTTCACAGACTTTACTTGTTTTGGTTTGGTTTTTTACCTTGACTGTTTTGAGAAATAATGGCTAGGTTTTTGTTGGATTCCCCACTATTGGCATTTGTTTGGTATTTTTCACATAGCTAGGCTGTTGTTATGGGTTTTTGGGAATAAGACCACAGAGGTGAACTGCCTTTTTCATCCCATCATAGCAACCTGAGTTTTATATACTATCGACATGATTTATCACTATTGAGGTTGACCTTGATCAGCTGGATGAAGGTGTTTGGTCAGATGTCTCCATTGTAATATCACTCTTGCTTATCCACCTTTTCACACTATACACTTTGAAAGGAAGCCAGGTTCATCACTTATTACTTCACAAGTAATAAGTTACGCTCCCCTCCTGAGGATATAGTATTCACACAACATTATTTAGAATTATCTGCATGGGAGATTTGCCTCTTCTCCCACTTATTTGCTTATTCAAATATTTCATTATATCAGTAAGGACTCATGGAAGTCTATTTTATACCTTTGGCTATAATCCAATGATAATTTATTTTATTTTATTTATTTTTTTAAAAAGATTTTTATTTATTTATTTATTTGACAGAGAGGAGAGATCACAAGTAGGCAGAAAGGCAGGCAGAGAGAAAAGGGGAAGCAGGCTCCCTGCCGAGCAGAGAGCCCGATGCGGGGCTCGATCCCAGGACCCCGAGATCATGACCCGAGCCGAAGGCCGAGGCCTTAACCCACTGAGCCACCCAGGCGCCCTGATAATTTATTTTATGATCCAAATTGTTCTACCTCTGGCCATGGGAGTTCTTTCAGCTGGTTCTTGTGTACCTTTCACAGATCTGTAACAATGTGGTGTGTGTGTGTTTACTTCCTCACTTTCTGATACTTATTAGATGCTCCAAGATCATCTTGTATAGTACCTGTTCCAGTGTTAAAATCAGCCACTGTCCAAGTATACTTGGTTTCTAAAAAAAAGAATCCCATGCATACACACCTATTTATGATTATTTTGACAGGTAACTATATATATATATGTTTATTATGAGTTCTTACTGATGTCTCCAACTCCAATCCAATACCTTTCAAACCTTCCCCCCTTGCTATCTGTAAATCCATTACAATAGTTAAAAATCTGACTCCTAACATTCACCATTCACTTAATTCACTGTTCATTTCTATTACACATGTATAGTAGCATCAGAGTTAACTAATACTCTGGTAGGAAACAACTTTATTAGCTAGAGTTCAGTGCATATATGTAGTTCCTCTTGACTTTAGTTTTAGACCCTCCACTCATATCCAAGTTACTTGGGTAAGTACTTGGATACTTCCCCTTAAGAAAGCTTGTTTCACACATTTGTAATATAGTTAGAGTCTCTTGTAATAATCTGTATTCTTTCATGAACCCCCCCTACAATCTTCCAAATAAATTTGTTTATTTTAATATTTACTCCTTGTGCTTTAAAGTTCTGAGTTCTCACAAATGCATAATGTCATGTGCTGACCATTACAATATCATACTGAATATTTTATCTTAAAAAAAAAAACACAACAAAATTTTGTTTCACTTATTTAACCTCAAACCCTTCCTTTGAGCTTCTGGCAATCATTTCTGTTTTTATAATGTCTTTATGCTTTTCAAAATATTCTATAATTGCAATCATACAGCATGTGGGCTCTTTGGACCTTTTGTTTTCTTACTGTTAAGAGTTGCTAGTGTATTTTGGATACAAATCCTTTCTGAGATAAATGTTTTAGTGAGACTTTGAAGTAGCTCTAAAATTACTGGGGAGCTATGAATTGTAATGTATATTTTAAAGGAAATTTTAAGAAATACTATGAGAAAATCAACAGACAATTCTTCAATCACTGCAATCTACTTCCACTAACAAAAATGTGTGAAAAGAAATAAGCTCAAAATTTAAAATATTTAAGATATGATAAAGCTATAGCACTATAGAACAATGTATTTTTTGACTAAGTAAAAATAGTTACCATTTTTCTGTGCCATTTCTCATGCTCTACAACAGAATAAAAGTAACATTTTAATTCCTTCATATGATAGTAGATAGAAGTTGATAAATAATAAAATAAAAGAGCTATTGGACATGAAGCATGGAACATGGGAGACCAGCAAAAGTAAGCCTTGATAAATATTTGCTCTTATTTTCACTTATTACAAAAATCAATATTCATATAAAATATAATTTGAGAACATAGAAAAATTGGCTGAACACATTTCATAATAAATAGAAACCATTTTCATTATTTTTGCATCAAATTTGATTCTAAACAAGAGTCACTTACTTCAATGCATAACTACAAATAACCACCATATAAAACATCAGTAGACCAACAGGTTAATTAAGTTAACAAAGAACTTACCAACAAAGCAGATAAAATACAGTTTTCCATTCTAAATTCATTTGAAATTACTCCCCTCCTTTTTAACTAGTAAATCTTAGGTTAGTGATAAATTTTTACTCTAATGCAGCCTTCAAAAGCTTCACAGAATGATTATGAAAACAAAAACGTAACTTTCTACAAGTTCCTTTTTTCCTACTCAAATCCAGAAACTAGAAGTATCATTTTCATTCTATGCCTATGATTCGTGAATGTTCTCAAAATCAAAACTGTAAGAGGCTTATGTTTATAGCAAGTTAGACATGGTCAACTCCCAAGACATAGGATCTCAATTTATCTGGTGTAATTCCACAAGTATTACTTTATTATTTTCTTAAATGAGAAATACCATGACCTTACGTTTTGAGAATATTCATGTCAAAGGAGTTTTCATGATCAATAAAATGATGATAACCAACAAATTAAGTCCTAGATTCCAAATACTACAATTTCTCTTGTACTATACAGCAAAAAACAAAAACAAAACAAGCAAAAAAACCTTAGTGGTACCAGTTTTCACCCATGGCAAACTGTGCCTATCCAAAATATTTTTTAATTGTAATGAACTGTGAACAAATTAAATTCAACTGATTTTACCTGAAATCGGTTCATTAATTCCTGGTATTAACGAGTAGCCTTAAGCTCTTCTACTTCTAAAAGACAGGGGCTGAGAATTCTTTAAGTGACATGGTTTATTGTAAACTGTATTAGGAAAGAAGGAAATTAGCATAACAGAGGCAGAAATAGCCCTCTATAGCTCATTATCATGAAGACTGATTTCATCTTTTTTGTCTTTCCGTTTTATTTGTTGTTGTTGTTGTTGTTGTTGTTGTTGTTTAATTTTTTATTAACATATAATGTATTATTTACCCCAGGGTACATGTCTGTGAATCATCGGGCTTACACATTTCACAGCATTTGCCATAGCACACACCCTCCCCAATGTCCATATCCCTACCCCCCCACCTCCCAGTCACCCTTAGTGAGTTTAGGAGTCTCTTATGGTTTGTCTCCTTCCCCATGTCTTTCCGTTTTAAAAGAAAGACAATGATACAAACTGAAGACCTAATGTTTACTGAAGACAAATGCAGTGCTCTCTGCCTGACATTGTATCACCTGCGAGATCTTTGAGACAAGCCAACAACTTCACTGTGCAGATGAGAAAAACCAAAATTAAAGAAGTATAGAAATCTGCCCTACTAACTCCACTAGGGAATGGGAGACTTAGGATTTCAACCTCACAGTGTCCCTCCAGAGTGTACTCTCTATGTCATTCTATTCTTCAGTTTCTCGATTTCCTACAGCATTTCCATCTAAAATAGTTGTACCCTTCTTTCTAGCTGAGGGCCTCTGATTACTAAAGCACAAAGTTTTGACTCATATATTTTAATGTCAACCCTTAGTCTTTTTATCACCAGCGCTAGGGAGTTAGTAATAAGATTAAAGATACAGTCTTCCTGCTGAGGGAGAAAACTCTTGTCTTTTGCTTGAGTTTGACTTACATCGGGCAACTAAAATATAAGGTTCTTTCTAAAAATATTCTGGTTAATAAAGATGAACCTCACCCTAAACTAGTATCATGTTATGTGTTAACTGACTGGAACTTAAACCAAAACTTGAAAAAAAAAAAAACAAACCAAAACCAGAACAAAACAAAATTAAACCTAAACCCCATGTCAGAGTGCATATAATTAAGTAACTAAATAACTTTTTTTTTACTGAAATGGCAATACTAATGGTTTCTACTTGGGAGCATTACATGAACTCATGCACGTGAATACACTCTGCTCAGTGATTGCCACATAGTAGGTGCACGTTAAGTGCCTCTTACATCTTTACTGTACCCATCATCATGCTAGCTGAAGTCTGACCAGGTTGAATTTTTAATAAGTATTTCTATTTTTAATATATCTATATTAACATGTATAATTATATATACCAATTATACAACTATATTTATGTATATTGTATATATAACTATACAACTATATTTATATATACTATATATATGTATTAGTATATAATTATACAACTATATGCACATAGGTGACCCTTGAACAATGCAGGGGTTAGGGCGTGCCAGTCCTCCCTAGGGAAAAAATCCACATATAACTTTTGACTTCTCCTGAAATTTAACTATTATCATCCTACTGTTACCAGAAGCCTTACTAATAACATAAAGTTGATTAACATGTGATTTGTATGTTATATGTATAGTATACTGGATTCTAACAATAAAGCAAGCTAGAAAAAGGAATGTATTATGAAAATTGTAAGTAAAATAACTTTACAGTACTGCACTGTATTTATTTTTAAAAAGCCATGTAAGAGTGGAACCATGCAGTCCAAACATGTTGTTCAAGGGTCAGCTGTGCGTATTTATACAGGCATGTATGTGTATATGCATGTGCGTAGGTATGTGTATATGTAGGCATGTGTGTGCCGTGCACATATATGTGTATATACACACGTGTTTGCGTGTGTTTTGTGTGTGTATGCAGGTATGCATGTATGTAAAATGTGTGCATGTGTATATCAGTATTTGTGCCTATGTGTACCTATGTGTGTATGTGTATATGCAGCATATAAGGCAAATTTCAGCCTCCTATGTCCTTATTTCCAACCACATCACCATACTGAAATTATACTTCCACAGGTGAATGACTGATGAACAGATTCAAAGGCCATTTCTTATTCCCTTTACTCGTGGACTTCTTTAGACCACTGGATGTACACCAATCCATTTTTCTTGAGCCTTCTGTGTTTAAACACCTTCATACCCACCCTCCACAGCAGGCTGAGCTCTCACATATGCTCTTTCATCACATCACTTCTCTGCTGAAAACTATCAATGTTTCCTTGTGGATTCATGGAAACATTAAAAAGTCCTTACGTGCCATGGTGTTCTCCATCCTTCACAATGTTATCTGAAATCTTTATAACAATCTCAGAACGAAAGAGACAAAAAGTGCCACACTGTGACTGGATCTTTCAGCAGTATGCTTCTGGTTCTCTCTCTGACCAAACAGATAATTATCCATTATTAGAACCTCCTCTTTCCCTCTCCTGTTAAGTTTATTTGAGAGAGGGGGAGAGAGAGATCACAAGCAGGGGGGAAGGATAAAGCACACTCCCCACTGAGCTGGGAGCCGGATGTGGGACTTGATCCCAGGACCCTGGGATCACGACCCAAGCTGAAAGCAGACGCTTAACCGACTGAGCCACCCAGGCACTCTCCCTCTATTTGAAGCTTCTCAGTGACTATTTTGAGCTTAGCTAAGTATTCGTGTAATATTTTTTCCCCTACTTGAGCTAACTTGACCTACAGCCACAGGTAAGTACAAACCTGTAACAAAATACCATTCTGAACCAGATATAAAACAAATCTCACATTCCCATTTTTGACTTTGGGCAGGTAAGTGAGTTCCATCTTGGGACACGATCCGAGGATGTACATTTTGCTAATCATTGGTCTCAAAAAGGGCTGTCATTTCTCAGGGGTATATATATATATATTTTACTGTTTAGTTTTTGGTTTTCTGTTCTAAATCTCACTTAGTTTGACCTAAGCACAAACAGGTCTGGTCATCACAAAGACAGATGAAGAAGATGTTTTCAAAGCTCAAGCATATAGGGGCGCCTGGGTGGCTCAGTGGGTTAAAGCCTCTGCCTTCGGCTCAGGTCATGATCTCAGGATCCTGGGATCAAGCCCCACATAAGGCTCTCTGTTCAGCAGGGAGCCTGCTTCTCTCTCTCTCTCTGCCTGCCTCTCTGCCTACTTGTGAACTCTCTCTCTCTGTCAAGTAAATAAATAAAATCTTAAAAAAAAAAAAAAAAAAAGCTCAAGTGTATAGAATCGCACTCAGCCTTCTAATCAAAAATAAAACACAGGTTATGAGGCAAGATTCTCTGTTATTCTGGGTTATTTCCATTATTTGAAGAACCCCACATTATCTCCACTGCTATTATTTTCCAGTTTCTTAGCATGGCTCTCCAGGTATAATCTCAAAGTAATATATTTTCCTAACTTATTTCACATGGGTCTTATCTTGACTAATATTGCCCCAGAGTAGGCAATTCTTCTTCAAAATGATATACTTTCTTGTTGGAATTTTCTTTAATGGCCTCCTATAACAAAATCCTAAATGACACATGACGATCATCACTTTAATAGTCTTAAATTAGCACTGATTTCCACACATCCATCAAAAGATTTACATTAAAATATTCCAAGCTTCTTCAGGAAGATTCAGTTCTTCCTGGCACTGAACAATTTTGATGACAGTGGGGAAATCTTTAAATCACCTAAATAAGAAGGACACTGGAGTTAAACACCTACAATTCTGAGCAAGTACGCTTAATTGCGTATTTCACAAGTAAATGGAAAAAATATATATTTAAAGCCCACCTGCTGGGTCTGTATTAATACAGGGTACTAACTCACTCACTAAAAAAGATAACATGGGATTAGCAATTCCACACCATTGTTCACTAGACTCTATCTGGTTCTGTTTTCTAAAGCTTTTATAAACTTCTAAGATCATGGAGAAAGACTGTATATTCATATTTGGAGTAGTCCTAATCAAGAATATTTTATTTAAAATTATTTTTATGGATTTTGAGAGGCAATATACCTGCACCAATGTGAATTTTAAACTACAATTTTAAACCAAGTGGCACTGAATACGCTGAGAGGTTTAAAGTAGGGTTAGCCCTGAATTCTACAGAGTTTGTAATTTGGTTTAAATTGTATCAGGATGGATGAATAACTTGCCTTATCAGGCTCTTACATTTAGTTTTGAAAAAAAATGAAAAGTGAAGGCTGAATACATTTTTCCCAGATGCTCTTCGACCACTCAGTTAACAGCTAATTTGTTTCAAATTCCTACAAAAATGTGTAACCAAACAAAATAATGCTGTTAAAGCCTTTGCTGTAGAAGTTACCAAATTTTTCACAACAAAAATTAATGAAAAATGACTTAGAGTATGAACTATGTGGATTTGTATGCATTTTCTCTGGGTTCAAACATGTTCTAATTTTTATTACATCATGAGGTTAGGGGAGAAATTTTTCAGAGATCTTTTCTCAACAACAAGTCCATATAAGACTATACAAGAAAATTTGATTTGAAATTAGACTTTGGAAAATTTCAGCCTGAAAATTCTGTCTGGTATTTTTCCACTATTTATTTCCCACAATAAAAAAATTCTGAAGAGCAATAGTGCATATGCAGCTTCCTTTTTGTAAATACTTTTTGATAATAAACAGAGCTCCATCCACCTATTTTTGCTGCTTGAAAATAAATTTTTACATGTTAAACATAAATGATGGGGCACCTGGGTGGCTCACTTGGTTAAGGATCTGCTTTTAGCTCAGGTCACGACCCAGGGGTCCTGAGATCAAGCCGTGTGTCGTGTGTCGGGCTCCCTCCTTAACGAGGAGCCCATTTCTCCCTCTCCCCACCACTCTTCCCTGCTTGTGCTCTCTCTCTCTCAGAGAAGCAAATAAAAATGTTAAAAAAAAACTATGTGCTTTAACATTAATTATTTTACATTACAGGTGATATCAGTGGTATTCTTATCAACTTTCAGAGCAAGATAGGAAAAACTTAATGAGAATTTTAACACACACTTTGACAATCTAAAATAAGCACTTTAATTACCCTGAGTATAATTTTCTGAAGTGTGTCACTGTTTCCTTAATTTTCTAAGTCTCAATTAAAATGATCCAAACTCCGTTTCAAATCTCTGGTCAAACTGATTAAAAACAAACTTTTGGGTATTTTTTTTTTTTTAAGATAAAAGAAATTATGGTTACAAAGTAATGTAAATTTTAATAGCATTATGTTATTTCTTTGCACTATTCAGAACAAGAACATCATGAATAACTCTGCCATTGGGTAAAAGATCTATAACTTCTGTGTTTCTACTCCTTCACATATCAAACCAAAAAAAAAAAAAAGTGTGAGTATCTTATGAATAATAATCAATAGTTTAAAAAAGTTTTTAATAGTTTAAAAAGAAGTTTTTCCCCACATAGAGTTGGAAAATAATTTATGTGACATAACTAAAGTATTCAAGCCCCTAATATAAAAATTTGTCCTATTTAATTTCAAGTTAAATTGTGTGTTTTACTTCATTTGAGTTCTCTAGTTTCTCCTGTAAATTCTTGATTTTTCTATATTTAAGCATCAAGCGTCCATACAAGTATCCAGAGATTAACCACTATGCGATTTTGAAAAGTTGAAATTAGCAAACATGAATATGGATACAAATTTCTTAATGTAGAAAACAATGCCTCTAAGATATATCCTGTATTAATAGGTACCTGAGCCAAATGAAATAAGTTTTATATATGTGATTCAAAAAAATATTCTGATGTGCTGGTGATCTTCTAATTACACAGTATCAGCAGTTTATAGTATTGGGTTACCACTTTCAGCTCAGAATTGTAAAAAAATCTCAGTTTAGAGCTGCAAAGAGCATGGCTCCCACCAAGACATTGAGAGAAAAACTGACAAATGGCAAGTTAAATACTTTCCTTGAAATCTTCAGGAAACTGAACTCACAGGGTGAATGATTAACCCGAAATCTAGAGGGAGACAGGCACCTGTAGAAGAAATGGGCTGTCACCTAACTAAAACAGAGGCTTCCAAAGGAAATCTAAGCAAGAAAGAAGACTGAGCATTCTCCCTTCCCTCTCTCTCTTTCCCTCCTTCCTTTTCTAAACAGGTTGCCAAACTGCGTATGAGTTAGTGTGAGACTACGAAGTCCCTCGGGCTGCAGACAAACAGCATTCCAAAACTCTAAGAGGATTTCCCTACACAAAGGCACCAGGGAAGATCAGGAAGAACCGAGGACCTTTACCCGCAATAATGACAACTGGAAGGGAGCAGTAGCCACTAGCTGAGTTTACAAAGAAAATTCAAGACCCAGATATTTTCACTGCTGAATTCGATGGAACACTGAAGGAAAAACTTAGACCACATTAATACAGACTTCTACAAAAACGAGAAATATAAACTCTTCCAAATCATTAATGAAGCCAACTTTATCTCAATACCAAGACCCAAAAAAATGCTTTTGCTTTTGATAAAACCTAAAGACACAAGAATTTCTTAACAAAAGAGCATTAAACCAAATTTAGAATCAACACTCAAAAAATCACTATTTACCATATGAACATATGAAGAAAAGCTATACAAAGATCTCAACAGAAGTAGAAAAGTGTTTGACAAAATTCAGTATCTGTTTATAATAAAAAAATTTAAAAACTTAATCTCAACTTCATCAGCACTGAACAAAAAACTAAAACTAACATCATACTTACTGGCAAAACACTCTGTACTTTCCCACCAAAATTGGGACCAAGGTAAGAATGTCTTCTTTCATAGCCCTATTCAACACTGTACTGAAAGTCCCAGATAATGCAATAAAAAGTAATAAAAAGCATACATATTGGAAAGAGACACGAAACCATCTCTAAAGATGCCACAAGTTAGTCTTTATAGATAATTCAAAAGAATCTATACAAAAGCTGCTGGGACTAATTTATGATGTTAGCATGTTTTCAGGATACAAAGCCAATATACAAAACTCAAATCATGTCCCTATATGTCAGCACTGAAAGGTTGGAATATGAAATACAAAAAATCTGGCAATGAAATGACATAAATGACACCAAAGGCACAATCCATGAAAGAAATAAATGATAAACTAGACTTCATTAACGTTAGAGCTTCTGCTCTGATAGGACAATGTCAAGAGAATTAGAAAATAAGCCAGAGACAGGAAGAAAAGATTTTTTTTTAAGATTTTATTTACTTATTAGACAGAGAGAGAGATCACAAGTTGGCAGAAAGGCGGGCAGAGAGAGCAGGGGAGGCAGGCTCCCCGCTGAGCAGAGAGCCCAATGCGGGGCTCAATCCCAGGACCCTGAGATCATGACCTGAGCCGAAGGCGGAGGCTTTAACCCACTGAGCCACCCAGGCGCCCCTGGAAGAAAAGGTTTTTAAAAGACACATCTGATAAAGGACTCATCTAAAATACACAAATAATTCTTCATGTTCACCCGTAAGAGAACAATCAATAGGATATAAAAAATGGGCCCAAAACCTTAACAAACATCGCATGGAAGATATACAAATGGCAAGTAAGCATGTGAAAAGATGTTCCACATCATATGTCATCAAGGAAATGCAACTTAATACGCCAAAAAGATACCACCACGTCTACTAGAATAGCCAAAGTCTGGACCACTTGCTACACCAAATGCTGGTGAGTTTGTGGAGCAAGAGGAATTCTCATTTTCTGGTGGTGGGAACACAAAATGGTATAGCCACTTTGGAGGACAGTATGGTAATTTCCTACAAAACTGAACATACTCTTATCATACGATCCAGGAAGTGTGCTCCTTGGTATTTACCCAAAGGAGTTGAAAACTTATGCTGACAAAAGAGCCTGCACCTGGGTGTTCAGAGCAGCTTTATTCATAATTGCCCAAGCTTGGAAACTCCTTAGGTGTTCTTCAGTAGATGATACATCCAGACAACAGAGTATTATCGGGCACTAAAAAGATATGAGCTATCAAGTCATGAAAAGACACAGAAGAAACCTACATATGTACTACTAAGTGAAAGAACCCAATCTGAAAAGATTACATACTGGATAATTCCAACCATATGACACTCTGGAAAAGACCCAACTATAGAGAGCATAGTAGATGAGCGGTTGACAGGGGTTGAGGACGAGGAAGGCAGAGCACAAAGGATTTTTAGGACAGCGAAAATACTCTGTATAGTACCATAATCATTGATACACGTTATTATACATCTTTCCAAACTCCTAGAATGTGAAATACCAAGATTGAACTGTAAAGTTAACAATGGACTGGGTAAATAAAGTATGTCAGTGTAGGTTCACCAACTGTAACAAATAATACCATCCAATGAGTCATGTTCATAACGGGTGGAGCTATACCCAAGTGGGGGGTAGGATCATCTGTGTATCTTTCTCTTAATTTTTACCTAAATTGGTCTGAAATACTCAGTCTTGAAAAAAACAAACAATGCACCCAAAGAAGTGAAGCACTTAGATGTAGGTCATACAGATTATGTGCAGGATTTACAGGCTGAAAGCTACAAAATATTCCTGAAAGAAATTGAAAAGATTTATATAAATAGAGTAACATACCATTTTCATGAATTGTAAAGACTCAAATTTGTTTAGAGGCCAATTCTCCTCTAAGTGGGTACATTCAACGCCAACCCAATCAAAATCAAAGTGGCGGGTGCCTGGGTGGCTCAGTTGGTTGAGCAACTGCGTTTGGCTCGGGTCATGATCCTGGAGTCCGGGATCGAGTCCCACATCGGGCTCCCAGCTCCATGGGGAGTCTGCTTCTCACTCTGACCTTCTCCCTTCTCATGCTCTCTCTCACTCTCTCCTAATAAATAAATAAAATCTTAAAAAAAAAAAATCAAAGTGGCTTTCTTTATGGGAAAATTTTAGAATTTTTTTCTGAAATTCGTATGAAAATGCACAATATCTAGAATAGCCAAAATAACTTTGGGGGGGAAAAAAGTACAAAATTACAGGACTAACCCTACCTTATTTCAAGACTTATTACAAAGTTACAATAATGGAAACAATGTAGTATTTGTATAGGGACAGAGAAATAGATCAAAGGGATGTAAATAAAGGGCAGATCCTTTCTTTTTTTTTCTTTTTTTTTTTTTTTAAGATATATCTATTTGTTTTGGCAGAGACAGCAAGAGATCACAAGTAGGAAGAGAGGCAGGCAGAGAGAGAGGGGGAAGCAGGCCCCCCGTTGAGCAGAGAGCCCAATGCGGGGCTCGATCCCAGGACCCTGAGATCATGACCTGAGCTGAAGGCAGAGGCTCAACCCACTGAGCCACCCAGGCGCCCCAAGGGCAGATGCATTCTTAAGATAACTGATTTCCAACAAATGTACAAAGAAGGGTCTTTTTAATGAATAGTGCTGGAACATTTGGATATCAAATACAAAAAAAAGAAAAAGAGCTTCAAGCTATACATCATACACAGAAATTACTAATTACTAATTAGAAAGCCTAAAACACTAAGACTTCTTGGAAGAAAATGTAACACTTTTGTGGCCTTGGGTTAGGGAAAGATTTCTTAGGTATACATCAAAACTATAATTCATAAAAGAACCACCTGATAAACAGGATATAGGGGGCGCCTGGGTGGCTCGGTCATTAAGCCCTTGCCTTCCGCTCAGGTCATGATCCCAGGGTCCTGGGATCGAGCCCCACTTCGGGCTCCCCACTCAGCCAGAAACCTGCTTCTCCCTCTCCCACTTCCCCTGCTTGTGTTTCTTCTCTATCAAACAAATAAAACTTAAAAAAAAAAAAACCAAAAAACAAAAATACAGAACATATAAATATTAAAAACCTTCTGCTATTTGAAGACAATTGAATTGAGAGAGAATTGAAAGATAAGCCCCCATTTGGGAGTTGGAAAACACACTTTTCTTTTTTTTCAAATTTGAACAGATATAGTAGGAAAAATGTAATGCAAGTCAGAAGTGTTTATTACAAACAAGTGTGTGAGGACAGAGGGGGAAGAAATAGAGAAATTCCACAGCTCTTAAGTTTAAGAAACTTTACAAAAATAGGTCATATAATTTGCCACATAAAATATTTTAAAAATTATAATAGAAGTTTCTCTATCTCATATTCTCTGATAACTAGAAAATTAAAAAAATTAAAAATTATAAATAACCAGTTACAAAAATGAACTTTTAGAAATTAAGAAACATGCTTATAAAAATTACTTAGTTCACAAAAATTACTTAGCTCAAAGCAGGGATTAAAATAATAAGTACAGGGCACCTGGGTCACTAAGTCAGTTAAGCATCCTACTTCAGCTCAGGTCATGATCCTGGGGACCTGGGACTGAGCCCTTTATCTGACTCCCTGATCAGCGGGGAGTCTCCTTCTCCCTTTGCCCCTCTTCCCTGCTCATGCTCTCTCTCTTGCTCGTGATCTCTCTCTCCCAAATAAAAACTTAAAAAATAGTAAGTAGAGATGATCTAAAAACCAAGGAAAATAATAATAATTCATGGCAATAATAGAGCACAGTAAAATCTATTGTCAGTGAAAAATTTAAGGCCACAAAAATCTTTAATTCTAAAGAAAAAAATAATATCAAAAAGAAAATACTCACTGGAAAAAAATTAACTCAATAAACCCTAAGATAATTACATAGGGAAGTAATGAAGGGACAAAAAAATCTCAGATTAATGAAATAGCCACATACCTGTACATGAAGACACACACACAAAGAATGCCTACACTTAAATATTGTTTCTTTTAAGATGCCAAAAACAAAAAACAAACAAAGCCAAACGAACTCCAGAAAGATGTTTAGAAGCTTAGGATTACGAAATAGACAGTAAAATAGTTCATACTTGGAAGAGGAAAGAAAAACTAACTGAACACTAAAGAGAGAGCACAGGAATTATAAGAGAAAAGGACATCTAACTTTCTGGCAAGCAAGCAAATAAATAAATCAAAAGAGAAAACCCTGAGGAAACAGAATATATTCCATATATATTTTTCTCCACGTTAGAAAACTTATTTGGTCCAATTCATAAATAACCCATACATCAATCATATCGATGACTAATGATCTATCACTAACAAGCACTAAGATGGAGAATGAATTAAGGAGAGAACTGAGAGAAGCCAACATGATTCCCATGAAATAGGAGAGGTACAGATGAGAGAGGTCAGATAAGTGAAGATCTAAAACTTCCAGCAGTGGGGCAACTGTGTGGGGTCAGCAGATTGTGTAGGCCTGTGGCTCAGGTTGTGATCTCAGGGTGGTGGGATGGAGCCCTTCACTGGGCTCTTGCTCAGTGGGGAGTCTGCTTCTCCCTCTGTCCCTCCCCTCACTCATGCATGCATGTGCACTCTCTCTCTAATAAATAAATAAAATCTTTAAAGAAAAAAAAAAAAACTTCTAGCAATGGTAACAGAGTGTGGTTTAGCCAAGCAGAAGACAGGACAAGTAGATATGAAGGGTGTGTGTGTGTGTGTGTGTGTGTGTGTGTGTGTGTGTATATATATATTTTAAGATTTTATTTATTTGTCAGAGAGAGAAAGAGAGCACAAGCAGGGGGAACAGCAGGCAGAGGGAGAAGTAGGCTCCCCGCTGAGGAGGAAGCCCGATGAGGGACTCAATCCCAAGACCCTGAGATTATGACCTGAGCCAAAGGCAGATGTTTAACCAACTGAGTCACACAGGTGTCCCTACAAAGGACATATTCTTTAATACAGTCAAACCTGAGAGCATTGTTTCAGATCTATTACACTGACATAAGTCCAATAATCACCCAAATGACTTATTTAAGTACATGAAGAAAACACCTTATGGATCTGACAGAGGGAGAGATGACAGCCTCCAGTTTGGAGAATTCTTCACTATTTGGTCCAGGGCATCAATTCAATCTCGTCAAGGTAGGAAATCCCACTTATTTCCCTGAGTGACAGAGTCTCGTTGGCCTGCAGCGTAAATGTGACTGCTCATTTTTTGAAGCCGACATTGATGGAGATAATGTCAAATTCCATGAAATCACTGTGCTCGGTCTTTGGATCATTTGTACAGATGTCACGAGCGAACTCAGAACAATTAACTACAGGACACTGGGATCCAAGAGAAAGTTTTACATAAATAAAAATCTCATAAGCTTGGATAGCAGGTCATTATGATTAATTCCATAAAATGTCACAACGAGAAGAAAATACAGCTGGGATTTTTCGACCTATCACCAATTTTCTGGTTCCATTACGTTCCTATCATTGTTTTCCTCTTAAAAAGAGGCAAAGGTTTTTCTAAATCAGAGAATCACAGGCAGTCTGAATGGAAAGGTATTTTAATAGCGATTTAGTTCAGTCATGAATGTGCAGCTTAACACAGGTGCATTAACAAGGATTCTGCAGTTTTAAACAACTGAAAGTAAGAGTGAGAAGTGTCCCTAAGAAAAGCTACTTCCTGGGAAGAAGCGAAAATAGAGCAAGTCTGAGCATCCAGCTCGGGGAACTCCGGGGCAGTTCCCATTGTGTTCGTCTCAAGGGATGAAAAGATCCCTTCTTTGGCAGCTCAAATTCTAAAGAGATTCTGACTGATCGGCAACATGTTGCCCACTTAGCCAGAAGAGGAAGACATTCTGTTAGAAACCCTCTCTACCACAGTGAGATACCACCTCACACCAGTCAGAATGGCTAAAATCAGCAAGTCAGGCAACGACAGATGTTGGCGAGGATGCGGAGAAAGGGGAACCCTCCTACACTGTTGGTGGGAATGCAAGCTGGTACAACCACTCTGGAAAACTGTATGGAGGTTCCTCAAAATGTTGAAAATAGAGCT
>CM052809.1:13397417-13524683 GCA_028533885.1 Nasua narica | reverse complement strand
GGGGGGTGGGGAAGAGAAATGAAACAAGATGGGATGGGGAAGGAGACAAACCATAAGAGACTCCTAAACTCACGAAGCAAACTAAGGGTTGCTGGGAGGTGGGGGGGTAGGGATATGGACATTGGGGAGGGTATGTGCTATGGCAAATGCTGTGAAATGTGTAAGCCTGATGATTCACAGACTTGTACCCTGGAGTAAATAATACATTATATGTTAATAAACTCAAAAAAAAAATAATAAAAAAAAAAAAAAAAAAAAGAAACCCTCTCTAGACCCTCTCCAAAGCAACTAGATTAGCTCCTCAAAGCAAAACTTCCTCACTGTGCAAGCATATGGAATATGCATGCTGGGCAGGCAAAAAGAGCAAACATCCATGCTATATTCCCTAGGACTTCCTGATCCAAGCCCGTCCATTCTTTTAAACATAATCAGCAATGTGAAAGAAGGAGAAGGAAAAGGAGAAGGGGGGGAGGGGGAAGGGGAGGGGGAGGGGAAGGGGAGGGGAGGGGGAGGGGAGGGGGAGGAGGAGTGAGGGGGAGTAGGAGGGGGAGGAGATGAAGAAAAAGAGAGAGAGACAGAGAGAGAGAGAGAGAGAGAGAGAGAGAGAAAGAAAGAAAGAAAGAAAGAAAGAAAGAAAGAAAGAAAGAAAGAAAGAAAAAGAAAAAAATTAAAAGAAAGAAAGAAACAAACATAATCAGCAATAGGAATGCATTCATGGTTAGACAGCTTGGTTATTATAGGTTTCTCTTAAATCAAGAGTTCCCTTTGCTTATAGCTTTCATCTTCTACTGTGAATGCCACCCCAGACCTCTTCAAATTACCAATTTTCTCTCTTCCTTAACAAATATTTGAAAGCATTTTCAAACAATTTCAGCCAGTTACTGACCCATTCAGCAGTCCGTAAATCAGGTGTATATATCTCTACTATAGGTCTAGACCTAGTCTTTGAAGAAAAGGAGGAAACTTTGTAAAAATGCCTTGTGTGTGTTTTTTCCTGATGGTGCCAAAGAAAGCAGTTGAAATGGACATATTGTTTTAGAGAATCCTTTTGAGGCTCTAGTGATCATTGCTTTCTCTTCTGTTTTTTGTTTCTAGTAATTATCCTTCTAGAAATTATCCTTTTAATAATATTTTCTGGACTTCTGATGCAAGTGACATCAAGCATATGGATTTTGAGTTTGTGACTTTGACTTTCCATTGAGATTTTAAGAATAACACCTGTCCATCGTATTCTGATTCCAACATGTCTCCCATTCCCCATAATCTGTAATTCACACGTTTTCCTCAATACTTCAGGAACGGAATATTTTTAAGCCCAGGAAGTAAATGCTCTCTTTTAATTCCTAGCATCAACAAACCTCAAAAATAATAATTTTTTTTAAAGATTTTATTTATTTGACACAGAGGGAGAGATCACAAGTAGGCAGAGAGGCAGGCAGAGAGAGAAGCAGGCTCCCTGCTGAGCAGAGAGCCTGATGTGGGGCTCGATCCCAGGTCCCTGAGATCATGACCTGAGCCGAAGGCAGAGGCTTTAACCCACTGAGCCACCCAGGTGCCCCTCAAAGAGAATGAATTTTAAGAAGCTTTTCAAAAAGTAGTTCTACATCTTTTATAGGTGAAGCTGGTAACAGAAGCCATTTGTCTATGTTACTCGCTAATTCGGAGCAAAATTCAGTTGTTAACCATGTTATTTCTACTGCCGGCAATATTTCAAACTCAAAGTCATTACCTCAGATGGTGTTTCTTACCTGCTCTATTACATCCACTTTTTCCTTCCTTAAATTCATCTATTTACTTAACCACTGCTGCTGGCTTAACAGTAGGTAATATTCACGTAGATTTCATTGTGTTCCAGCTGTTATACCTATTTATACATAATAATTCATTAATGCTCACAACAGCAAACACAGAATTTATAACCGCCGTGCCGGTTAGGGAAATACAAATCAAAACCACAATGAGACACCACCCTACTCCAGGCAGAATGGCTAAAATTAACAAGACAGGGAACAACCGGTGTTGGCAAGGATGCAGAAAAAGGGGAACCCTCCTGCACTGTTGGTGGGAATGCCAGCTAGGGCAGCCACTCTGGAGAACAGTATGGAGGTTTCTCAAAAAGTTGACATTGTGGGCCCCTGGGTGGCGCAGTTGGTTGAGCGACTGCCTTCTGCTCAGGTCATGATCCCGGAGTCCCGGGATCGAGTCCCACATCGGGCTCCCAGCGCCATGGGGAGTCCGCTTCTCACTCTGACCTTCTCCCTTCTCATGCTCTCTCTCACTCTCTGTCTTTCCTAATAAATAAATAAATAAAATCTTAAAAAAAAAAAAAAGTTGACAATGGAGCTACCCTACAACCCACCAATTGCACTACTGGGTATCTACCCAAAAGATACAAATGTAGTGATCCAAGGGGTCACCTGGACCCCAAAGTTTATAGCAGCAATACCCACAATAGCCAAACTACGGAAAGAGCCCAGATGTACATCAAGAGATGAATGGATAAAGAAGATGTGGTGTGTACACACACACACACACACACACACACTGGAATATTACACAGCCATCAAAAATTAAATCTTGCCACTTGCAATGATGTGGATGGAACCCGAGGGTATTCCACACAGGGAAATAAGTCAATCAGAGAAAGACAATTATTCTATGATCTCACTTGTATGTGGAATTTAAGAAACAAAACGGGATCACAGGGGAAGGGAGGGAAAAATAAAACAAGATGAAATCAGAGAGGGGGACAAACCAGAAGAGACTCTTAATCATAGGAAACACACTCCGGGTTGCTGGAGGGGAGGTAGGTGAGGGGATGGGGCAACTGGGTGATGGACATTAAAGAGGGCATGGGACATAATTAGCACTGGGTATTATATATATTAGCACCGGGTATTATATATATTATATTATGTGGTATTATATGAGCACTGGGTATCATTTAAGACTGATGAATCACTGAACTCTACCTCTGAATCTAATAATACAGTACATGTTATTTAATCAAATTTAAATAATAAAAAAAAAACTGCCTCGCCTAACATCACATAGGTACTAAGTATTCGGGCCAGAATTTACACCCAGGTGATCTAATTTTATTTGTTTATTTATTAAATATTTTATTTATTTATTTTACAGAGAGAGACACAGAAAGAGGGCACACAAGCAGGAGGAGTGGGAGAGGGAGAAGCAGGCTTTCCCCATAGCAGGGAGCCCGAGGTAGGACTCGATCTCAACACTCTGGAATCATGATCTGAGCCCAAGGCAGGGACTTAATGACTGAGCCACCCAGGCATCCCCAGGTGGTCTAATTTTAAATACTAAATTTATAAATACTATGAAATCTGGGCTCTCAAAGCTCGGCTCTGAGCGTATCAGTTCGCTGCCCCAAGCTTATAAAAGGCAGCTAATGCCCTATGAATGGATACACACGCTCTTCAGCCCCGGTGTATACTACGGTTTCTGCAATCCAACACCAGCTTCATTTTCTAAACCGATTCTCATCCTGCCCCGATTTCTTGTCAGCCTTCTCCAAAAATCGGTAACCTACATAACCACACACTGTGCAGGTTTGCTGGTGGCATCGCCCATGTTCTTATAATCAGACCCTTCCCTTACCCAACCTATCGTTTTTCAGTAGGCATCTTCCTCTGGTCCGGGAGGTGTTTTTACTGCTTCCTCCCCCAGCCCCCCACACTCTTTCTGCTTCTTCAGCTCTGTACTGGAGAAATTCACTCAGAGATCTGCTGTATTCTTGCCCTTGCTCACGGCCCAACTGTCCATGTCTATCTCGGGTATTAAAAAAACCACACATGTTTCCAAATAAACACGACTGGCTTCTGTCTAGACCTTACTGCTGCGTTCCTATCTCCATTTCATTCGGCCTTCCATTATCTCTAATCCTAAAAATCTATGAGGGTACTTTTCTACTTAGATTGCAGGTTGATTGAGGTTGGCAATCATGACATTTCTTTCCCACCACCTAACACCATAATGGGGGGCTAAAAGAAATGCCCAGAAAGTATGTGTTCATCTGTTCTTCATGAACACTTTCAAAACCTAAGTAGGGCAGGGGCGCCTGGGGGGCTCGGCCAGTTAAGCATCTGCCTGCCTCTCAGGTCATAATCCTGGGGTTCTGGGATCTAGAGCCTGCACTGGGTTTCCTCAGCAGGAAGCCTCCTTCTCCCTCTCCCCCCTGCTGGTGCTTTCTCTCTCTCTATCTTAAATATATACAATCTTTTTAAAAAAGATCTAAATAGGGTAGAACCCTAAACTTACCATCAGCAGGAGAGTATACCATCCAATAAACTTTGTAGAAAAGTACTGTGAGAATTTTAAAAAGAAAAAAAACTTAGAACTTTGCTTTCCCAACACCACCATGCAGTAAGGAAGGGCCTATCATATTTTAATTCCCAAACATTAGTTTTTCTTTAGTACTTTCAGTAATTGGTTGAAAAAGTGTTTATCCGGGAGAAAATAAATGACATAAGATAGATGTCAGTAGTGGTTTCCAGTTTTAGTGTTGTGATGGAGGGCAGGGAGAGATAAATAGAAAGCTATTATTAATCCTTAAAAACATTTTTTTAATTACTGGAAACAAGATGAGTCATATAATATTTAAGTTAGTATTTTCTAAAGGCAAATGAGAATACGCTTATGATAACATAAAGGATATTTCAAATTCAAATATTTAAATATTTAATCATTTAAATATTTTTATATTTAATTCAAATTTAAATATCAAATCTAAATATCTAATCATTTTTTGATATTTTCTATGAAAATATGTTGAACACTGATTTAGCTGTAACGCATAGATATATGTATAATGTTTCAAAGAGAAAATTGTTCTTACATGTATCCATAGTTACCTTTATATATCTTACTATTTGACCCCTGTGGCTGAGACTTTGGCACACTACTGACACTTAGTAGTGGCATACAGAAATACAGTTGATCCTTCAATAAAATAGGTTTGAAATGTGCACGTTCACTTATACTTGGATTTCATTTCAATAAATATAGTATGTTCAATGAACTTTTGATAATTTTTGAGTAACATTTCCTTTTCTCTAGTTTCCTTTTACTTTATTATAAGAATACGGCATATAATATGTATCATGTACAAAATATGTGTTAATCAACTCCTCATGTTAGTGGTAAGGCTTCCAGGCAACAGTAGAATATTAATAGGTAAGTTTTTTGGGAGGCAAACATTATTCGTGAATTTTTGGCTACACGGGGGTCAGTACCCTTAACCCCCTTCATTGTTCAAGGGTCAGTTGTACTAGACTTTTAAAAAACTGGAGTAAAAATATTAGGCTGTTAAACTGTAAAATTAAATTTAAGCAACACTGACAAGAAAATATCACTTTGTAATTCCATTGCCATCAACTCCCTTAAATAAAAGGCAATTTTATATTCTGACATTTCCAGATAGCTAGCTACTCTCCCATTGTCTCTAGTAACTCCCTTCCCTTGAGGTTTGCCCACCCACCCACACGAGCCTTCTTTCAGCCCCTGTAATTCCCCATGCACATTCTCTTCAATGTCAAGGATTTGTTACATCTCATTTATCTGCCTGACCGGCTACCTACTCATTACACGGATGTTTCTTCAATTCTTAGATCTGTGATCAAATATCACTTCCTCATATATATATCCTCATATATACTTGCCCAGACTTCTGCTTGAGATAAGGTCTTCCAAATGGTTCCCAAGAATTGGTATTCTTCTCTCACAGCATTATTGAAGGTTTATGTTACGTATCTGTGCTTTTATATGATTCATGCCTCTTTCTCTCCCTAGTCCACATTCTCCACATTGACAGGTACTTTCCTAACTCTCTACTGCAGTCTCTGGTCTGTACTAACCAGAAAAGTTACAGAGCATAAACAAATGCAAGAAAGAATGAATTTTACATGAAAGGAATAACAGGGTAAGAGTTGTAGATGGTATTTCAGCCTAAGTACTCCAAAACTAAGACAACTCTTGGAAGACAGTTACCAATATTTGGCCCAAGAGGATTAATGTTATTCAGTCTTGACTGCTTTAAGAAGTGTCAGCTTCACTCCCATCTCAATGTGTTGGTGAAACTTAAAGGGCTGATTTAAAAATATGTTGAAAGAAACAAACCTATTTTTCTATTTCAATATTTTACTCTTTTAAAAAAATCTTATTTATCTATTTTGAGAGAGAGAGAGAGAGAGAGAGAAAGCGCATGGGTGAGTGGGAGTAAGGAGTAGGACAGGGAGAGAGAGAATCCCAGAGTCCATGCTGAGTGCAGAGCTAGATGCTGGGTTTAATCTTCTGACCCTGAGATCACAACCTTAGCTGAAAACAAGAGTCAGTGGCTGGAGCACCTGGGTGGCTCAGTGGGTTAAAGCCTCTGCCTTTGGCTCAGGTCATGATCTCAGGGTCCTGGGATCGAGGCTCGCATCGGGCCCTCTGCTAAGAGGAGAGCCTGCTTCCCCCTCTCTCTCTGCCCCCCTCTCTGCCTAACTGTGATCATTCTCTCTCTCTCTCTGTCAAATAAATAAATAAGATCTTTAAAAAAGAAAAGAGTGGCTTAACCGAGTTAGCCACACAGGTACCCTGAATATTTTACTCTCTTCAGGTAAAAATTATTGATTGGTATTTGATGATTCCATCTTTCCTGAAAATTTAACCACTCAATAACATATTAACCAAAGATATCCCTCATAGAGATTTGATAGTGTGGGGCTCATTCACATTTTTAAATTACTGGGTAATATATATAAAATACATTATGGCAATGGATGATAAATCACTTAACTTCATGTAATTCTTAAAATGTAGGGAATAAATTCTATCAAACACCAGTTTTTTTTTTTTAATTTCTTAAAACTAAATATACCTATAATGGCTATAATTACTTAGACCTAATAGAAAATGTTTGAAAAAAATGATTTTTCTCCCTTCCTTACTCCCTCCCTGCTTTCTCTCTTTCTTGAAAAGAGTCAATTCTCAAGCCCCCAAAGCCACCTGATGCCATGCTTACACTGTGCTGTATTTCTTGGCTAAGTAACGTCTCTGAATTGAACATCAGATTGCCTATGTACAGGTATCCATGGTGGGTACACATGGCCCATGGGACAGCTTTCTGAGTGAGCACATGATACTGCTCTTCTTCTATAGTGACACATCCCTTGGTCCATCTTAGAACAGTTGGGGAATCACTCATCTGATAAGGTCTACCAACACTGGAGTGTCCTCTAAAAGATAAAGCTTTCCACACGAGATGGAACCTGACTGGATATTCAGGCCTGTCTGTCCTAGTCTGGTAAAGGACATTGGTTCTCAGCAGAACAAAACGTTTAATTTGATGCTCAAAATAATTTAGAAAGACAAACCAACACCTTGACTGGGTAGAGCATTCATGAGGTAAACTTTCTCGTAGCATAGTAGGTTAACTGGTGGAGGTAGACTAGAGACTTCTCTCTAGCCCCACATGAATGGACACTCTCGGAGCCTAAGTCTAAATGTCTTTTGGTTTCTTTGCTGAAAAAAAAAAATGTTAGGGATTTTAAATATGCATTTAACTCTTTCTCCGTAACTATAGCAAATTTCAAGTAAACCCCAAAGCAAGCTTTGTGTGAAACAGTCACTGAAGAGATTGATCTTTCAGCACCACTGACAGAGTAAATTACCTCAAAGATAGCAGACTGTAAAAATAAGATTTTAATATTTTCCATCCAAATTTCAAAGGATAGCTTGCTTTTCTTTCCTCAGAAGAAGGTGCTTTTATTCAGTTACTGCACTGGACAATAGATGAGATCAATATGATTTCTATGTGGCTCCAGGTAAAGGGGAAATAATTTACTGTCATTTATCCAGAACCATTATAGTGTTAAGCAGATATTCTCATAGATTCACTCCTAAAAATGGGTATTCCTCCTAACTGATTTTCTGTTACATGGTTCTCAACTCTGGCTGCACATTAAACACTCTTGGGAGCTTTTAAAAATACCACTATCAGGGGCACCTGGGTGGCTCAGTGGGTTAAAACCTCTGCCTTCGGCTCACGTCATGATCTCAGGGTCCTGGGATCAAGCCCCGCATTGGGCTCTCCGCTCAGCGGGGAGCTTCCCATCCCCCCCACCCACCTGCCTCTGCCTACTTGTGATCTCTCTCTCTGTCAAATAAATAAATAAAATCTTAAAAAAAAAAAAAAAAAAAACCACTATCAAAGTTCCACCCCAGGCAAAATGAAACCAAATTTCTGGTGCTAGGATCTGGCCACTACTGTGTTTAAAACATTCCAGGTGACAGGGACCTGGGTGGCTCAGTAGGTTAAGCATTTCCTGATTTCAGCTCAGGTCAGGATCTGAGGGTCGTGGGATCGAGCCCCATGTCAGGCTCCACATTGAGCATGCTGTCTACTTGAGAATCTCTCTCGCCCTGATTCTGCCCCTCTTCCCGCTCACACACATGCATCCACGCTCTCTCTTGCTCTCAAAATAGGGAAATAGAATCTTTAAACAAACTGACAAAAAAAAAAAAAAAAGGTAACAAAACTCCCCAGGTGATTCCAGTGCACAGTGAAGGCTGCAACCCACTAATCCAATGTTTAATATGAAAGAAGTTGACCGAAAATGAACATCCAGGAGTTAAGGGAAAATGGTCAACAAAATTAGGAAGTCCTACATTTAGGTCCTAGAGCTAAATCTAAATCTAAGTCTAAATCTAGACTTCAAGAAGTCTTAGTAAGATATGCTTCACCAAGCAGTATTTCTGAACTTCTGTTGTGGCTCCGAATTTCTTATTTTCCTCAGAGACAGAGGGTACATTTCAGAAAACCAATTTTAACTTCAGAGGAGAGCCATTTCCCAGGTTCAAAACATGCTTAACCAGAATAGCACCAGGTCTTGGAAGCAGATCCCTTGAGCCTCCCTAACTTTACCTTCAAGCAAAGTCAATTATAGTTACGGTTGCCGGGGCCGTGCAAATCACAATCACCAACACATTTCTGTACCAAATATAATATGGAAATGATCCAAAGAAGCAAAAAAGTAATATAACTGAATAGAAGAACAACTACTCTTAGAATAGACTGCACAAGTCTAAATATGAACCTCCAAACATAATAGAATTATGATAAGCCTTAACATTTCACTGCCTCCAAACCTAAAAATAGGAGTGCAAATAGGTTAAACACAAAACAAGAACTACCAGCCCACAAACAAACTTCCACAAAAACAACAGAGGCTATCAAATCAAGAGGTGAGAGTCAGAAAAAGAGAAGGCTTTTAAAAATACTCTCCAAGGCATGCCTTGGTTTTACCTTCATGCAGCTTTTAACAGCTCACTAAGAAGTGCAGGGAGAGAGAAATGATTTCATGAAGAATCTGAACAAGTCCAACCAGAAATACATGGTTGGAAAGAGCATAATGAGAAAGTGTGGAGGCAGCTCATAGAGGACCAAGAATCTCAGAAAAAGAACACTGTTGACATTATGGTTTTGGTTTTCTTGGTGGGAGAAAACTAGAGGCAGGATGCCCCGAATAAGTGAGAATTTAGTTAAACCTAAGAAAAAAAGAAGAAGAGATTTCTGGTGTGGTAAGAAGTGCAGAAACCTGCTAAAGCATCTCCAACCCACTCTGGACTTAACACAGGGGTCTAAAATCCAATTGCCAGCCCCACGATCCTTACAGAGGTTATTAAAAAAGATTTCTGGAAAAACCAAGATGAACTATGGTTAAAGCTGGTTAGGCAGCTTCTCTCTGACAAATGCCAAGACTGGAAGATTCTGCCCCAAATTCATAGGTGCTATTTGAAGCCTGAAGATATTCTGGTGTCGATTAGGATACAGCTTCTGTAAAGTGACTGGGGTAGAGAATAACAAGTACATTTCTGAGTAGGTTTTACCTCATCCCAGATGATTCCCACTCCACCACATTTTGCAATCACCACCCTCTCTCCACCATGCAGAGATCACACTCTGAGGGTAACTGGGACTTTGAGATAAGAGTCAGGGGGCGCCTGGGTGGCTCCGTGGGTTAAAGCCTCTGCCTTCAGCTCAGGTCATGATCTCAGGGTCCTGGGATCGAGCCCCACATCGGGCTCTCTGCTCAGCGGGGAGCCTGCTTCCCCCTCTCTCTGCCTGTCTCTCTGCCTACTTGTGATCTCTCCTTCTGTCAAATAAATAAATGAAATCTGTAAAAAAAAAAAAGTCAGATAAGGGGAAAAAGTGAACATTTATAATGAAGTTACACAAACAACATCACTGTGAAGAAAAAGTGTGGGCCAACTGTTCATACTAAAAATGAGCCATGTGAAAAATACTGTAAGCTCTATTTTAGAAGAAAATAAATGAGTAATCAACATGTAAAACTATAATAGAAAACGTATTTCTAATTAATACTCTAAAGATAAAATCGTAAAACAACAGGAAGAGATGAGAACAGAGTTGAAGAGTCAGGAAACAAATATAGGGCCAAGGTCGCAATATCACAATATCATAGACCATTCAATGCAGAAAGGGAAAGAACACACACGAGAGAAGGTTTTACTGAAATATAGGCAAAATTAATATATTTGAATGAAGGCCAAAGATAAAACAAAATAATCAGAACAAATAAGGAAAAGCCTATAGATATGGAAGGCCATCAAAGATGATCAACCCAAGGATAACTGGTCATCTTGAAGGAGCAAATCCATTAGCAGAAATTCAAGGCTTTTCAGAATCAGGATAAAATTTTCCTGAAATTCTAGAAAAATTGAAGATGAAAGCACATAACATTTTCTAGGGGAAAATTCTGATACAAAAGTGATCAACAATGAAATATACCTTTGTTAAGTAAGGGAAATTCAAGGAAGAAGAAATTTTGCAAAGTCACTTACAATTATAAAAAGATCAGGCTATCTTCAGGCTTTTCCACTAATTCAAATGCAGACCCCCTTAGAGCATTAACTCTGAAACCCTGAAGGAAAGAAGTTTGACCCAACACTACTGTAGCAACCAAACTGACGGTCACAGTAAAAACAAGAGCCCACCTCTCCAAGCAAAAAGAAATTCATCTAGGAAATGAGCCCTAGTGAGACCTTCTTGGATGAAACAATTCAACAAAAACTTCTTGAAACTAAATTTCACTAATTACAATGAAAAAGAAACACGGAGGAGCGCCTGGGCGGCTCAGTCAGTTAAGTGTCTGCCTTGGGCTCAGGTCATGATCCTGGGGTCCTGGGATTGAGCCCCACATTGTGTTGTGGGTTCCCCGCTCAGCGGGGAGTCTGCTTCTCCCTCTCCCTCTGCCCCTCCCCCCTGCTCATGCACTCTTCTCTCTCAAATACATACATAAAATATTTTTTAAAAACTGATTTTTTTTTTTCTTACTTAAAGGGATGATCTAACAACTAGGGAAATAGGACTATAAGAGACTGTTAGTACCTAACCTGTGGGGTTTCCCGGGTGAAATATGAACCTGGCCTCTAAACACAGAGGGCAAGGAGAGACAGGAGAAAGAGTCCGACCGGTCTGATTGCTAAGTAGCAGGTTTAAGAGGAAGGCAACTTCCTTACCTACCCTGCTTATCCTGAGCGGTTGCAAGACAAGTAGCTCTCCTCGTCTGCCAGCCAAAATCTTAAAATTTTATATAGAAGCCTTAACCGGCTTCAGCAGCATATCCTGTCCAGGCGATCTCAACAACATGCTGCCCTCTCCACGCTGTGTACTTGAAAAGGGATCCCCCTGTGGGAACCGTGGCAGGATATAAATTCCAAGGATAGGTGAGAGGGTGAGGAGCCTCTGATGGACACCCAGTCCAGCTCTCAGTCGACCAGAGGGCGCATCCTCTCCATGACCTTCTCCGACAGAGAAAAAGGTTTGAAAATCAACCACATACCCATACTTGAGAAGAAAATATTAAGGGGGGAAAAAAAAGGGAAAGTAGGTATGGCAGAATAATAACCATCCCTCCTCACCCCAAAGTCCTAGGAACCTGTAGATCTGTTGTTACATGACATGACAACAAATCAAACAAGGGATTTGGAGATGTGTTCAAATTAAGGGTCTTGTGAAGAGGAAATTGTCCTGGGAATGCAGGTGGGTTTGGTGTTAGCAGAGGCTGGACTCATGCCATTGACGGCTGGAAGGGGCTCATGTCCTAAGGACTGTGGACGCCATCTTGAAACTGAGAAAAGCAATGAAATGTATCTCCCATAGAAGGACCCAGCCCTGTGGACATCTTGACTTCAGCTCAGTGAGACAGATTTTGGACTTGTGGATTCCAGAGCTCGGAGATAAATTTGCACTGTTTTAAGCTCCTAAGTATGAGATAATTTGTTAAAGCAGCAACAGGAAACAAATAGAAATGGATAACAGTTTGGAGGCATTCATTTTCTCAACTTTCTTCAAAGAAAACTAATAGGCATTGAATATATGAAGAAACCATGGCTTTGGTCTTTTTGGTCAAGTTATAAAAGGAAACCACCAAAAATTAATATAATTATTAGCAAATCTAGTGGTCAAGTGGTAGCCAGTATTAAAAATGTTGTGTACAGGGATGCCTGGGTGGCTCAGTGGGTTAAAGCCTCTGCCTTCAGCTTGGGTCGTTATCTCAGGGTCCTGGGATCGAGCCCCACATCGGGCTTTCTGCTCAGTGGGGAGCGTGCTTCCTTCTCTCTCTGCCTGCCTCTCTGCCTACTTGTGATCTCTGTCAAATAAATAAAATCTTAAAAAAAAATTGTGTACAAAAAAAATACTGTGTACATTAGAAGTTTTTAATATAAATAACCTTAGGCAAAAGACACACACACACACACATACACACCCCCCTAAACTATAAAAAGCACTCATGGGGAAAACAAAACAAAAATAAAATACTGAAAATTTAAGAAGGATTAAAAACAGAATCACAAATATATGCATTGCCTTAAATGTAAATTAATTTACTCATTGGTTAAAAAATGCATTGTATCAAAACCATTCAAGCTTTATATTATTTTGAAAGCAATACATCAAAATGCAGTAGTTAAGAAAGCTTAAACGTAAATGAAATGAAGACAAAACACACCAATGCTAAGATAGGAGGGAGTATCATCTCAATAGATAAAGAAAAGGTACTTTAAAAAAATTAGCACTCGGGGACGCCTGGGTGGCTCAGTTGGTTGAGCGGCTGCCTTTGGCTCAGGTCATGATCCCAGCGTCTTGGGATCGAGTCCCGCATCGGGCTCCTTGCTCTGCAGGGAGCCTGCTCCTCTCTCTGCCTCTGCCTGCCTATGTGCCTGCTTGTGTTCTCTCTCTGCTAAATGAATAAATAAAATCTTTAAAAAAAAAAATTAGCACTCGTTAATGATTATGAACAAAAACTCTTAGCAAAATCAAAAAAAAAAAAAAAAGAAAGAAAGGACAAGAAGGGCACTTTCTATGTTTAATAAATATCTACAAAAACCTCACAGAAAACATCAAACGCAATGGTGAAATACTGAATATTTTCCCTCCGAGATCTGGAAGGAAATAAAACTATTTGTTATCACCATTACTTATTCAAGATGATCCTGAAGGACCAAACTTTTGCAATAGCTGAATAAGAAATAAAAGTCGTAGGGATGGGGAAGGGAGAAATAAATCTTTTATAACTCACAGATGATGTGACTATCTATGTAAGAAAAACAAAAGAATCTACATAACAATTATTAAAAATAATTTAGCAAGATGACAACTTGTCAACATATAAAAATATTTTATTTCTCCTTGTGAGAAATAACAAATAAGAAAAAAATTAGTTACAAAACGTGTCATTTATATCACCAGCATAGTTTATCTGATGCTGAAGAATCTATCTATAGAAATATCTTCAAGGCTCCTACAGAATACCACACAATATTATGAAAGAAATTTAAAAACTAAATAAGTGGAGGGGTTATGATGCTTTGAGTTGGAATTCTACCTATTAAAAATGTGAATTTTCCTCAAATTGACCTATAAATAGAAGGAAATTGCTCCCAAATCCCAGAAGTCTTTTTTGAGGCAATTAAAAAAAAGATTCTAAAATTCATATAGGAATGAAAAAGGTTAAGAATAGGCAAGGCAAGGGACACCTGGGTGGCTCAGTTGGTTAGGCAGCTGCCTTCAGCTCAGGTCATGATCCCAGTGTCCTGGGATCGAGTCCCACATTGGGCTCCTTGCTCGGCAGGGAGCCTGCTCCTCTCTCTGCCTCTGCCTGCCTCTCTGCCTGCTTGTGTTCTCTCTCCGTTAAAATAAATAAACAAAATCTTTAAAAAAATTTTTTTTAAAAATTAAAAAAAAAAGAATAGGCAAGGCAAGATAAGAATACAACCAGTGACCTATGCTATCATGTATCAACCCATTCTACAGAGCCATTGTTCATAAGGTAGCATGGAAATGGTACAGGGATACAAAATAGGCCAAACAAACAGAATAGAAGCTAGAAACAGAGTCGCACACTTGGTCCAATTGCTTTCTAACAAAGGTGTCAGTGCAGTAGAACATAAAAAGTACCATCTTTTCCAGTAACAATTTTATTTATTTCTTATATTTTTTTTAAGAGTTTATTTATTTATTTGACAGAGAGAGATCAAAGGTAGGCAGAGACGCAGGCAGAGGGGGACGGAAGCAGACTCCCTGCTGAGCAGAGAGCCGGACTCGGACTCGGGGGGGTCTATCCCAGGACCCTGAGATCATGACCTGAGCCGAAGGCTTTAACCCACTGAGCCACCTAGGGGCCCCTCCAGTAACAATTTTAAATGTGAAAATATAAACACAGAAAGTTCCAAAAGGTGGTCTACATTAACTTACTGGTAACCTTCAAACGGAAGTGGTCTTTTAAACCAAGACACAAAATACGAAAGCTATGAAGTCCAAGTTACATACATTTGAAGAGTTACTAAGTCCAAAGAGAGAAGTTCTAACTTGAGAGTGGGGAAACCTAATAGACATTATACATCTGCACAAAATACTCAAAGAACGAGCCATGAAGAGAAAAGAAAGAAAATCAGGGCACCAGTTCCACTTATGCTCATATGGACACGTGTCTTATTAGGTGAAAAATGCAGATCTAAGCCCCCTAAGGATTCAATGATCTTGTCGTAATTTAGAGAGTAATCATCATGAAGTCATTCGCCTATCATTCAATTAGCCCAAACTTCCAAATCATGGATATTATTCTACAATAATATAATAATTATAATGTAATATAATATGGCCATTTAAGCATGTGAGTATATTTGCCATAAAATAATTTAGGAGATCAAGAGTCTGACATTTCCATTTTTATTGATTTATTACATAGATCTTAAAATGTTTCCATTTTTCTAGGAATTTGTTTGAGGTTTCCTTGCAGAATACTGCTTTCTCAAAACTGATAGGAATTTTAGAATTTCCAGAAGGTAGACAACACGAAACATCCAAGTATCTTTAAGCATAATTAAGATGCTACTGTCTTATTAAAATATCTAGTTCTTACAATGTGTTTTTGGCTCATCTGTTTTTTTTTCCTCATCAGAGAAGTGACAAAGATCTCTATATCCTATGGCCATCACAGAATACAGAAAAGATTTTTTATTAAATATTCCAATGACAAAATTAAATTCACTGTGTGTTGCATGTACAATATAAAAATAGATCAATCAATCTAAATAGACTCTCAGTTACTTGGAAACTTCAATTTGGCACTAGCTTTATGCTTCCATGTCCTAAGAGGTTGATTTTTATACATACAACTCAGACCTGACAACTGCATTTTTCTAAACTTGCTTCCTGAGTTGGGTTGGACAAAGAAATGTATCCATTCTCTTCTCCCGTAACTAAGGGCTTGTGATTTGCAGTTTCAATCCTACTTTTTCTTTTCTTTTTTTTTTTTAAGCATTTATTTATTTTACAGAGAGAAGGAGAGACAGTGAGAGAGGGAACACAAGAAGGGTGAGTGGGAGACAGAGAATCAGGCTTCCGGCCGAGCAGGGAGCCCGATGCCGGACTCCATCCCAGGACCCCGGGATCATGATCTGAGCCGAAGGCAGATGCTTAACAACTGAGCTACCCAGGGACCCCTCAGTCCTGCCTTTTAATGGCAACACAAGCTTTGATGAGCCATAGGTCGACACAGGTAATTTGGGGAGAGCAGATCAATGTTCCTATTTCAACATTACAAATGTTTACAAAGGCATCTAACAACTCATAATAAACAAAGCACCTTTTTCATGAGTACCTTATAAAGTAGTCTTGTTGATGCATACGTAGCGTAACACCTCCTGTAGAAACTTCTGTTTCTAATGTTGTTTGCGAACTTCTTCTGGGAGAATGGCTTACCAAAATTATACCTACTTAATTATACCACTTGCTACTGCTTACCTCTGTTTATTTCTATTTATTTTGATGGTCCCTGAGGACATGAAAAAGACGCCTTATTAGTCTATTTTTTTTTTTTTTTTTTTGCCAGTGCCCAGAAGGGTGTTCTTGCAGTACGGAAATAATATTTTTAGACGCAGGTATTAATCAAATTGCACAAACACTCAGGGACTCAGATCCCCTCAGCAAAGGTCAGCATTTGATCCAGTCACTGCTTTTCCCTTGGTCTTAGCTGGTCTCAGTAGGTGGCCCTTTCTCTCTGCTCATTGCTGTTTGCTCAATAGCCTCTTCCAGGAAGGAAGTGGCTGCTAAAAGCTGTAATTACTGACACTGATCACAGATCACTCAGTCACTCTCCGATAAAGTCAAATCAAATTGGTACACAGATGTCACTCCCACGATTATAGGCCAGATTCTGAGTTCTGCGAGTAAGAGTGAAATCGAAGATAAGCTGCACACCCACGAATTTTTTAAAATGGTTTGGGTTGGGTTGAGACATAAAAGGTCCATTCTAGTTTGAAAGGGCTTTGCTAGCATAGGCAAAACCACTCCCTTGCTGTAAGTCCTAAGGACGATGTGGTCGAACTAGACAGGCGGACAAAGTTGGGGTGAACTCGCCAGTATGATGACCCAGAAAGTCAAAGGCAAACTTCTGATAATTAAAAGAGTGTGTAAAATAATGATATTAAACTAATTTTTTAAAATTATTTATTTATCAGTTAGAGAGAGAGCGAGCACAAGCAGAGGGAGCGGCAGGCAGAGGGAGAAGCAGACTCTCCACTGAACAGAGAGCCCAATGCGGGACTCGATCCCAGGACTCTGGGATCATGCCCCTAGCTGAAATCAAGAGTCAGCCACTTTACCAAGGTGCCCCACACACACTGATAACTTTAAACAAGAGATGATATAGGTAGAAATGAAATCTATTTAACTTATAAGTATATTTTAATGCATTCAAGCTATCGTAAAAACACTTTACTTGGTAAAGGGCTTCATTTTTTTTTCCCGAAACCAAAGAACACATTGCAAACACTGTAAAATAAAGAGAGAGAAAGAAAGAACTGAACTGATAACAACAATGGAAAGAATTGGGGCGCCTGAGTGGCTCAGTGGGTTAAAGCCTCTGCCTTCGGCTCAGGGCATGATCTCAGGGTCCTGGGATCGAGCCCCACATAGGGCTCTCTGCTCAGCGGGGAGCCTGCTTCCCCCTCTCTCTGCCTGCCTCTCTGCCTACTTGTGATCTCTGTCAAATAAATCAATTAAAAAAACAAAACAAAACAAAACAATGGACAGAATCTTTTTACCAGTTCAGGTAAACTGTGGAAAGCCTACATTATCTGGATGCAAAAGGTTTTGTGGTTATCATGCTGGGAAACCACAGATGCTTCCAAGCTGTGTACAAAGCTACTAAAGAAGTCATTTCTTAGGGGCGCCTGGATGGCTCAGTGGGTTAATGCCTCTGCCTTCGGCTCAGGTCATGATCTCAGAGTCCTGAGATCAAGCAGGGAGGCTGCTTCCCCCTCTCTCTGCCTGCCTCTCTACCTACTCTGCCTCCCCTCTCTGTCAAATAAAGAAATAAAATCTTAAACAAAAAAAAGTCATTTCTTAGAGAGCTGAGCATAGGTCCAAAGCTGTTCATAATTATAGACCTGATCGACGTAGTGCAAGAAAAAAAAGTCACTAATTTTCAGTTATGTGGGCAGGAATTCTACATAAATTCAATAATGGAAACAACAGTTTACTGGAACCGTGGGATCAAAGGTAATTATACAGATCAATATGGTATAATAATAAATGTGTGGGCATTCCACAGAATTGGGTCTACCCATTCATAGCATAATGTGCTTTCACTTCCAGCTTTACCTTGCCCTGGAAATTAAGAGTGTACACACTTGCCCTGAGAAACTGTGTTTCAGTGTGATCATAAAAACACAAGGAAACATGTACCCTGGGGTAAATAATACATTATATGTTAATAAAAAATTAAAACAACAACAACAACAACAAAACACAAGGAAAGAAGCAGATAAATGCCAATTACATTGACCTGTCTTTTCTGATCCCTAAGTCTTGGTCTGTCTATCCAAAATGCAGAACACATTTTAACCTACTTTAGACTTGTAAATACAGATGTCTATGATCAACACAGGTCTCTAGCTTCTCAAGGGAAATGTTCTAGCAGATGCAGGCATAAAAATTCTTTTTTTTTTTTTTTAAAGATTTTATTTATTTATTTGAGAGACAGAACGTGAGAGACAGCATCAGAGGAGAAAAGGTCAGAGGAAGAAGGAGACTCCCCATGGAGCTGGGAGCCCGATGTGGGACTCGATCCCGGAACCCAAGGATCATAACCTGAGCTGAAGGCAGTCGCTCAACCACCTGAGCCACCCAGGCGCCCAAAATTCTTGCTAGGTCATTAGAGCTATTGATTTATGAAGTGTGCCTTTTATCTCAACTTTACTGCAAAATATTGTGAAATCCATACCCCACATTCTAAACACATAAAGGGCTCACATTTAAGGCTACTCTGTTCTGGGATCATTTGTGTTTTAATGATATCTTTACATCTTCATAGAAGAGAAAAGGATTAATTCTGATCGCCAGAAGGAACACTTTTCAGTCTGGGTAAGGACACAACTGAGTCTGGGGGCAATCAAAGAACAAAGAATTCCCTGCTAAGCATGATGAAATGTCAAATTTAGATGATAGAGTAGAACTAGAAGAAACACCTCAGGGTAAATGATTTTATTCTTCATATGTATGATTGTACTATTGACTCCCTACTGGATAAATGCACCAGACATCTTCTGTTTCACAATCACTGATCCTTTCTTAAACTCAACATGCTTATGCCTTCCATTGCCGTGGATGGAACAGTCACGGTTTTCTTGGTTCATTGGTTACAATTTCTTCTATTTTATTTTAGTTTTTTTAAGAGAGACAAAGAGTGTCAGTGGGGTGGAAGGCACAGAGGGAGAGAGAGAATCTGAAGTGGGGTCCATGATCAGCATGGAGCCCGATGCAGGCTCAATCGCACGACCCTGAGATCATGACCTGAGCCTAAATCAAGATTGGAGACTTAACGAACAGGGCCACCCAGATGCCCCGGTTATAATGTCTTCTGTATCTCCTCACTGAACTCCTTATCCTACCCTGATCTGTGAAAGCCAATGATTTCCAAGGCTTCATCTTTGGTCCACTGATCTCTTAGTGAATCTCATTGGTTATTTTTATCTACTCTTCTAATTTTGCCTTTATGTAAATGGCCTTCCAATCTCTGTCTTCAACCCAGAAACTTCTCCAAGCTTCAGATTTGTCTATCTACCTTTTAGTTGAACATCCCCAGCTGAATATTCCATGAAGACTTCCAAGTGTGTAAAACCTTAAATGTTCCCCATTTTTCAACTATAATACTCTGGTGTTTCCCACCTTCATTGTACTATGATTCACTCTGTTATTTACCTTAGAAACCTAAAAACGTGTCTTCATATTGTTGCTAGGTTGAGCTAATAAGAATACAAATGTTTCCATACCAATACCCTGCATTGAATACTCCATAGTTGCCATTAAAATAGTATTTTTCTACCTCCTAGAATGTAGTAAAATTATTGATAAAAATAAACCATGACTTTGGGCATTTGAGTGGCTCAGTCGGTTAAGCATCTGCCTTCAGCCTGGGTCATGATCCCAGAATCCTGGGATGGAGCCCTGTGTCGGGCTCCCTGCTCAGTGGGGAGTCTGCTTTTCCTTCTCCCTGTTGCTTCCCCTGCTTGTGCTTGCTCTCTCTCTCAATCTCTGTCAAATAATGAAATTGTTAAAAAAAAAAAAAACACAACTCAAAATCCTAAATATAGTACTGAAAATAGGTCACGGAAATAATAACAGTTATGGTTGGCACCCTATTCTGAGGCTTGGGGGTAAAAATAGTGGTTGTAGGATAAAGTCCTAGCCACATGGCTTCTCCTTCACCCCCCTGCCAGTTTTGAGGTAGTCTGAGGAACTCATTTGGGTCAGCAGAGCAGATGTTGAAAGCCAATGAACTGCAGAACAAAGTTCATTTCTTGACAGGGCACACAAAACCCTCCATGATGTACTGCTTCTCCCCACCTTACCCCTCACGCCCCAACCATATGAAACAGAGGGCAGTTTCTCCAGACACCGTGCTGTTCCTCACTTCCTGTCTTCGCTTATGCTACCGCCTCATAAAGGACACCCCATGAGCCTCTCCAGTCGTATCGGGTGGCCATTTACTAAGCAGCTTTAAGATTTAAATCAGATGACATTCCATCCATTTATTGATTCAAACATCAGTGTTTGAACCAAATATTTGCTCTCGTGAAGCTCCTAATTTTGTGCAGGGGAGGCAGACGATAAGCAAACAAATAGGCAAACCCCAGGGAATGAATCACCTCCCAGCGCCTTGTTGGCCATGTGCTAGACACTCAAAAAAAAAAAAACCATTGGTGAACATCTTACAATTGTCATGCATAGCACTAAATGCTTTCATTGTCTTCTCATTTTATTTCTCAAAATTATGTTAGGAAAATCAGTGTTATTCTGCCACTTTGGTAGACGGGGAGACAAGGGCTCAGAGGGATTTACAAATTTACCTATGGCCACATAGCCGCAGTTATCAGAATCTAAATAGAAATCCAGAAATACCTAATTTCGGAAACCAACCATGTTCATGATAACATTGGCTTGTGGGTGCTATAAAAAATAAATAAAGGCTCCATCCCTGCCTGAAGTCAAGTCACATGCTCAAATCTCTCAGTCTGCATGGACTTCTCTAAATTCTAGGAAGCTTTCAGGGAGCTTTCCACTGTGACACATTAGAATTCAAAAGGATTTAATCACGAGCAATGAATTTGCAAAATACGCTGTTGGAGCCCCACTGATTTTAGCAAGAGGAGAGCACAGTCTCCTGCAGCCTCTGTTGGAATGAAATGGCTTTGAGGAGGCAGAGGAAAAGCATAAATGCCCGGAACACCTGGTATTCAAGGCATTCTTGGCTTTCTAAACACCAACTTAAAGCTTCAGTTATTCATTCTGAAAATGCTTATAGCTTTGCTGCGAGATTCTCCAATAATGCATGTGGACTCCGAACATAATTGCTAGCAAATGATTTACAATAATAGATGGATGCTATAAGAATTTAGGGAGGATAAATAAACATGTTAAAAATGAGGCCCCTGAGCACCTGGACGGCAGATTACTGTTGTCCAGATGTGGAAAAACACTGCATTTGGTGTGACAGACAGATAAAGGCCTTCCCTGTAGGGTCTGAGTAAATACTCCTTGTGAACCTGCCAACATGAATTCCCTAGAGAAAACAAAACCAGAAAAGCTCAAGATCAGAGTTGATTCCAAATTAGCCCCTTTCGTTCACTGTGTAAATGGGGGGCCTGTCTGGGAATTTAGTATAATCTGACAGGTATGATTTGCCATCAATGGAAAACTGTCCCCTTAAGATCACTTCCTAATTGTTTCATTAAAATTTAATAACTTAAAAACTGCCTCCTTGTAGGACAACACAGGAAAAATCGTTTGTTTTGTGTTTCATATATATACACATATACATATATATATGAAAATGTTTCCAGGCTACTGTGTGAGAAAGTCATTTTGAAAAAAAAAATTAGATTTTATTGTTACGATCTCAAAATATTGTAACCTGTTTAAATATTTATACTTACTTTGTTTTTAGATCAGAGACTGCTGCTTTACCAGTTTGGCTTGATTTTCTAAGTTCTAAGGCAAGTAACAATAAAAAGAACTTTAAAAGTCAGCTCGGCTACCATATATACTTAGAATACACATTTTCAAATTTACTTTTTATGCAATGCTCTTTTTAGGCACAATTGGACCAAATAATATATGTGATTCTATACCATCATTTCTTCACTTAATGTTAAATTACAAACATCTTTCTACCACATTTACCATATATACCTCACATGCCACTGAAATGATAATCTATAAGGTTTTTTCTTTTAAAGATTTTATTTATTTATTTGACACACAGAGAGAGAGAGAGACAGAAAGCACACATAGGGACAGAAGGAGGGAGAGGGAGAAGCAGGCCCACAGTTGAACAGGGAGCCTGAGGCGGGTCTCGACCCCAGGACCCGAGGATCATGACCTGATCTGAAGGCACACACTTGGCCAAAGGAGCCACCCAAGTCTCCCAACATAATCTATAGTTTACCTAATCTTGTTTGGGGACATTTAGATAATTTTTAGGGTTTTTTTTTTTTTTCTGTATTCTTATTACCATCTTGCCTAATCTCTAAGAAGCAATTTATTTACAAGTTTTCTTGATGATTCTAAAAATAAACTCACAGAGGGGCACCTGAGTGGCACAGTTAGTTAAAGCATCTGATGTCAGCTCTTTCATTTAGGTCATGATCTCAGGGTCCAGGGATCGAGCCCGGCACGAGGCTCCTTGCTCAGTGGGGATTCCGCTTGTCCTTCTGCTACTCATGGTCTCTCTCTCTCGACTAAATAAATAAAATCTTTAAAGTAAAATAAAATAAGCTTATTCTATTATAAGACTCTAGTAATCAACTTATTCTACCATTTGCCTCCATATTTTACCATGTATGGACGCCTCAAGTCTTTAATTTGGATCATTAAACATATAACAATTATTTTAAAACAATGCCATTTGTCAAATCTACTACCTATCTTCACAACAACCCTGCAAGGCCAATATTGTTCTCATTTTACAGATAAACTATTGAAAATGTTTAAGCAATCTGGGGCGCCTGGGTGGCTCAGTCATTAAGCGTCCGCCTTCCGCTCGGGTCATGATCTCAGGGTCCTGGGATCGAGCCCCGCATCGGGCTCCCTGCTCCGCAGGAAGCCTGCTCCTCCCTCTTCCACTCCACCTGCTTGTGTTCCCTCTCTTGCTGTCTCTCTCTGTGTCAAATAAATAAATAAAACCTCTACAAAAATGTTTAAGCAATCTTTTCATGGCTTATTACAAAGGGTACCTACAAGGTGGCATGGGTGACAGGTATCAAAGAAGAGTAACAGTTCAGGTTTGTGGGTAGGAGACTGAATTCCATGTTGGACACATCAGGTTTACATTGCCTGCAGGATACACCCAGATGCAAATATATAACAAGATGGCGCACAAAGATGTGGAACTTTGAACAGAGTGGTCTTCTAAAGACACCAGTTTGCAAGCCCCCAGTTAATGGCAAAAGGGGACAAAGGGAGAATCTCGAAGTTGCGGAGACATTTGGTGGGGAAAAGGTCAAGTGAAGAAAGAAAGGAGAAAGTGAAAGAAGAGTGGGTGATGTTTTAGAAATCAAGGAAGGAGATCATTTCAAGGTAGGACACTGATCGCTTAGCAGTAAAGATGCCTCTCGTTATCCTGGCTAAGAGAAGTTTCACTGGTGTTCTGGGGTGCAAGTGGGGTTTTCATGGGTTGATGAGCTGCTGTCCTAATTAATAGGAAGAATTTAGAGGACAAATGTGTAAAATGGGAAGGGCATTTTGCTACTTTCCAAGAAAGAATGTGGCAAAGCCCCTGCAGAGGTGGGTGGAAGGACCCAGTACCTTGCCATGGAGACTCTCAAAGGAGCCCTTGGAGTATGTACAGTCCTGGAGTCAGCCCTGTTGTAGGAGAACTAAGCACAGAAAGGTTCCCTCCTATTGCTAGGAGGAAAGGTCAGGGCTAGGTCATGTCAATCCGGATGGACAGGTGATAGGACCTCTCCATTAGCCTACTCACCAATGACTAAAATCAATGCCAAGTGCTCTTAGACCATCTACCCAATCAAGCCATTATTAACTATTAAAACATACTCAACTATGAAGCCTGAAACATACTAAACATGCTAAAATAAGAACTATTAAGAAAAATAAGAAATGAAAGAATTACTTAGGACAATGACCGATGCTCTAGCCCACCGATGTACCACTTCTGTTTGCCAAGAACCAGGAGAAAATGGTAGGATTTTGGTTTTGAGCAGTTTACAACTGATTACACTGTATCATTCTTAAATACCTTTTTTTTTAATAAAAATCCATAAATGGCAGAGTATTAAGGAAATCTCCGCATACATTATAGCTCCCCCAATCACATGACCTTTAAACAACTCAGTCCTTAACGTTCACCTCCAGCTGCATCACCACATAAGGCGTTCAGAGGAAAAGTGCAATTGTGATTTCTTGACGCCTGGAGATAATTACTACTACTATTCGAATCTGAAGGAGATAATTCTTTGTTCCAACTTTTTCTTTTGTGGAGCAAAAAAAAGGAACTATTTATATCTCAACTTTCCTTGTGTTTTATAGTCAAAGCATTATCAGAACTACCAAGATCACAGGAAGCCTGTGGCATTTTCTTACACACGATATTCAATACTGAACTGAGTAAGAACACCTGTCATTCCATGAAATGAACAAATTTAGTACCAAGTACAAAGACACGTGTTTGGCATAATAAACCTTTCCTCTTTCCCAAGACCTTCCAGAATGTTGGACTAGTGGATGTCATCTACAGCTCTGGAGTCTTAAAGAGGATACGTTAGGCATATTCTGCAGGTGGGGCTGCCGAGTCCCACCTGTGGATGACAGGTGTTCCTCTGCCTACTCACTGTCGTATTCATTCAGGCCTTCATTCGAGAAAAAATATAATTCAACACCAACTTTGCACACTGTTTTTTTAAGACCTTGGGCATTCAGAAGAGTGAAAATAATTTCTGCCGTGAAGGCAATCACAGTCCAGTGGGAGAAGGTGATCACTACAGCTTGAGAATTCCACAGTTTGGACAGAAAGTGCTTTTGCAGGGCGCCTGGGTGGCTCAGTGGGTTAAAGCCTCTGCTTTCGGGTCAGGTCATGATCTCAGGGTCTTGGGATCGAGCCCCACATCGGGCTCTCTGCTCGGCAGGGAGCCTGCTTCCCCCTTTCTCTCTGCCTGCCTCTCTGTGTAGAACTCTCTCTCTCTGTCAAATAAATAAATAAAATATTCCAAAAAAAAGAAAAAAGAAAAAGAAAGTGCTTTTGCTACCCAGAATGCAGGTGAAAAGTTCTTGGGAGTGCTCCAGAGCTCTCCCAGAGGCCTGATTGAGGGGGAAGGGGGCGGAGTGGGGGTGGGAAACTTGGGCTGGAGTTTGTTGCTGCTCATGCCTTTAAGATATTTCTCTTTTTAATGATTTTATTTACTTATTTGAGATAGAAAGATGCAGAGAGAGTGTGCACGGGTTGGGGGAGGGGCAGAGGGAGAATGACAAGCAGACTCCCTGTGGGAAGCAGAGCCCTCGATCCCAGGACCCAAGATCATGACCTGAGCCAAAGTCAGATGCTTATGTGACTCAGCCACCCAGGTGCCCCAAGGTATTTCTGATTATAAACTTATTACATATAACTTTTTGCCATCAAGACACAAGCCTGGTCACAGGGGGGAAAAAAAATAAGAGGGGCGCCTGGTTGGCTCAGTCGGCTAAGCACTGGACTAGTGAATTCAGGTCAGGTGATAATCTCATAGTAATGGCATCAAGCTCAAGTAGGGCTCCAGGCTCAGGGAGAATCTGCTTGAGATTCTCTCTCTCCCTCTCTTTCTGCCCTTCCCACTCACACATGCTATCTCTCTTTCCCTCTAAAATAAATAAATCATTAAACAAATAATAAAAATTAAAAAAAAAATTAGAAAGGAGCATTCCCTTTCCAAAGTACCAAAGACATCAATCCATATCCCACATGGACCGATGAGGAGAAATAATTTCTATATCTAGACCTATATCTGTAAGTACAAAATCAATGATGATATAAAAGAAATTGGTACTGAAAAATTTAACTAAAAATGTTACAAATGTCAGTTTTTTCTTTTACCAGAGGATGAACTCTCAATGTAAATTATCAAGTGAACATACAAATCCCTCGTTTATTTTTTTTTAAAGATTTATTTATTTTATTTGAGACAGAGAGAGAGAGAGAGCGTGAGAGGGGAGAGGTCAGAGGGTGAAGCAGGCTCCCCACAGAGCAGGCAGCCCGATGTGGGACTCGATCCTAGGACTCCAGGATCATGACCTGAGCCGAAGGCAGTTAGTTGCCCAACCAACTGAGCCACCCAGGCACCCAAAATCCCTCGTTTAAAAAAAAAAAATGACAATATTGAAATACAAGTGTTAGGAGCGCCTGGTCTGCTTTCTGCTCAGGTCATGATCCTGGGGTCCCTGGATCAAGCCCCACATTGGGCTCCCTGCTCAGCAGGAAACCTGCCTCTCCCTCTCCCAGCCCCCCCTTTGTGCTCCCCCCCACTGTCTCTCTCTCTTTCAAATAATTAAATAAAATCTTAAAAAAATATATAAGTGTTAAATATTAAAATAATTTTTTAACATAGACTCTGAAGGGTAGCAACTGTATGATAACTTTTTTTGTTTCTCCAGTCCATGTACAGTGCCTGATACACAGTAGGCCAAGCTATAAACTGATCTGATTGTTTGTTGAAGGTTGAGAAATTGCTGGAAAGTCTCAGGCAACTGACTGTCCAGGATTTTGTGTATCTAATAAAATTTCAGGTTATTATATATTTCTCTTAATTAATTGCATGATGAAAGAATACAGTGCTTTTTGGTCCAAGAGTTGTTGTATCTATGCCTTAGTTACATGACGGTATTTAAAAAGCATGATATCGGCCATTTTAATTTCCTGATTGTTTTCATTTCACGGTGATGTGAAACAGAGCTCAGTAACATCATGATTGTGGAGAAATGACCTACACGTCAAGACAAATTCCCCAGAAGGGAGATATTTGGCATGAGTACAAGGGACTTACTTAACAAACCAGTCAGAAAAATTGCAACTAAATGCTCATTATACTGTATTAGACAAGCCCAGGGAATCAAGTGATGTTTTCAAAGGGGTTGCTGATAAAAATCACTCTCTTTAGCAAAATAAAATTATTTGATCCTTTTTTCATACTTTAAAAAGTGAAAACACTACAGTGGGGTTTTGATTTCTACTATAATTAATGCAACATGGCTTAATTCTATTTTTTTTTCTCAAGATTTTTCCATCTGTTGGTGCCATAAACCCTTGAGTGAACTTGGGGATTTTTGTATCATTTTGTTTCAAAGACAATATGGCAAAGATAGCAGTTAACTCCATTTATTTCTCTCCGCTAAGACTCTTGGCTGTAATCATCTGTTTACTCCCATGGAAAATGGAGAGGAAATTATATACCACTTCAATCACACGATTCTTTTTTCCCCCTTTCCTCAAACTTATAATGTGCATCTACTAAAATGTGCTGACATGTGAAATCTTAGGCAAATATTTAATGAAAAATTATAAGTACAAGTGTATCGTCCTAGAGGACATGGGTGACAGAGTGATATAATACGTTTGTTTAAATCTGATTGGCCAGACATGCAAGTAACAATTCAAGCAGTAAATGATAATGTTGTCCCCTAGAACAGACTCAGATCTCCCTGCTCCAGTGCCAGTGCCAGTGAATGGCCTTCCTTATCAGGACCTAAATCATAACATCGGGTGCTGCAAATTGGGCTTTGTCTCCTTAACCCAAGTATATGACAGATTTCAAACCCTGTAGATTCTACCATGTTAATCTTTTATATGTGACCCCCTCCTTCCACTAACATCCTTGATTTCACCTTTCACATTACCAGCACATGGATTTTTCCCACCAAAACTAAATAAAGCATGATCCCATTATCGCCCGCTAATAAATGCGCTTGCCTATAGAATAAAACCCTAGCTCTTCCCATTGGTACCAAAAGCCCTCCATGGTCTGGTGCCACTCACTGCTCTTGCTTCTCTCTCATGGTACTTCCCACTCAACCCCCCCTCTTAGCCACATCAACATTCTGGAAGTTTCAGAACATTATGTGATGTGTCACTCATTCTGCTCTCATCAATCAAACATTTGAATGGCATTAACCCATGTTTCTCATTCATTCCATTTTAAAAATTCTTATTCAGCAAGTATTTACTGAAGACCCACTATGTGCCGATTCTGGGCTATGTCTTGGAAACCAAAAACTGAATCACTTAAATGTGCAACACTCCAGGACCTCAGGGTCCTGAAGACAAGAGTGACATTGATCAGGTAGTCATGACCTTCGCAGGACCTCAACTCTTGCCCTTCTTCATACCACGCTTTTAGGTATTTCCCAATTATTTTACATGCAAAAAAATTTAAAAACCAATGAATAAATATAATCAGTTTAAGATCTCAATGATGAAGTAAAAATTAATAGCCTAAAATAACTCCACTTTGAAAGAGAGACTATTATGAACATTTACAAATGAAAACTTAATTGAAAGGCAAAGTCCTAGACATATAAATGTAGAATTGAGCCTTGATAATGCCTGGGTGAAGGGCAGTTGATAATCCACATGGAACTTTGGCTCCCCAAAAACGTAACTAATAATAGCCTATTGCTGACCAGAAATCTTACTGATAACGTTAACATTCAATTAACATGTATTTTCTTTTATGTATTCTACACTGTATTCTTACAATAAAATAAAGAAAATGTTATGAAGACAATCATAAGGAAGAGATCAGAGAAAATGCATTTGTAGTACTGCATCGTACTTACCAAAAAAAAAAAAAAAGGGCATGTTTAAGCAGATCTGTGAAGTTTAAACCCATGGTGATCAAGGGTAAACTATACACAACACAGGGCAAGTTAAATCATCGCATAACCTTGACTATCACGGAAATCAAAATCACAGAGAAATTTACTAATGTGGAGTAACTACTTGATTCATTTATAGAGTGTGACTAAAACCGGGAATCTTATTACTTTACTGGCACAAATAGTAATATAAATGACTTGTATTGATAAACCCAAGTGCTATCCCATTTGCTGTATTTAATATATAAAACATTCCCCATCAGCACATTATATGCTAGTTAAGCTGTTAAATTACTAAAATGTTTCCTTTTGTGATGAACCTCTTGAAACCGTGTTTGTATTATTAATTTAATAAGCAAAACTATTACACATAGAGAATACAAGGGTCTATCCCATCCACTCCTTTCTGGAATTACTGATCAGAGGCAGAGAAATTAATCCAATGTTGTATTTCATAAAAGGGGATGTCACTGAGAAATAGCACCAATCAAGTTGTAATGAGGTTACTCAGAGAACCCGAGTCCTTATTCCATACCAGGTACTGAGTTTGATGCGAGGCACTACCGTCTGTTAAATTACTCTGAGCCCTATGTTAAATAAAACATTAAAAATTACAGCCTGGGTTTAGAATCTGTGTCCTTAGATTATGTTAATCTGTTAAAAAAAAAAAAAAAAAACTTCTGCAGTTTAAACTACAAGGAAGGGTAGTGTTGCAAATAGGAATGTCACCATTCAAAACACGTTTTATGTAGAATCTGAAATTGTGTCCCATCCTTTACCGTGATAATGATCAGATTACCTATGTTAAACATTTCTTTAAATGTTATTTTTAGTAGAACTTTATAGCTGATAGCTGTGAAAAGGACTATGTGTCAGGCATTATGTTTAATCTGTGTGTGTATGTGTGTGTGAGAGAGAGAGATTTGGAATCAATTATTCAGGAATTTATTTCTTATTTTCAAAATGTCTATTATTTGTTAACTCTGGATCAAAAAGTGGAAAAGAGAAACGAGAGATCATCTTCCTTCACTCCACAAATATTATTTCTCCTATGAATTAATAAAACCAGACAAAAATTTGGCCAAGACTGAGACCATTTACTGGGGTGGCTGGGTGATGGACATCGGGGAGGGCATGTGCTACGGTGAGAGCTGTGAATTGTGTAAGTCTGAGGAACCACAGACCTGTACCCCTGAAACAAATAATACATTATATGTTAATTAAAAAAACAGTTATATGATATTAGTACTATTGCTATTATCTATATGTAATGATGATATGATTCTCTATTTTATGAATTAAATCCCATGAGAGGTCTTATATGAGCAGAAGAATGATGCATGCCTTTTTATTTACAAGAAATGAAGAAGATGGTAATAGATCAAAAGGAAATTTCATAAACTGGAATTTGGAGTAAGAAAATGGCAGTATAAAGGTGAAGAAAAGAAAAGGAATGGTAGAAATACAAAAAAAGTTAAGAAGAACACATGAAACAAACAAGGAGAAGAACCTAGAGAAATATTCTCTGTCCTGACTCTGGTCTCTGGTTTGACACGTTCACAGAGAGAGAGGCCCCATTTAATAGAACAGGAGATAGGACATGAGGTATCAATCATATACCTATAAGTCACTACTTTATTTTTGCCCCCTATTGGCAAAATGAAACACTAATAAAATGATAAAATATAAAATAAATATTCCCTCTGTGGGGCCCATTTCTAAGCAGTTAATTGGTAAAAAAACAAAAACAAAAACAAAACACAACCCTCTACCACATATAGGGGTCTGTATAGGGTTCTTTACTTTTTAATCAGTACATGCCATAACTTCTCCCAAATTAAGATCACACCTGAGCAATACTTCATTGTACATGAATTTTATACAGTCTCTAAGGATTTCAGATCAGTTAGAAAGCAGACAGGTCATTCTTAACTAATGTAAATTCACATGGGAGCTAAAGATAAAATAATTTTTTAAAAAACTTACTGAATCTGTGCCATTAATTAAAGCTATGTAAATTTCTTCCCTTAGAACTGTCACGTTGCCTTCCTCGCCTCACCTGGAATGGTGAACACACATTGCATGAGACAGTAATTGGCTTTTTTGGTTGTTGTACAATATGTCTCAAATCATAGCACCACTTGCAAATAGATTTAATGAGTGTAAAACATGTTCCCATCAGCTCCACATCGAAAATGTCGTATCTATTCTCTCTCCTTTTATGATAATTTTAACAGGAAGAAGAAAAAGGCAACAAATTTTCCAGCGTGTATGCGGCAGCATAATTGACAATTACCTTAATGGAGTTAATTTCTCATATAATGCTTAATGAGGTTTAGTATACCAATTCAAAAGACCAGAATATTTTCCACAACCCATCTGGCACCACACACACACACACACACAAACTCACAGTGCCATCATATCCAATAATAACATCATTATCAATTATCATCATTGTCATCCCAATTCTGGTCAGTCAAAATCACCATGTCTGAAACAACAAAGTCGGTGGCTATAATGAAGCTCTAGAAGTCACCTGACTGGTAGGTATATCTTTTCCAAGAAAATAGGGAACAATAGGTCATTTCAAAATCAACATGATAAGATGACTGAAGCAACAGAAAATAATTTTACATGATACCTTTCACAGTTTCTCAAAACTTGTTGCAGTGAGAAATGGAAAACTATCACCTCGTCTCTAAACCACAATGTTTACTACGTAGTATTCCTATCTGTCCTCTGGTCTTCTCCTCTTAGCTGTACTGCCGCCATTTTCCCCCCTCCATCTAAAATCATAACCCCCTTTCCGGCGCTTCTCTTCATAACCTCCATAAGGTCACTGACACACTTCTCTTGGGGAGACACATTGTAGTATTATTTATAATTGTTGACCATTATCCACTGCCCACACTAGACTGTAAAATCTTTCAGGGCCAGAACCTAGTTTAATTTGTGACATTCTATGTGCTGTCTACCAGGAGCTGAATCCCTACATTTCTTGAGAGCAGAGTCCTGATTACATTCCAGGTACTCTCTTACACAATGTCATCCAGGGGGAGGTAATAGCTCTTTTGATCCGGGGTAAACCATGGACTGTAGCTGAACATTATAATTCCCTTCAGCTTCCAGTGATTGCTGTAGGTAGAGGCGTTAGACACAACACCAACTAATGAAGGGGAAGACTTCTGGGTGCCTTCTGGAAAAGGTTTATTAGGCTGTTAAATAAGAAATCAAGGAGGAGTTGGCCATTCCTTCTTTGGAGACTTTTGAGTTTGCATGTGGGATCTCTAACTGTGGAAATGATTTAGTAACCATGAAGAGAGTTTACTAGACACACTAAGGGCAGGAAAAAAACAAAACAAAACTGATTTCTTGCTTTCATTAATTAATTAACTGCTAAACCACCATCCCTGGAGTTATGTCTTCTTCGTATGAAAGGTAAGTGATTTTTTTTGTTGTTGTTTATAGATGATTAGTTGGTTTCTGATATTTGCAGTCAAAGGTCTCCAATGGAACACAGGTTTTTCCACTTCACTAAGCAAGTGTTCAAATATGCTAAATGAATAATTAACTCTGGTTTCAATGCAGAAGGTGAAAAATTTGCAAAAATATCTAATGCATAAGACAACCACTTTATAGGATTTCTGAAATAGCAATTGCAGTATCAGGTTCCAGTGTTCAAGGTTTTACCAATCTAATGTATTACAAAGATGATGGGTTGAATCCACAAGGCATTTATCTTTTGTCTTATTAACAATAAATTTCTAGATTGAACAAGGATAAAAGCAGAATATTCAGTTCCTGCTGCTTCATGTTTGCACTACTGAATGTGAGGCACAAGTTAAATATAAAAAGAAATCTAACTTACTATTTCTATCTTGATTTAGATATGAAAGGATAAAACATTAAAAGTTGCTTATAAAGTTCCCTTCCTGACATTCAAATTTAATGAATACTCTCTCGATTCTTAATAGTGTGGTTCATTTTTCAAATAAAGAGCCCAGAGTCGTGGAGAGCACCAGGTGAAGAAGGATATTAGACCAAGTTCTTCACAAAGGAAATACTGCACACTGCTCATTTCAGGTTCTTTTCCTGTCAAATGTCATCATCCTTCTAGATTATTACCAAGTAGAAGGAGCCTGTTTATGTGACAGACAGCATTGAAATTTTGTTTGCAGCCAGAGGCTAAGTAGAAAATTGAAAATACACCAGTATAAGAAACAGCTTTCTGATTTCTATGCAAATCTATCTGTCCCACATGAGTTTATTAATCAAATCATTATTTTTGTCAGGTTCCCTCAGAACCGATGAGTTCCCTAAGAACTTTTCAAAATAAATGATCAAAGATAACCAGAAAAATAAAAGTCAGGAAGAATGATTTGATCAGAAATAAAATATATACAACTACAATATTCCCCTCAAGAAAACATTTTCCTCAGGCTAAAAGTAAAAACAAGAATCTGCAAATAGTTATAACTCTCTTATTTTACATGAAAAGTGAAGGAGCTAACAAATAATTAAAACTTAAAGTGTTCATACCTTTTGACCCACTGATTCTATGACAGGAAAGCTATTCAAAATTATCGGTGCAGAAAAACCATTTTTAGTAAGGTGTTCATTACTGCATTGTAATAAAACACTTTACTATCAGAATAATGTCAACTGATGAGTGATATGGCACAGAAATTGCTGGTAGACTGTAAATTTGCTGAAGACAGGAACCCCGTTCATCTTCCTCACCTTCAGCTCTTAGCACATTGCCTGATAATAGAGAAAATTCTCAAGAATCTTGATTCATTCACTCACTCGTGCATTGTCCTTATTCATCCAACAACCAAGGATCAAGCCTTGCATCCTTCCCACAAATGCCAGCCGCTGGTGATTCAAGGGACCGTAAAGAAGGAATTTTGTCTTCAAGAGGTTATTGCTGGGGCTGCAGTTGGGGAAGGAAAGAGGAAAAACACAAATGCAGAGATGAAGTGTTCCTGATCTTCAGGTGTCTGACAGTGGTTTATGCAGCAAACAGTGAAAACCATGTTGTTGGTTTTTTACCAATGGAAATAATGAGAAAAGTAATAAAAGTTAAAAGCAAAGATGGCAGAATTCACTTAGGTTTAACCAACAAGAGGAAGTCGATGATGATGCCTGAGAAAACCGTCCCGCAGGTGAGAAGACAAATCCCTGCCAGTCGCATAGCCAGGGATGGGGAGGGATTTGAGGAGATGGATGAAAAAGAGGCCCAACAAATACTTGAATGAATGTAGCAAAGGGTGTGAGAGAACATGATGATGGAGAAAAGGCTTCTAAGTATTTCCATTTGTGAAGGACATTTCTTTAGGTTGGAATACTTCCAGATTTACTTTTTTTTTTTTTAGATTTTATTTATTTATTTGACAGAGAGAGAGAAATCACAAGTAGACAGAGGGGCAGGCAGAGAGTGAGGAGGAAGCAGGCTCCCTGCCGAGCAGAGAGCCTGATGTGGGGCTCGATCCCAGGACCCTGAGATCATGACCTGAGCCGAAAGCATAGGCTTTAACCCACTGAGCCACTCAGGCGCCCCCCAGATTTACTTTTTACTAGGTTCTCCTGCCCTTTCTTTCTGATTTGTGATACAGACGTAGATTTTTTAAATATGTAGTTACACATTAGTTGTCTAGTTCTTCATAGTGAATGCGGTTTAATCTGACTACAATCCTATTGACTTGAAATTTGAGCCTTAGTGTCATTTTTATGGAAAATTATCTTTGAGTTTGATAAACTCTTTCCCCAGTATTGACTGTTAATGTAAAAATTAACAGATTTATTGCCAGTGTCTGAGCGACATAGAGCCTTAAAAGATAAGTGAAAAAGCATTTTTGGTTATTTTTCATACTTTTGTCTAGATACCTATACTAAGGGAACATACATGTACTTCTTTTAGTGAAGTATTTTCTTTGATTGGAATTTCAAGAAATAATCTTTGACGGAATTCAAAAATTACAAAATCTTGAAGTATCATTTAAGTTTTCTCTCACTTTTAAGATTTACAATGAGTTTTCTTCTTATTTCTTCATGAGAAATTAGATCTTACTAGTTGGAAGGAAATATATTTACTGTCAAAGAAATAAATAAGCCCTTGGGGCCCCTGGGTGGCGCAGTTGGTTGAGCGACTGCATTCGGCTCAGGTCATGATCCCGGAGTCCCGGGATCGAGTCCCACATCAGGCTCCCAGCTCCATGGGGAGTCTGCTTCTCACTCTGACCTGCTCTCTCTCTCACTCTCTCTTTCCTAATAAATAAATAAATAAAATCTTTAAAAAAAAAAAAAAGAAAGAAAGAAATAAGCCCTTATATTTGTTGCAGCTTATTGTTTCATGAAATGAATTCTCTCAACAGCCAAAACGTTAAAATTAAAAAAAAATTTAGTGGCTAAAGTTTAAAAAAAAAAAAAAAAAAAAGAGGCTGGCTGATTGCCGCTGCTAAGACCTAGAGTCAGTTCAATGTTTGGAACACCATGCAGTAAATTCTCATGGTGCACAGCGGCTGGAGGGGAGAGATGGCTCTGGGATTTACTCTTCAGAGAGAAAGAAGGCCTATGTGAATCAAGCAGCACTTTAGAAGCATTTCCCTGTTATTCTATTTACTCCTCATCTGAAAACGGATTGGAAGGGGCAACAGGAGTCAATTTCAGAAAATAGTGCATTTTCTGGAATGGTGATGGGTAAAGAATCATAAAGAGAAAAAAAACCGAGATGTTTAATTTATTTTGATTTTCACACACCACCACCGTTCTCAGTTTTTTGTTTTTTGCGTTTTTTTGCTTTGTTACATTTTTTGCTAACATGATAAGAAAAATATGATAGCATGGAATGATCTGGCATTTGCTCAGAAATGAACATTGTAGAACATGCCTATAAAGGGTTTGTGAATATACAACATTCCTCCATAGCAATCATATTAAATATTCTATTCTATGAAGTATTATCATAAATATGAATATATTCATTTAATTTTCACTTATGAATGCATTTGAGAAACATTCATTTACAGCTTACTTATTACCCAATTATGTCATAAATGGAAGACATGCATGTGGATGTTTCTGTATTTTTCAGTTAGTCACAAGGGACATAAATATGAAATACTGAAACCAAAGCAGCTTCCATGGGCTCTTGCTCAGGGCTTGGTGTACTTACAATAAGTCCTATCATTTATTTTAAAGACAGGGCATGCAGAGTTCAAAAGTTTAACAAGACTGTGGCTTTCAGAAGATTAGATACAGCAAACCAATATAATTGCTATACCGCACAGCCCAAGTCAATTCAGGCAAAAAATAAATATTTTTATCATGACATTTCCTTTCTCAGAGACTAAATCAGTTTCAATTACATATTTTACATTCTGTACTTCTATGTTTGACTTTAATAAAAATTCTAACAAGTTGTTCCAATATTCATCATCAAGTATGATAACACATGCCCTTTATTTTGGGGGCCATTTTTTCGGTGGACTGAATATTGGGATTTAATGTAATGTTAGACATATTTAGCACAAAGAAAAAACTGATTGCCTGAAAAGCAAGACATTCCATCAGAAAATTACTCTTTATAATTGTGTCCTAATCATAATATATGTGAACCAAATCCGTGGGGCATCAGGAAGATTCATGGATCTTGAAAATGTATCAAATTTTTCGCCCAACGGCAGTTTTCGCAGTGAATCTGGGCTTTTGTATAGGACAACTGCTTAGAAAAAGCCTACTTGCTAAAGTCAAGGTATGTTCAAGGGCTTTTATCTCACTTTAAATATATTCCTGTGTTCTAGTATTATATACTTAAATGTTACAATTTTTATATTACCCTTATCTTATGAATTCAATTATTTATATCCAAATTATATCACATGAAAGAAAGAAAGAAAGAAAAAAGAAAAAGAAGAAAAAAAGGAAAGAAGGAAGGAGGGAGGGAGGATGGAAGGAAGGAAAAGAAAGGGGATGCACTATGAACACAGTTAAGAGGAAAAAAACTACTGAATAGAAAGCCCAGCATCTAGCTCTGACCCACTGTGTGGCTGTGGTAATGTGAGTAAACCATGAATGTCTTTTGGATTCTGATTTTTCATCCATAGTATCAATGGTGTCATTATATGGGTCTTAAGTTCAGAAACTCAAAGATTTAAGATTCTGAATTCCCATTTCCCACTTATATCACTCAGTTGATACTGCAGTGGGGGAAAACAGATAAAAACAAGGAAACAATTAAGTAAAATAGTTCTAACTATGGTAGGCAAAATACCTCCCCAAAGATGTCCACATCTTGATTCCAGGAATATATTACATTATTATACTATTATATTACATCATATTGATTTTATATATTTTTAAAAAATTTTTTTAAAGATTTTATTTACTTATTTATTAGGAAAGAGAGAGAGTGAGAGAGAGCAGGTCAGAGTGAGAAGCGGACTCCCCATGGAGCTGGGTGCCCGATGTGGGACTCGATCCCGGGACTCCGGGAATATGACCCGAGCCGAAGGCAGTCGCTCAACCAACTGCGCCACCCAGGGGCCCTATTTTTTAAATTTTTAAAAAAGATTTTATTTATTTATTTGACACAGAGAGAGAGAGAGAGAGAGATCACAAGTAAGCAGAGAGGCAGGCAGAGAAAGAGGGAAGGAGGCTCCCCGCTGAGAAAAGAGCCCAATGAGGGGCTCTATCCCAGGATCCTGAGATCATGACCTGAGTCGAAGGCAGAGGCTAAACCCACTGAGCCACCCAGGCGCCCCTGATTTTGTATTTTTTTAAATGGAGAGCTACAGGGGCACCTGGATGGCTCAGTGGGTTAAAGCTTCTGCCTTCAGCTCAGGCCCTGATCTCAGGGTCCTGGGATCGAGCCCCGCATCGGGCTTTCTGCTCGGCAGGAAGCCTGCTCCTTTCTCTCTCTCTGCCTGCCTCTCTGCCTACCTGTCATCTCTCTCTCTCTCTGTGTCAAATAAATAATCTCTTTAAAAAAAAATAAATGGAGAGATAAAAAGATCATGAAGTTAATGTTGCGTCTTTTTATATTTAATATTTGTTTATGTTATAAAAGGATAATTACTCTATCTGAAAACATATCTAGATAGGTCAGGACATTCTTTCTCTAGCTCATGAAAGGCAAGTTATAATGTATGGAGTATGAATAGACTGTAGGTACATTTACGTAATGAGGTTAAAGAATATATTTTAAAGGGGCAACTAAGTGGCTCAGCTGGTTAAGCGCCTGACTCTTGATTTCAGCTCAAGTCATGATCTCAGGGTCGTGAGATCAAGCTCCCCATCGAACTTCGAGCTCACTGTGGAGTCAGCTTGGACTTCTCTCTCCCTCTTCCTTGTACTCTTTCTCTCCATCTCTCAAATAAATAAAATATTAAAAAAAGAAGAAGGTAATTTTTAAGATCCTGGAAATAGCCCAACCAGGACCAATCTACAGAGCACTGACATAGAGTTAAAAGCTCAAAGGGAAAAGAAAAGAAAAGAAAGGAAAAGAAAAGAAGGGGCGCCTGGGTGGCTCAGTTGGTTGGGCCTCTGCCTTCAGCTCAGGTCACGATCCCAGGGTCCTGGGATAGAGCCCCATGTCGGGCTCTCTGCTCAGCAGGGAGTCTGCCTCTCCCTCTCTTTCTGTGCTCTCTCTCTCTCTCTCAAATAAATAAATTCTTTAAAAAAGAAGAAAAAAGAAAAGCAGCAGCAGTGGAGTGCACATGTGGTTGAATGAAGGTTGACAATTTAGCACGTTTTCTCTCAACTGAGCCACAAGAGGGACTCCGTGGAGTGACACCCCTGACCTCGGGGTGCCAGTCCCTCGTTTTTCCATAAACGAAGAAACGTGAATGGTCTTCAGGAGAATTTGGAAGAGGGAATGATCACAGTCAGCTCAGATCCCTCCTCTTTGCAGGTATGTCTCCTCAGAGCAGGTATTTTCGCGCACTGGGTCCTGAGCACTACAGAATCTGCACCCGAAACAGAAGCCGACTTCGGTCCCAGCTGCTTCAGACTCGGGAGCTGAGTCTGCTCAATCCCCAAGAGAGAAATCTGCAGGACAACAGGCCCAGACTGCCACTCCAGCTTTCATCAGTAAGAAAAGTAACCTATTGCTATATTTACGATGAACCTTTGTGTCTATCTCGCATGGTTCCTAACACAAGTAAGAAGAGCAGTATTCACCATGTACCCTAAACCCTAACAAACAGCATACTTTTTTTTTTTCCATGCATGTAATCAGTTTGCATTCAACCAGTATGTGAGCACTTACAAGAGACAGACATTCCAGTGAGAGCAAACAGTGAAAAACAGATCAGTAAGTAAGCAAGTAAGTAAAAAGAATTGTTGTTGTGGTAGGCAGAATAATGGCCCTCCAAAAATATTTACATCCTGAGTGCAGGCCTCTATGAATATATTAGGTTATATGGCAAAGGGGGAATTAAGATGGCAGCTGAAATAGAAATAGCTCATCAACCTCCCCTTGAGATGGAAAGCATTCTGGATTACCCAGGTGGGCCCAATGTAATCATGTGACTCCATTAAATGTGTGAAAGAGAAGCAGGAAGAGTCAGGGTCAAAGTCATACAACATGAGACACTTGAACAATGAAGGGGTCATGAACCAAGGAAGGTAGGCCACCTCTAGAACTTGGGAAAGACCTAGGAGTTTGCCTCTGGAGCTTCCACAAAAGAACACAACCCTGCTGACCTCTTGACTTTAAAGCAATGAAACCCACTTCAGATTTCTGAGTACAGGAATTCTAACACATTTGTGTTTTGAGCCGCTGAGTGTGTATGTGCTATGGCAGCAATAAAAAATGAATACAGTAGTCACTAGTGCTATGGAGATATCTGTTCTCTTCACGAGATTGGGCATACATGCAAGAAGGTGGCTGATACTTCTGGCACTTCATTTGATTATGACATGTGTATGATTATGACGATAGGAGGACAGATGAAAATCATGTGGATTTTGGAGGCAGATGGGCTAATGAGGAGTAAACCCAGCTATGTATCCAATTAAGCAATATCCTATCCCCTCTGTAGTTCACCAAATGGCAGTCTGTTTACTTTTGAAAGTTTATTCTCGAAAATTCGGAAATTCTGTGGTTCATTTGAAGGAATCGTCTCAAAGAATAAAGCTGTACAAGGAAACGTAAACTATAAATCTTCCTTCCAAAATACACAGTGAAAAACTTCACTGGAAAGATCTTGTTACTTATACACCATTATGTCTGGAAGGACTTGTAATTCAGACTCTTACTATCGCAAGAGAAACGGTATCCTTACTTCAAGATAACTGATATTTCTAAATTTCTATTTGCTTCCAGAAGGACAAACATTTTACAAGTTCAAAACCCTTCAATATATCAACTTGTATCAGAGCATCGAATTTGAAAACAAGCCACTACCAAAACTTAGGCTAGTTAAAGCAGGCTACTCTCCTTTTGAAATATCAAGCTAAAATCAAAGGGCTCTATTTCAATATTTCGTGTTAATTAAAGTTGTTTCTTTGTAGTAAAACCTTTGCCAGAAAGAGATAGTCACATATAATGAGATAGGATTATGAGGATTTTTTTAAAGGAACACCATAGACTCAAAATAAATGTGGAAGAGGGGCGTCTGGGTGGCTCAGTTGGTTGGGCGGCTGCCTTTGGCTCGGGTCATGGTCCTGGGGTCCCGGGATCGAGTCCCGCATTGGGCTCCCTGCTCGGCTGGGAGTCTGCTTCTCCCTCTGACCTTCTCCCCAATCATGCTCTCTCTCTCTCTCTCACATAAATAAATAAAAAAAAATTAAAAAAATAAAATAAATGTGGAAGATATTTGGAACAACGGTCGAATTCTTCCCTGAAAAATCTCATTGCAAATATTAACATCATTTGCAAATGATCAATTAAGGATGGCCTGCAGATACCATTACAACTCCAGGATAATTTAAACGAAATGTGTTTGATAATGTCCCTGTACCTTCTTTAATTCTGCATTCTATTTCCCCAAACTTTAAAAAAATTCTAATTGTGCATCTTCATTTCATCTAATTCTGGTGTTCTTTTGAAATAGACATGCTTCATATAAACCCACAATCATCTTCCTCTTGGGGTTTACAGTCCTTGAAAATGGCTGTTTGTACCTCATAAAATTACAAGTGCCCCTTTACACTTTCCATTTTATCTGCTCAACAACAATAATAGCATTTTTTGAAATAATAGCATTTTTAATTCTCTTGTCTGAGGGTTACGAGAACACTAGCATATTCAAGTAAGGATGTTTTTAAGATAATGTCACTCCAAGTATCCTAAGGAAACCATTTCCTGGTAATTAAAATCCAACCCGGAGTTCATTAGTACTATTAGAGAAGAAAATGACCCTTTTTCATAGACGAAAAAGCAAGTTATCACCATTCTATGGAAAAGGTAACTATACCTTTTAAAATAACTGATAGCCTTGATGAGAACACTTGGTTGAAATTTTCTAAGCTTTTGATGCATTTGTTGTCCCAAAAGAGGAGGGGGTGGTATTTTTGTCTTCCATCTAAGATTAAAACCAAGAAAGTTATGGACACCTTTTCCTGTGGTACATTCATGACCGGGAAAGGTGAAGGTATGAGAGTTTTCACTGAGAAGAAAAGAGGTGATTTCCACTGTCACCAAAAACCCTGACAAAATAGACAGCTGTCATTGGATAAATTATAAATCAAAACTAAAGTTACTCAAGTGAAAAAAGTTAAATATTCTCAGCGATGCCGCTCCCGTGCGGAGAAACTTCAGTGTTTTCTTCCATTCAAGCTAAAAACACGTCAGTAGCCAACTGGGAAGAAGACCCAGGTGTCCCCGGGCCATTGGTTTATGACTCGCCACGAGAATGGGAGCTAGTAATGATTTCTGGGCCACCATGCCTTATCAGGAAATGCCCCAGAATGGCCCCTTACCCTTGGGAGCCCCTGAAAACTGTTCCTTGTTTCTCTGTGAAAACAACTCCCTTTATTAAAAGTTGTTTCCTTTAATTTTTCCTTTTCTTCCCCCCCTCCTTATCAAAAAAGGCGTCTCCTCCTAAGTATTACCCATGGTTTTCAAGGTAAGAGGCAAATCTAGAAATTTCCTCCAGCTCCTTCACGAACGTCCTAAGAGAATTATTTGTAGCCCCTCAGAAGCCTTTATTAGAAAGGCAGAACAGGCAGGCATATGAAGAGGCTGTGCCTTGAAGTTGCGACTGCTTAACTCTTAACGCTGGACACCTGGGAGACCTAGGGCAAATAAACACGCCCCAGGAGCCCTAGATCTGTGATAACCAAAGAAAGAAACATTTACCTTGAAGAGGATCAAGATGGCCGTAACCTCCCCTCAGCCTGACGAAGCTTTCCACAGATTTCTTTCTGGCTAGAGAAAAGTGACCCCACCTGTGCCCGTCGGAAAAAGCGAGAAAAACGAAAGCCGAACAACCCCCAGTTCTCTGACAATTATCCGCAGATGAAGGCTCTGGCCTCGCTCACCGCAGCACTAAACATTTGTCTCCCATTTCAGTTGGGGTGAGTTCAGTCTTTTCCCTTATTCCTTGAGTCTTGACCCCCAACTACACTTGTCTTGAACAAACTCGATCCTGTCTGTTGAACCTCTCTCCGGTGCACTATTTCTTTGACAAGAGTTGTTATAAAGATGAACTAATACAGCATATGCAAAATAGCCAACGCGTTTGCTTAATAGATGTTACCCTCACCCTCTCCCTCTCTGTCAAATCCCACAAACCTCTGCCGGGAGGTCTCTGAACATCCCAAATGCCTCTTTTCAAAGATCAGTATACTGTTATGATAGTGTAAAAAACTTAAAAAAGGGATGGCTGGGTGGCTCAGTTGGTTAAGCAGCTGTCTTTGGCTCAGGTCATGATCCCAGGTTCCTAGAATCAAGTCCCACATCGGGCTCCTTGCTTAGCAGGGAGCCTGCTTCTCCCTCTGCCTCTGCCTGCCACTCTGCCTGCTTGTGCTCTCGCTCTCTCTCTGACAAATAAGTAAATAAAATCTTAAAAAAAAAAAAAAAACTTAAAAAAAATCCGGTGTGTGTGTGTATTTTAATGGAAGAAAGACTCAAGGAATCTAACAGCAACTTCTATTTCTGGCGTTTGCTCAGCGGCTTGAATGGCCCGCATATTAACACCAATAACAATGATGGGACCTTGACAGGTACATACTGGTCAGAGGACTAGAAAGGTCTCCAGCCTCGACATAGTGCCATGAACACCACACAGAGAAAGGGCAAATTGGTTCCCAAAGCCAAACTGTGTTTTGTCTTTAAGAACTGCTAAAATCGGGCGCCTGGGTGGCTCAGTTGGTTAAGCGACTGCCTTCGGCTCAGGTCATGATCCCGGAGTCCCAGGATCGAGTCCCATATCGGACTCCCGGCTCTGCGGGAAAGTCTGCTTCTCCCTCTGACCTTCTCCCCTCTCATTCTCAGTCTCTGTCTTTAATAAATAAATAAAAAATCTTAAAAAAAAAAAAAAAAAGAACTGCTAAAATCATGAAGCAATTGGAGTGTCATCACATCAGAAGCCTTGCCGAGGGACAACATGCTCAGCCATATCAAATGTAACTTCTCAAAGCACATTTCACTCTAAATGTGCTCCGGAGTTAAACAGAAGAAATCTTTCTTCCAAGTTGCTGAGTTAGAAAAGACTAAAATACAAGTCACTTTCAGTTCGATTTTCATAAATATAAGAACGGTCTCCTCTCTTATGATTCTTCACTGGGATCACTCCTAAGACTATTCAGAGCCATTTTTTACACTCACTTCAATTAATCACATTTCTCTGAACTTTGCTACATCACCGTTAAAGGGGAATCCTAAAAGAAACATTGTGAATTTTTAAATGAAAGTGCTTTCTCAAAGATGCTTCTTCTGTTATATAATAAGCGATCAAGGATATACCAAGATCTTCTCTGTTGGGATATTTAATGATATTTTTATTTATTTATTTATTTTTAAAAGATTTTTATTTATTTATCTGAGAGAGAATGAGAGCGGGAGGGTCAGAGGGAGAAGCAGACTCCCTGCTGAGCAGGGAGCCCCATGCAGGACTCGATCCTGAGACTCCAGGATCATGACCTGAGCCGGAGGCAATCGTTTAACCAACTGAGCCACCCAGATGCCCCTTAATGATATTTTTAGATTGCGATGTTTTACAACTATTTTCTATCCACGTCATCCTATCACAGCCTTCAGTTCAAACTTATTAACTGGCAATATTTATTTCTAGGAGTAATTAATTACCACAGGATCAGAAAAGAACATTGTGAATTATTTATAGTTGTTGATATCTTATTCATCATTTTTTAAAAGATTTATTTATTTGAGAGAGAGAATGAGTGGGAGGAGAGGGGAAGAAGGAGAGTAAGAGAATCTCAAGCAGACTCCTCATTGAGCTGGAGACCAACACAGGGCTGGATCCCACGACCCTCAGTTCATGATCCGAGCAGAAACCAAGCGTTGGACGCTTAACCGAATGAACCACTCAGGCACTCTGATACCTTTAATACTTAATATAGAATTTGAATACTTTTAACGATATATTCTTACTTATGTCCTGAATATAAAAATTCACCTTTACTTCCTTAGCCAAGGAACACAAAAAAAGAATAAAGAAAACTTTCCAGTTTGTTCAAGCTAGTCTGGAAAATAGAAGCTGATTATAAAAGATAAACATAATTAATAGAATACATAATTTACAAAGAAGTTATGAAGAATATTTTCTAAACCTTGAAGATTGACTCCAACTTCCTTCACATAAAAATGAAATAGATACTTGACATTTGTTTGAAGCATATGTGGAAAGTATTAAAATAATTTATTACAATTGACAAGTAGAAATTGAGGAGGGGTCATAAGAATAGAAGATTTCTGGCAATGTCTGAATATTATATTTGATACTTTAGTTTCAAGATACCATCAACAATCTGAATAACAACTTGCTGATAATGATTTATTGTCCTAAAATTAGAGTAATATTCTATATTTATAAACAGTTTAGAATTACTTATACCTAAGCACATTACCAGTACTTAAGCAATGCTCTTAAAATGCACACAATTCAATTTTTGGTTTTTGTTGCAAACATAAAATTTTACTTCTCACTTCTTGAAATAGACATTGACCCAGGGTATCACAGAAACTTTGAGAGGTAAGCTAATACACAATACACACGTATTCCCCACTTTAAATATAGCTTGAAGGTATCTCTAGCTCAGGAATTAATTACCTTTTTTTTAAGGCCGCATTAACCGAAAAAAGATTTTAATGTTCCACTTAAGCTCTCTAAAATGTAGATTTCTAAATATATTTTCCTGTCTTTTGCTCATACTGAAAAGAAAGGTGTAAATAGACTCTATAAGTACTGATGTCTTACTATTGCAATTAGGATGAAATAATGAAAACCAGATGTAGCATTTTTGGTACCATTTTTTGTTTGCTATGATTCACAGGTTTTAATCATACGGACATCCTAGAATTATCTGAGTAATTTTAAAATCTGATGTTTGGGCCCCCGATGGGGAGATTCTGATTTCATTGGTCCAGGAGGGGTCTCAGCATGTGACCCTTCCCAGGTGACTGTAATGTCTCTCCTCAGCACTGACAGTCATACTGGTATATCTAGCCAAGCAAGGGAAAATCCTGAGTTCTAAAATATTCCTCAGCACAGTGGTGTTCTAGTTTCTATACCATAAAATGGTAAGAATTTTTAGAACATATATTCTCAGATTTCATCATCGCTCCATCTGGAAAGGAAACCAGGTTCTCTTTGGTGCAATTAGTACCACTCTTTTATAAGAACCCTGCACTCTTCGAGATTTGCAACACATCCCTAGGTCAAAAAAGGAGAGGAAAAAAACAAAACCAAATAACCAAAAAAACCTCAAGCCAACGAAGTCCATTTCCCATATTCATAGAAATCTTACCCCCATGACTATCCATTTCTAAGATCAAAGATCAGGTGAAACCTTCTCACACCACTATCTCCCCCAGAATCTATAAGACTCTCTTAACCGTCTCTAACACCTCCCTTGGGGTTCACTTCTTCTCTTCATTAAGAAACTTTTCTCCTAGGAAGTTCAGAAAGGACTATTAGAGCCTATGTTCCTATATTACTTCTGAATTTAAATTTTGACAGGGGAAAAAAAAAAAACCATTTCTGTGTTTGCTTAAACTTTGATGTATTGTCAGTATCTAAGTCACTGGAGAAAAGTTCCAGGACAACTTGAGGTAGTATACATGTGGAATCTTAAAAAACAAACAAAAACACCCAAGTTCATAGATACAGAGAATGGATTTGTGGTTGCTAAAGACTGGGGCCTAAGAGAAATGAGTGAAGGGGTCAAAAGGTAAAATGATAATAATAAGTAATAATAAATTTTTTAATAAAAGAGAGAAAGAAATGAAGGAAGGAAAAAAGAAAGTAAAAGAAAGAAAGGGAGGGAGCGAGGGAGGGATGGGGAAGAAAAGGAGGGTTGGGAGGGAGGAAGAAAGGAAGAGAGGAAAAGAAAGAAAGAAAGAAAGAAAGAAAGAAAGAAAGAAAGAAAGAAAGAAAGAAAGAAAGAAAGAAAAGAAAGCAAAGCAGTTAGATTATGGTCCAAGTCCTAGAGAGATTCACATCCTCGTAGAGCAAAGAGCTATATAAAAACTAATTGTTAAAAAAAACATGGTAACCATAACAATATAATTTTTAAAAAACTCTGAGGGAATATACAATACTGAAAAAAAAAGGAAAGAAAAGTTTCTAGATCTTTTGAGGTAATATATACTGCCAAATCCAACCCCGTTGCCTTGTTCTCTAAAAGCTGAGTGTGTATTAAATAATCAACAGCTTTTTATATCAGCCCATAGGTTACAAGAACTACAGAGTATCTTCCCCCATTTCATGGATTAGGAAGTTTATTATCACTAACCTCTATAACTGTAAACTAAGTAAATGTCACACTTTAAAACTATCAATGAGGAAACTCACACAACTGAACCAAGGATATAAAAATAGCCTTTTCAGATACTGCTCCAAACTGCCCAAACACTGTAAGGAATAATGCATTTAATAAGAGCAATAGAAAAAGCTATGAGACTAGGAAGTAATCAATACAACACGTCACACCTTATTGTTTGATCTATGAATTCAGTCCACAGATACATACTGAGATGGCTGCTGTATCTTCTTTTTTTTTTTTTTTTTTTAAGATTTTATTTATTTATTTGACAGAGAGAGAGAGATCACAAGTAGGCAGAGAGGCAGGCAGAGAGAGAGGGGGAAGCAGGCTCCCCACTGAGCAGAGAGCCCGATGTGGGGCTTGATCCTGGGACCCTGAGATCATGACCTGAGCTGAAGGCAGAGGCTTTAACCCACTGAGCCACCCAAGGGCCCCCTTGGCTGCTGTATCTTTATCAAAGGAATTTAATTAAGCACCGGGGAAACAATGATGCCTAGTCCTGGTTCACATGATAGGTAACTCTCCCAGAAATAAAACCTCAGATTTAGATTAGCTAGTCTTGGGAAACACATTTGACATAAATACTGGACAAAACTAGGGCGCCTGGGTAGCTCAGTTGGGTAAGCATCATACTCTGGGTTTTGGCTCAGGTCATGATCTCAGGGTCCTGAAAGGAAGCCCCAAATCCCCACCCCCCCTAGGCGCTCAGCAGGGAGTCGGCTTGAGATTCTTCCCCTCTGCCCCTCCCCCACTCATATGCATGCTCTCTCTCTCTTTCTCTCTCTCTCTCAAATAAATAAATAAACCTTTAAAAAGAAAGAAGAGAATACTGGGCAAAGCCATGAAAAAAAATAATCTGAATTTATCAATGGGAATGAAAGTCATGTAACTTTGTATTTTGATTCCATTAAGTGGAGACATATTTAGGGTAGTTTAAGGAGAATGTCCTAGACACAATTCCAGTCCCAAATGGTTATTAACCTTCTTTGTCTTTGAATCTGGCACTGCGGTCCTTGCCAGCAGGGAGCATTCATTCCTGTCCCCATTACATCATCCTAGGGACTTGGAGAGAGCCTGGGGCGAGGTGGATCTTAAATGTGCAATTGAAAGACTAAATATAAACCCAACTGAAAGCCTCATTCTCATGGGAACATATATAGGCAGAATTGTCTCTCCGAACTACCTCTTCTTGGCTATCTACATCTTGGGAGGGAAAAGTGACTTTTCCGGATGCTGTTAGTCAAAGTAGAGTGTACCTTCAAATTAAAAAAATAGACACATGAAATACATGAGCGGTGTGTTGTATAATGTTTGTTGAAATGATAAAAAGGACAACTAAATCTTCACGTATTAATTTAAGTGCATAACCTTCATTTTCTCCCTTGTGTACATGTATTCATTTAAGTTCAAGATTTTAATTGCTCTTCATTTCAATTTCCTTTTCATTTCCCTTCCTTCCTTCTGCCTAGTACTTTCTGCATATGTGACAGTATTTTACACATTAGCTGACATTTTCTTGGTTGTTCTTCTCTGCCTAAGACTGTCACACACCAATACGTAGCAATCTTCTACTGGAAATGGCTTGTTTTAAGTTAATGGGAATAAATTTTAGGGGCAACTGGGTGGCTCCATGGGTTAAGCAGCTGACTCTTGATTTTGGCTTAGGTCATGATCTCATGGTTGTGAGATCAAGCCAGCTTCCAGTTCTAGGCTCAGCACAAAGTCTTCTTGTCCCTCTTCCTCTCCCTCTGCCCCTCCCCTGCTCCTGCTCACTCATGTGCTCTCACACACACTCTCTCTCTGAAATAAATAAATAAATAAATAAATAAATAAATAAATAAATAAATAAATAAAATCTTTAAAAAAAGAAATACATTTTATGTCAAGTGAGGCAATGTACATTTCTGTACACGAATTTACATGAGTTCATTTGTCCTACTGGGAGGTCAACTTTCTAACCTACTCAGTGATGGGACTCTAAGTTTCTTCTGTTTTAATACTGTATGTTATTTTTTTTGCCAGTGAAAGCAGATATCCTAACTGCCTTTACACAATTCTGTTAATTTAAGAGAAGACATACCCTTGGTATTGACTTACTAGTTAGTCACTACTTTGATTCCTATTTTTTCCATATCCATCTTTATGCTTTCCTTTTTGTATTTGTACCTATGTTGTACTCATTTTAACCATTGTGGTGGTGTTAAAATTTTTACATTTTTTATTTGATGAATTGATTGGCTGATTGATGAGGAAAGGATTCAGCTAAGTGGTGGGAATCTATGAAGCAAGACTTATAAAACCACAACAGCAAGGAGCAATTATGTCAGGCTTGGGGCACGTATCCAAGAGAAGGTGAAGCATTAGGAAATGAGTAATTCATATCAGAAGGCCAGTCCTGGAGACCACTTGGCCGGAGCAGTCTTACCAGGGTTGGGCTCCTTGGACTGGGAGGTTGTAAAAGTAGCCTTGGAAAGGTTTTTGCTAGAACTGGCAGGCCTACTTAACAATTTTAAATAGCAGATTGTCCTGAGCTTTTGAAATTTCTGGGCGGAGATGAAATGATGAAAGAAAAATCTCTGTTGGATATCTGCAGAATCAAGTGGATGTTCAGGCAAAAGATCAAGTGACCAGGAAGGTAGCAAATGAAACATTGAAACTGAGAGGCTAAGAGGTTCTCTGAATAGAGTGTCACTGGGAATAAATTACTACAGAAAAAAGAAAAAAAAAAAGACAGTTGGAGAAAAATCCAAATTACTTGGATAAAAGGAACAATGGAGAGGCAGAAGTTAAAGACAGCTGAAAACTGGAGTTTTGATACTCAGATGCATTGGGAAGTGATATGGAGGAGCTATTTTTAATATTCTCTGTAATGATAATTAAGTCCACTCAGAAAAGAAATCTATTTAAAAAAAGAATGTCAAATCTATATAGAACTTATCAAACTCAAAAACCGAAGAACAAATAATCCAATCGAGAAATGGGGAGAAGATATGAACAGACATTTCTCCAAAGAAAACAGACAAATGGCCAATAGACATGAAAGAGTGCTCAATATCAGTTGGCACCAGGGAAATACAAACCAAAACCACAACGAGATACCACTTTACACCAGTCAGAATGGTTAAAATTAGCCAGTCAGGAAATGACAGATGTTGGGGAGGATGCAGAGAAAGGGTAACCCTCCTACGCTGTTGGTGGGAATGCAAACTGGTACAACCACTCTGGAAAACAGTATGGAGGTTCCTCAAAAAGTTGAAAATACAGCTACCTTACGACCCAGCAACTGCACTACCTGGTATTTACCCCAAAGATACAAACGTAGTGACCTGAAGGGGCACCCGCACCCCAATGTCTATAGCAACAATGACCCCAATAGCCAAACTATCGAAAGAGCCCAGATGTCCATCAACTGATGAATGGATAAAGAAGATGTGGTGCATAAATACAATGGAATACGACTCAGCCATCAAAAACTGAAATCTTGCCATTTTACAATGACCTGAATGGAACTAGAGGGTATTATGCTGAACAAATGAAGTTAATTGGAGAAAGACAATTATCCTATGATCTCACTTGTATGTGGAATTCAAGAAACAAAATAAGATCATAGGGGAAGAGAGGAAAAAATAAAACAAGATGAAATCAGAGAGGGAGATAAACGATAAGAGACTTAATCATGGAAAACAAACTGAGGGTTGCTGGAGGTGGGGGGCGTGGGGAAATGTGATGAACATTAAGGAGAGCATGTGATGTAACAAGCATTGGTATTATATAAGACTGATGATTGGGGCGCCTGGGTGGCTTGGTGGGTTAAAGCCTCTGCCTTCGGCTCAGGTCATGATCTCAGGGTCCTGGGATCGAGCCCCGCATCGGGCTCTCAGCTCAGAGGGGAGCCTGCTTCCCCCTCCCTCTCTGCCTGCCTCTATGCCTACTTGTGCTCTCTCTCTGTCAAATAAATAAATAAAATCTTAAAAAAAAAGACTGATAAATCACTGACCTCTATCTCTGAAACTAATAATACATTATATGTTAATTAATTGAATTTCAATAAGAAAAATTTAAAAAAAACTTAAGAGGAAAAAGGTAAACCAATAACCAAGTTAGTTGCTCAAACAAATAAATTGAAAAAAAAAAAAGAATGTCAGCAATGTATTTCAAATATCAGTTGAAATACAGTCATTATTTGTCTCCCTACAACTGTGTCTCCCTACAACAGTGAAGTTTTATAAAGGAGGTAAAGTACATCCAAATATCTTGCTTTTGTCCTGCAGAGTTTGAATTGGTAGAAGAAGTTCCGGATGATAATTTTGGACTTTTATAAGCAATATTTGCTTATTTATACTTAATCCATTAATTGCTAGGATCAAAGACTTTAGTTCTTAGTCCTTCTGAAAGATACCTCACTGGAGCATGCACTCAAATACATCAGAATTTGTTTAAAGCAAAACAAAAGCTAATGCTTTGTCAGATTTTAATAATATTGATAAACGATATTTTTAATCACAAACATACACATTCTCTTTTTAAACAAAAGCCTGATGATTTAATATCCTAGTCAAACATTTTTCAACAGTTTATAAAGGCCTAATGGTATCAGAATTTAATTAGTTTGACAAATTATATTCTAAATGAATTTACTCATGTGCTATTAAATATTATCATAAAAAATTAAAACTAAGCTACACTCGTCAAAACAGTTTAATAAACTGTGCTTTCTGTTGTAGTCACCTAGGATTTCCGTCAAGTTCATTTTCTGACTTGCTAACTCATAAAATTTAATAAATCAAAAAGGACACTTCTATGTATGCACTGGCAAGGTTCTAAGAAAATCATTAATCTCCTTGAGCATAGTAACCATAAAAACATCTACGTAAAATAATTACTGGATAAATGACGTGAATAAAATATCATTAGCATGAATTCAGGCAAATGCAAATCAGTCTACCAGATTAACAAGGAGCAGAGGAATTTGACAAGAGGTATCACAAAACGGTAACAATGTCAGGCATTTGTTTGAGGTTCCACTGTTCATAAGGTACTCTCACATTCATTAAATTATTAGGGCTCGAGGACAGTATGTTGGAGGGGGGACTCTCTAGAGGAGAAACAGAGAAAGACACGAGACAACTGGGAAGTAGTGGAGGATGGTCAGGCATGTCAATGTGACTATAGTAGAGATAAAATGTGTGAAAGGGGCAGCGTGGGTAACAAGTAGAGATCTAAGACCATGTGGAGGAATAGACAAAAGAAAGCAAGGGGGAATGTACATCATTTCTATTTTGGGGACCGCAAGAGAGACATGAACTAAGAAAGAGTTGGAGTTGGGACGAATAAATGACGTATGCAAAGAAGGAGGTCGAATGCATTGGTAATTCTGCCTGTTCAGTAGCTTGTCGCATCCTGAAGTCGCCTGTCTGTGGGGCTTTGTCTATTTTACCTTTCAGCCTTGCTGCCTACTGAAGAGCTTAAGAGTATGGTTCCGAAGCCTTACAAGTTCATTTGGGATTTGTGCAAAAATGGCAGCATCCTCCTGTTGATATTACAGTCTTTGCCCCTGAGAAGTAAAAACAGGATTGGGTGAGCCCCGAATATACAAAGGGAGGAGAATAATGATTCAAGAGTCCCATGGGGTAGAAAAGAGGGGTACCATTACCTCCATTTGAAAGCAACCCTGAGAACCGGTTTCGGCATCTGACCCAGACCACTTGGGAGTTGGGAAAATTGAGATTAAAATCCAGACCTTCTGCTTTCAAGTTTACATTTTAATCCTAATACACTGTGGCTAAATGAATAGTCTAGATACACGTCATAATTTATATCATCAGTGACTTAAATTTCTGTTGTAGAGTTTTCGTATTTCTTTGCACTGTGCTGGATGACTAAGTGTCTTCAAATGATGGTTATCTAATCTTCTAGGGATACTTATTCATATAGCAACCTATTTTACTAAAAAAGATCTTCAGAAATTTGACTACTGAAAAGCCAGTATGCAATCTAAAATGCTCAACTACGAAATGTAAGTTGGTGAGTAGCCTCAGAGAGAGTGCAAATATGGTAGCTGAAGATTCAGTCGAACTTACCTCTCATCTCAGTAAATGTCAATTCCCTTCACTAAGGTTTTAGCAGGGCTGTTGTTAAGTTCACTTCTTTTCTCTCCATCTTTGTTTAAAATCAGATGTCATCCTAATTGATGATGAGATTAAATGAACATCAAGTGATATGAAAAGGAGAGGGTGTGTCTATAATCATCTATAATATATTCAAATTATACACACACCAAAAAATTACCCCTTAGAAATGGTGGTAGGCATGACTCTTACCTATGGATATGCAGATCTCCTTCCCTTTCTAGGGCATATGGGGACTTGACCAATGATGTGTACAGCGGCTAAGATAAACACACAGATAAGACCCTTCAGTGGCCCCATCTTCTGTTGGCCAGATGGTGGTTCTACGCAACCAGCAGAGCCCCTATTGCCGAACAGGAGAGTCTGGGAGACTCTGCCTGGAGAGTCTCTTGGACTCAGGAGGAACTTAGAGCGAACAAGAAATAATTCAGGTCCCTTTCTGAGATACTTGAGTTGTTGGCTCCCACAGCATGGCCTAGACTATCTTGACTTATACAGAAATGCATTTGTTCTTTCTCATGGTCTACATTTTGACAGCTTCAGACTAGTTCCAGTGACATGGTGACCTTCAGCTGCACAGGTGACTCATGCACAACGTAGGGGTTATGCTCTAGGTGGTTCTAAAAAGCGGTGGAGAATTGGGCCATGGGGGCTAAGTGCCTGCTTTATAATTCTGGCTTGGCTACTTCTTGGCTTTACCATGTTGGGCAGCCCCTTTCTGATGCCATAGGTTCATTCACAAAATGTAGTTTATAACAGTGTCTAAGACAATGGGTTGCTACAAGGGAAAATGGTGGTATGAGGGAAAAATAATACATACAAAACACACAGAAGAATGGCACAAAGTAAGTCCTTGACAAGGGTTAGATAATACATATCTTGCCAATATCAACCAGAGACCACCACAGGACCCATAGTTGTTTTATTTAGCTGGTCCAAAATTCCCTGTGGTGGTCAGGAGAATTGACAACTACATTATCAAACAGTGGAAAATCATATCTATAGTACAGTAACAAGAGGATGGAAAGTCTTTTATTAAAGAGAGCTCTAATGCACTGGTCCTTTAGTGGTTCCCCAGAATGGATGAATTGCTATTTTTAGCTTAGGGGTCAATGTTAAATAGACAAAATTCGCAAATGAAATACCAGTAAGAAAGTGACACATTCAGGGTCAAAAGGCACTAATACTATGAAATCAGAACCTCTTAGGTAAAGAAACCAAAATAATAGACAGCCTTTAAGCTTAGAGGAAAAAAAAAAACCTGAAAGGTAAAGGTGCTGGTATAATCCACAAGAAAATGAGGCTGGCATTATTCAGCAGCTCATTCATTTTAGACGGTTCCTAAATTGCCTGAAATCCCTTTTATATTCTGCAAAGATCAAACATATTAAGAATGTCAAAATAACATTAGGTAACCCCTTTCAGGCGTCAAAATAACTGCTCAGAATAAAAGAAAGATTTGCAAAGTTCAGGGCTATGAAGAACATAATTAAGTAGTGATTTTACAGGGGAAAATTATGGGGAGTCAAGCTGGCAAAAAAATGCCAGCTCAGTCACTTACCAAGGGGTTGATTTTGGCAAAATACTGAAACTGAGGTCCTGGATTCCTTCACTTGTAGATCAGGGTAATGTCATCTATTTTACACATTCATAGGAGAACTTGGAGGAACTCTAACATATGCAGGTTCAGAAAAACAGTTCATAGTATTAGCTTACCTATCTTTGATCAACCTAGAAGTCAAAGTGATAAGCAATATTTTGCCCTTGTTTTCCCATGGCCCACACACAAGCCTGTACCCCATGTTGATTTAACTACATTTTTACAGGCAGGGTTATTTGCAGAGCTTATGTTCCACTTCAGTTTTTCCCCAAAAGACTGGAATGATAGATCTAAGGCCTTCACAAGAAATGACACCCTGCATAATTGCTGCTCCAAGATGACGTGGCTAACAGCGGTTTTATGTTCAACACTGCTGTGTGCCCTGATGGGTATCGCGTCTGCCATTCCTTCAGAATCAAGCAACTTGAACGATTCTAAAACTCCTACACGTTTAGTCTAAATATTTAAATACACTGTCCCAGCTACAGATGGACCATGATAATGTCATGTGACTTGGTGATAAGTGTCTAGTAATTCTGTGCGCTTTATCTAATTACGTGATGTGGGTTTTTAATGTAACTTTATTGCTCCTAAGTTATTTCCTCACTTAGAAATCATCAGTACGTACCAAAGTACACTGCAATCTCTTGCTACAAATGTGGGTGTACATCAGAGCAAGATGTGCTACCAACAGAGAATCAGGAGAAAGAAAATGAATGGGGATAGTCGGAAGACTTGACATTGCATTATTGCATACAGTCCATGGACAAAGCTCAGTCCAGACAGTGATTCATGACTTGATTACATCATTCCCAGTGCAAATGCATGTGGAGCTACTCAGGCTTTTCTTCATGGAGCATCCAAAAAGAACTATATAATTAGAATCTGTAGATAAAAGGTCTTGCAGAGTTTCAAAGATGAGTAGTTTCAAAAAGTGTGTAGCTGCTGCTCTTCGTAATGCTAAAGGCAACTACTGATCTGTCCAAAGAAAGTCCTATAATACAGTGCCCTATTCCTTTATTCATTAAATAATTAGATGCAGGCATAATTCAAACACAAGAATTTTTAAGGTTAATTAAACCACTTCAGTTAATACCACTCATTTTTTCCCCCTAGAATAATGTTAAGCTAATGAGGGAAGGCATGCATATAATAATAACAAATTGGAAGAGTGGGAAACTTTTCTTTTTGCATGCCCTGTATTTTTTGAGCAGATATTTTAAATTTAGCTTAAGCATGACCTAAAAAGAGTATCAGTTTTATCTCCTTCTATAACTGCTGTAACTGCTGGGGGATGGAAGAGAACTTTGGTCAGTTTTTATTTTCTTTTTGCCTTGCATCAGACAAGATACAATAACCTCCCATTCCCCAAATGGGATCACCGTTGTTGAAACTAGCAAGAGAAACATTTTCCTTTTCCAATTTAATTAATAGATGCTACTGAAAAAAAAAAGTCCATGTTCCACCTCTCACTTTGTATGAATGTTTCCATAGGCAGCATTACCCGTGGACATTTTGTAGGAACATCACCTTCCAAAGAGGAGAAAGGCTAACTCAGTGGTACTTACTCTGCGTGGGAAAGCACGTCTTCAAATGCACACTGGGAAAAAGAACTGCCCTGAAGGGTTTGCTTTGGGATCTTCGGGAAGAGCAACCATGTGCCATGTTTTATGATGATTTCACGGCTGATGTGCAGAGTCTTCATTAGAGAATTTAAATTTTGAAAGCCATGTTGGCTGATGGCAGAAATGGCAAGGCCACTTTCAGCACTTTAATTATAAGGGAATTAGTTTATTAAATATTCAAGATTACACCTTAGATTATAACTAATAAGAGAAGTTCAATACCTCTTAACTCCTTTTGGTTGGGATTTAACTTGGCCTTCTAGGCCAGAAGTGACTTGGACCTGTGTTGAATGAGAACAGGTATTGTCGTTTTAGCCACATCAACAATTACAGTTAAAAAGAAGGTTGTTCATGGGGTTCTCTAGTTTGAGAATGAAAGATGAGTTTGAGCCTCACAGGTTGCGGCTAAGCATCTGGCTCAAGGTCCCTCTTCCATCAGCTTGAGTTAGTCAGCTTATTCAACCCACTTCATTGCAATTACGTTATCTGCTCTGTGAGTGATTTGTGGTTGCTAGGAAACTCTCACCTTCCAGACTGGCTGGATCCAGACTGGCTCCCCGACATTGACAGGGGTCAACATTTCGAATGAAAAGCTAATTATTAGGTCACAGTAACTGGCTGTGAAAGGAAGATGAGCTGAAGGGAGAAAGCTGCGTGTCTTCGAAGACTGTTTATAATACCATATGGTCTAACACTGCCTGCACATTTGAAAGAAAGTAATTACTAGAATCTAGAAAATGATGAAAGCTTGGGTTTATTTATATCAAGTCTAAATGAATACATGAAAAAGTTAAGAATGTATTAGTTTTGTATTCGGGAACTCAATTCTGTGTTTATTTGGGTCAGATTTATTAAACATGCTTATCACCTAATTAATATATTTTAGATTGTGGCTTTTCTTTATTATTGGTCTTATGTTCTATACCTTTCTGGAAAAAAAAAAGGATTTATTGTGCTTGCATCGTCTTCACGGCCAACGCACACAGGAACGAAATCATGCTGAGTCAATTTGTAACATGACATACTCTATTTTTTCACTCATTTAATTGTTCCTTCAAAAAGTCATGCCTATTTTCTTTCTGTCATTCTGCCTAAGATACATTACCATCTTTTAATAAGAAGTTGTTGAAAAACAGTACTCCAGATTACCATCATATGGCTTGAAAAAGGCAACAAAGAAACAGGACTGCCTCCCTGTAGCAACAAAAATTAAAGTTTTGCGATCAAAAGCCAAATAGTCCAAAAGATTATTATTTTTTTTATTATGCTGCACAGTAAACAAATTTTCACCAAAGATAACTCCCTCTCCTCTTGCCACTTAATGGACAACTTTTGTTCAGCTATGCACCTGTTGTCACGATTCTAGGATAGATGAACTCATCTCTAGCTCCAGACCAAAATATCCAATCCGTCCAAATCACAGTAGTTGGGAAGGGAACTTGATCCACGGATGGGTGAGTGACATAAGTTGGCAAGTTAGCCTTAAGAGAAGGACCTTTGTGAGATGTCAGGAGGAAAGGATGTCTTGTCCTCCTTCTATAAAATAACAAAGACCCCTGGCATATTTCAACTGTGAGGAGAAACAGCATTAAGGCTGATACTAAAAACATCCTATTCCAGAAGCATCTTTATTTTCTGCTATGATTCTCTCATAGGTAGGGTATCCCTGGGGGGCGGGCGGGTCTGAGAACTTGCTGTTGAAGGAGGCAAATTATCCACTGCTTCAGTGTCCTGGTTTATGGTGTGGCCGGGAGGGATGCTGAGTGTGAGAAGGATCTAAAGGGTTTGGCCATGTATCGGGTCAATGGGACCTTCAACATATGGTCTTGGGCGTACCACAAGGCCTAACATGAAAATGTGTAAATACTACTTATCACCTGATAATGATATTTGATTTAGAAAAAGCTGCCATATACTCACTGTAATTTTCTCCAAACTCTTTCAGAGTAGCTACCCATTTTGGATGAGTATTCACACGGGATTCAATGAACCACTGCTTCATTTCCGCTCTGAGGAACGTGTGCTTTTGCCATTAGGTACTGTTGTTTATTGACGTATGATATTTCCACAGACAAAAATCTTTCATTACATATATAGGGGAAACATATAATCATTCTTGTATAGTATAGAAAATAAACTTTTTGGTACTGTTCTCAGCATTTCATAATGTAAAACTAGTGACAAATGTCTTTAGAAAAAATAATAAAATAGTCCTTCGGTATTAAAATTTCTTCCTAAAAAGCATCTGGCCAAAGTTAGGAGGGTGGCATGTTATTAATGCATAGATGAGCTAGGCATGAATAAAATGAATCTAATCCCCATCTCTGATGGGAAATCAAACCATTTGAAATCTACAGGCCACCGTTTCTCACAGGTCGGTTGAAAGAAACAGAAAACGCAGCGTGGTTCTGTGGTTTCTGATGTTGCAAGGGTTTAAACACCATGTACTCGGGATATAGACGACATAGTGCATACTTACCGGGTGGTTTTTATGCCACTTTGCTGAATGCAGGCTTAATATATTTGGGCTTTTTATTGCTTGAGTAGAAAGTGCTCATTACTCATTATTTTATGTTTATAGTATAGAAATTAAACAAAACAAAACAAAACAAAACAAAAAGGTTTTGTAAATGGCATACATCACACGGTTGTAGTGGTGGATTTCCTCAAGATCGTCTTCTGTGGTTTTGGCGCAGTGGGAGGAGGCACAGTTGCAGGTCTGAGAGGGGGGAAGCTGTTACTGTGGCTTATTCCCAGCCCCCCGTTTTCCAGCGGAAAAGGAGGGAGGTGGGGCGGAGGAGGGAGGGGAGGGCCTGGGTGAGGAAGCTTCCCCGGTGGGTGGACAGGTTCGCTGTGTAGGTGGACCTCCCTGTTTTTTATGTTATACCGGGTGTCACAGTCGGGACAATAGCCATGGTACTGCACTTTCTCATTAAACCGAACTCGTTCCCGAGGCCCTGCCTGGGGACACCTGTCTTTTTCAGGTCTGTGCATCAGAGGCTGCACTGGAGCCTTGTCCAAGGTACCAGCGGGTAGGCAGCAGATGTCTCCATTTGGAATTTTGTTCGGTGCCCCGGGGAAGCCTCCGTTTCGCAGGAGGGTGCCATTGGTCTTCACGGGATTGGCCGCCGGCACCCCTCTCGGGGGGTCTTCACGCTTGACCGGGGTCAGCCGCGGGGGAGGCGGCGGAGGGTTTGGCTTTCGCAGGACCGTGAGGATCGCAGACGCGTGGGCTGGGGGTTTGATGAGGGGTGCACTGGCCTGCACTTTGATCTTCTCGATGCTGGAGGCGGTTGTGCCGCTGGAGCTACTGTTCAGGGTGTCCGTTTTGGAGCTGTCGGTCATCTCATCCTCCAGCTGGAGGTCGGACGTCAGGGTTTCAATCTGGTCAACCACCTGGTGGAAAGGACAAGGTAACCGTGTTGAACAAGGCGCCAGAGCCAAACGGGCCAGAAACAACGTCTCCCTGTCGAGCTGGAAATCTGCTCGGGGAACCCTGACTCACACGACGCCCAGGGTTCCGCGGTTGGGGACTGTTTCCATTCCATACATCGACAGTACAGACTCCAGAGGCCTGCGGGCTGTTTGATAACCTAATGATTTCACGCAGGTAGAACATAACATACGATTTAAGTCTACCTTCTCTTCCTGGCTCTGCTGAACCCACCAATGATGGAACTCTGATGCAGACACAGCAATGATTTTTTTAAAAACAGGAGGCCGCGACTTTCCCTCGGCTCAGCCTGTAGAAAGCTACAGGAGAACATGAATCGCACGCTAAAAATGAGAAAAGCCAGATATTCTGCAAAACCCTAACTTTTCTTGAGACGATCAGAGAACGGAGAATCACAAGGACACCCACCGAGCTGAAGTGCGAAGTCTGCAGTCCTCTGAGGCTAGAAAGGACACGGGGACTGGTGCATCTTTGGCAAATCATAGGGGACAGGCAGCCTCCACCAAAGTGAGGGAAGGAAACAGCGAGAACTTTAATCAATAAATCATGGCAGTTTAGAGTCCCCAGGAGCCCAGACACAATGCTGTCTGTCCTCACTCACGTCTTCGTTCCACGGGTCTCTGGCATCGGGCGCTGAAGGCAGGGCAGAGAACGGGATGAGTGGGTCTCCCCCCCTCACCCCCCATCCCTCGCGGTCCCTGGGCACACGGGCATAAGACCCCAGGGACTTCCCAGATGTTCATCCCTTAGAAAACACAACACATAAGCATTAAGGGAATGGCAACAGTATCCTGCTTCTGAGAAAGGGGAGAAGCCGCAGCTGTCTTTGGGGAAAGGGGCAGCAAATTTTCTTGGCCCCAAGAACTTGCACCGCAGATGTCTGCCATCACTTGGGGCAGGGATCCAAGTCACAGCATCTCAAGCTGTTGCAGATACCAGGCAGAGGCAGGGAATCCAATGTGGCTGGCAGAACCATCATGATGGTGATGAAGGGCCGACCCAAGTGAAGGATAATAGATGAGAAGGAGGAGGATAGGATCGAAGAGTCATGGTGCTAAAGCCACTCATGGAAGGACTCTGGCATCACCCCTAACAGGCTTGCCTTGGGGTCTCTGTCCTCCTCAGACACCGTCTGGAGGAAGCACAGCCTCGGTTCAAATGCTGGATATCAGAACATGCTCATTCACCCTCCCTCAGGCAGAGATCTTGGAGACCACGCTCACGGCTGCCATAAATGCATGATTACCCTTACATAAAGATGGAAAGGTTACGGATCACTTTTAAAATAGTGTATGTACGTATAGTCTTTTCATTTCCATGTTTCCATATGTAGATTTGTGTCTCCTTCTTCAGGCCTAAGTGTGTTCCACTGTGAAACTGGCTCTTTGACACATGGTGGCAGAATCGGGCTCAAAATGAAAACATCATCGGCGTCCAGAACAGTACGGAGGGTGGAGAGATTCTACTTTTTCCTCATGAGGGTCTTAAGGGATTGCTTCTTGCTACTGTCACCAGAGCTCAGCCTTCTAATTTTAGCTCCTAAGAATATGTCAAACCCACTACTCTGCATTTCTTTGGTCCTCGTCTGAGCCACCATTATTTACCCCCTGGAAGTCATCTTGTTCCCTCTTTCAATTCTGTTGTGTCAGTGATTTTCTAAACCAGAAACGTGCTCTTGGGATCGACTCCCTGCTCAAAACCTTTCAATGCCTGTTCATTTCTCCTCTGATAAAGATCAATTCTTAACACTATCTCCAAGGTTGTGTATAGTTTTCCACAGTGTCATGCTGGTAAATGCTTAAAACTGGTTCTTAGAGGTGTAAGGGAGTTTTGATTCCAAAAGTTTGCCAATTTCTTTGGTGTAAATTCCCACCGTGATCAATTTCAAGTTGGTGAACATGACATCACTGCATGTGACACTGGGAAGAAACGTTCACTGACACAGCAGTAGAGATGCTTCTACAGCCAAGAGAATCAGCAAAAATAAACTGAGGGTCACAGATAATAGTGGAATGCAGTAAAATAATTAAGAATGACTAATTAGAAAGACTAATTAGAAAGCCTTTGTATTTAATATAATTTACTTAAAATAAGTATATATATACATATTCAATAATTTAATTATTTAATAATATAAATATAAATTTAATAATTTAATATATACATTAAATTTTATTTTATTTTTTAATTCAATTAACCTACAGCATATCATTAGTTTCAAAAGTAGAGTTCAGTGACTCTATATTCAAAAGTAGAGTTCAGTGACTCTATATTTTGGTTTTAATAATGGTTATTTAGCTGCAGGCTCACACAAAATTTCTGAAATAGAACAATTGGCTGTTTTTAGCCAGTACCAGTCAGCACGTTACTGTCTCTCCTCAAATGACTCTCCATCCTCAGCTCTAATAAATTTCCCTTTTCTTTTCTGTTCTTGAAACCCCTGGGTCTTCTTACAGACCCTCATAATTGTCAGTCTGCTTCCTGCCATAGGACATTTGCACATACCAATTTTTCTTCTTGAAATGCTCTGACCTCTCCTCTTTGTTGACTTAAAATCTTAGCTCAGGAGTCTCTCATGCCCTCAGCCTTCCCTATCTTCCTGCAATTTGCCATGTGGATCACGTGAATTTGTTAAATATTCACAGGAAACTTTATTTCTTTCGCTCAAAGCATTCGCGCACTTTGTGATTGTTTAGTTAGCAGTAGGAGTCCTGGAATAGTCTTTCCTCTCTAGACTCTCATTTCAGTGAGATCAGAGACCACATTTGTTGGTACTACCGTGACCTTGAGTCCCAAGGTGGTGAATGACACCCAAAAGGGGCTCAGTAAATACTTGTTAAATAAATGCACTGAAGGCTAGTTCTTTACTTTAAGAGCGAATGAAAATGTGTTCTTTCTCATGTGAGTTTTGAAGCTGTTACTTTTCAAAGTCACTTCTGTTCAGTTATTCTAGAATAAAATAGGAGGAAAGGAATTTATCCAGAAATGATCCAGAGCTGGTGGTACAGTCCGCAGCTCTAGCCCAGACATCCCAGAAGTTAAAGTGGGAGGACACGGGGAGAATGTGAGAGATGGGGGATGGTCTGGGCTGACAGGTACTGTGCACGGTCTCACCTGGAGAGACTCTTTACCCTGAGCCTTATATCGCATTACGTATCTGCAGAGAAGATGAGAAAGCTGGTCCACTCTCAATGGAAGGAGCTGCTGGTCAGAGATGAATCAGTATTGCCTGGGCCTCTCATATAGTTCTGTAGCTGCTGGTGGGTTTTAGTCTCCATGTTGTTATTTCCTGAGTGCCTATTAAATGAAAAACTAAAACAGACAAAATACAGTTGACCTTGCACAACACAAGGCTTAGGGGTGCTGCTTCTACTGTGCAAAGATACGCCTCTGTTGAACCCCCAAAACTTAACCACTAGTTGAGTCAACCAACTGTTGACTTGGAAGCCTCACTGATAACAGAGTTGATGAACGTATATGGTATGTGCTGTATGCATTAATCTACTGTACTCTTATCACAAAGTAAACTAAATGTTATTAAGGAAATCATAAGGGAGAGAAAGTACCTTACAGTATTGTATTTATGGAAAAAAAATCTGCATTTAAGTGGACCTCCAGGGTTCAAACTTGTGGACTTTAAAGGTCAAGTGCAATGCCCTTGTGGAGCAGGGAATCCAGTGGAAGGACCCGGCATGAATTAAAAGTAACTGACACAAGCAGAATGCCTAATTTCCACTCAACCTCATGAGTAATCAAGGAAGGGCAAACTGAAGACAGATGCAGTAGCATTTCATTCTCAAAAGTGACTCAAAACAAGACAGTCTGATAATTCTAGTTGATGATGATGAAGTGGATAAATGGGGAGTTTGTACATTGCTAATGCTAATACGCATTCAGCCTGTTAGAAAATTTTTGACAACGTCCTATAAAGTAGACAAGGTACATACTCTACAGTATGGGTATTTTAGGAACAAAGCCTACCCTACTCTAGAAAAACTCGAACAGATGTGCACAGGGTTGTAAAAGCATAGGAATGTTCCTTGCAGGTTTTTTTCTCATTGCCCAAAACTGGAAACAACCTAAATATCTGTTAGTAAGTGCTTCGGTACACAAATATAAAGTAGTTCGAAGGAAGTAACCAGAACTACATGTATCAGTAGGGATAAATCTCAAAAACCAAAAGTTGAATGTAACAAAGTTAAAACACAAATACTCACTTTGTCTGTATTGTTTGTATATAGAAACAAGGGTAGTTCAGTTTACGGAATGTGAAAATAAATAATACACATCAAATTTAGGCAAGAAGGAAGGGGAGTGGATGTTGAAAGGCAGCTGCCATATGGCTAAGATACCTTATTTCTTTTAAAATTTGATGCAAAGTAATTAGGAGAAAGGGTTAACTTTGGTTAAGTCTGGGTTACAGTTGTTACATTAGTTTATTTATTTTCTGTCATGTGTGAAACATTTTATAACTTGAAAATAAAATAAATATTTAACACTAGTTAAATAAAGTTAGACAGAAAGAAAAGAATTCTTGCAGCTGCCATGTGGAGAACATATTGGAAGGTGCAGAAGTTTATTTACTTGGCTAGTGAGACTCTATGGCAGCCAAGCTAGAGATGAATAAATTAGCCAGACAAGGAATACACTGTGTCCTTTTTTTTTTTTTTTTTACACTGTGTCCTTATAATTACACTTCAGTGTTTGGCTGAAACTCTTTCAAAGTACCATGTTGCAACTAAAGGAGTCATAACCACAGGCAAGATGGACTTAAACGGAAAACAAAAACAAAGAAAGTAGGTCTAGAGGGACGGACTGTTTGCAGATATTTGGAGGTGAGAAGAAGCGTGACATTAATCCTAAGTCTGAGAACATGCACACCTAACATTAGACGCAAGGGAGAAATGTAGTTCTCGCATACGAAACTGAGCCATTGGTCTAATTGTGGCTGTTCATGTCTAGAGAAGAATCTGCTCATGGAATGAAAACGAAGAGAGATTTGAAGAAAGGACAAGAATAGGAGATGTGTTCGAAGATCTTCGGAGGTTTTTGTTGGAATCACATATAGGGAAGCTGCGGGCCAACTGTGAAATAATTAAGAATAATGATAATTGTGATTGAGGACTCACACGAGCTTCAGGTTTTCATACCAGGGGAATATCCCTAAATGTCTTCATAAAAGAGGGGCAGATTTGGCAGAAATTACGTGGTTATATGATCTAAGCCGTTTGTGGAAATCCAAAATTCATTTATATTAATTCTATAAATATTAAACTATAAATAATAAAAACAGAGACAATGTAGGGTTATCATTAGAGTGAAAGCTAGGACAAATAGACTGACCTAAAATTAAAAAAAAAAATCAAGAGCTCTTTGTCCTATGTTCTCACGTGGCAATGCCTTTTTTATGATTACAACTGCCTTAATGTATTGGAATGATTTATTTATATGTGTTGCCCTCAGACCACGAGCATGGATTGCCACCTTAGTTTCCCAGGCAGAAAGCAGTGATTGCAAGAGTAGATGCTCTGACGTAATAGGCTGAGAGAGTGAAGTGGACAAAAGTAGACTCAGAGAAAAAACTTATCTTGACCTCTCTTCCATCCCACCCCAGCTCTTCCAACTCGGGTCTGATTTTCAAAGTCTTCACACTCATCAGTTCCAGAGGGTTCAGAAAGGCACAAAGGAATGGATAAAGCAGAGAAAAGGAAGGCGCAGATAAGGCATGGGCGACACCTGGTAAGCTCTCTTCCTATGTTCTTGACTCCTCTAGCCTAGCTCCCCAGTTTAGTAGAGAGAACATTTTAGTAACTCTCCAAAACAGTGAAGCTACTTTAAGTGTATATTTATCTTCAATTATTTGTCTACGTCACCAGCTGTAGATGTATTTAGAATGTTCCCCAATCCTGCTGACCTTGTTTAAACAAAAACCACACAATATATATAGTTCGGTTGCCTTAAAAACAAAGAAAACCCTCTCTCAATTTGAGGGACTCTTCCCCTAGGGCCTCCTCGGTAATAATTCGCAACTATAAAAATTGCAGTTCCAAACTTAATGGAAGGAAAGAAAGAATTTAACCCTGACTTACATCTGAATAAGAAAGTCTTGCTTCCCAAGAGATGACTAGAGAAGTCTTGGGTTCCTAAAGCTATCTCTGGATTGCTACAGCAATGGTTCTATCCTTAACATTATTTCTTAGAGTCCTAGACAATTGGCTGCTGCTATAGTTCCATGATATCCCAGACACTATACTAATATTGTTGTATTAGCTCATGCTTCTGCATTCTCCTTGTCCTTGGTGCATCTGAGCGGGTCCCATGCTGGCTCTGGAATATTCTAGGGTAGATAAGGCAGTATGTTGAAGTGGTCGGAAACTCAAGGTCCATCTAGCTTTCTGCTCTGCCATCCCAAGTGTGTGACCTCCATTTCATGTCCAACTTCAGCTCCAGACTTCTAGCCGTTACATAAGCATTTCAAGGTGAAGAACAGAAAAGGTGAGCAAAGGCATAACTAATCGCTGTTCAAAGAGATGATTCAGGAGCAAAGCATTTGATTTGCTTACATTTCACCAGCCAAAATTAAGTTTCTAGAGGCAAGGAGGCTGGGGAATGGAGGCTTTTATCTGGGGCTCGAAGCGTCTAGTGAAAAGCAATGATTCTATAGAATAAAAAGGAAGGAAGGATATTTCAAGTCAGATCGTATCCTCTGAAACACACACATACTGCACAAACAAACAAAAAAAATCATATACATCTAACCATTCTTGTTGGCAAGTACATGGGAAGGATAAACTTCCTTAAAAATGTTTAATTTTTGGAAACTTTTTTAAGTACCGAGCTTGATTTCACGACCCACAAGATCACGACCTGAGCCAAAACCAAAAGCTGGAAGGTTAACTGACTGAACCACCCAGGCGTTACTTTTGAAACTTTTGCAGACAGCACATGGTATTTTTGGGGGAGACATTGTGCTGTTTGCTTTTGGAATATACATAAAAGTGGCAATTGATACCCTGTTCTCTGGAAGCAACCCAGATTAAAAAGAAAAACAAACAACACCATCATTCATGTCAAGCCTCATCAACAGAAAAGCAAGATAAAGCTATAATGCAATCTTATTTTCTGTGTGTTCAACTGGGTTTGACAAATATTTCTTGGGCAAATACTATTATAGGAGACGGTGAGGATTACAAAGACTGTTTCTAGTTTAATGGGAACTGATCACACGTTCTTAGTGTCTTCCTCTCCAAATCATAGTTAAATGATAGTAAAGGGGAACAACGGTAATAAATACAGAAAATTTTCTCAAAGTGGGGTATGCATGGATCAGAGATTTTTATAAATACTGGGATGATTTAATAAAGAGGTGGAAAGCGCATTGATGGGATCTCAGAAGAATTTCAAACCTGAAGGTGGGAGGCAGAGAGGGTGGGAGTAAGAAGTAATGCAAAAATTATAGTGTGCAGTTGTTGAGTGACTGTAATTCACAGTGGAAAACACTGTGTCAAATGGCCTCATGCTCTTTGAAGGGCACTAAGATTGGGAGCACAGCAATAGCTCATACTGAGAAAAACTGAGATTCTACGTATAAGGAAATTAAACAACTGAGATCCTAACTATAAGGCAATTGGACAATCTTTCTGGGTAAGTAGAAGGCTGAGGGTAGTCGATAACTCCAACAAAACTGTTCTCCTTTACTTTTCAATTGGAAAAGCGGTGGAAATGTGGTAAGAACAGCTAGTTTCTCACTGTCCAGATCCACTAAGGTAGTGCCTGCCCATCTGATATATTCAGAACCTTCAATCAGCACTGTGCCTTGTCCTATAATGTGAGAGACTGTAAACCATCTAGATTTTTATTTATTTATTAGAGAGCGAGAGACTGAGAATGAGAGGGGAGAAGGTCAGAGGGAGACTTCCCGCAGAGCCGGGAGTCCGATATGGGACTCGATCCCGGAACTCCAGGATCATGACCTGAGCCGAAGGCAGTTGCCCAACCAACTGAGCCACCCAGGCGCCCCAGACTGTAAACCATCTATATAACAAATATAAATATATGCCTGAGGATGAAAAAGATCTTTGATGGTAAACAAGAGCACAAAAAATAGAAAAATCAGGATGAGCGTACAGATTGATAGTGAGGATGAAGCTGCCATTATTAGTGAACCAAAGAGAACTTTGGAATAAATCGAATTAATGTATTATAGAGGTTTGAGAATGTCTTGTAGCTATAAGAACATACAGTTATTTTTTAAAAAGTAGAGGATATCAGAGAAATATGTGGAATAGAAAGCATAAGTACTAAATTAAAAAAATTAATAGGAAGGCTGGAAGATACAATCTAAGAAATAGTCCCAACTATAAAGCAAGAAGATTTTTTTTAAAAGGAAAATACAAGAAAAAAGTTAGGACACAGCGAGCAAGATCAATCCTGGAGCTCCAACTGATTGAGGATTTCCAGAAGGGTGGGGGAGGAGGGCGGAATGCAGGATGGCAACATTCAAAGAAACAATAAAAAGAAAAAATTTCATTGTTGATAATACAAAGGAAGCTTCAGATGGAAAGTACCATCTGAGGGCTAATTAGGGAAAAACAAGGTCAATCACCTACCAAACAAACCCAGGAAACCCAGAAAGAAGTGAAAATCAAATAATCATCACAGTTTCTCCAGGATGAATGGATAACCAAAAACATCTTTACCAGTAATTCCACGGTTCTGGCTAAAGTGATTCCAATCTCATTTCTACAGTTGGCTAAATGAAGATCTTGATGTAGGTGAAAACTAAAATATTTTTAGATCTTAGGGACAAGGAAGGTGAATATCCCTTGTATCTGTTCTTCGAAAGTGAAAGACATACTGTAACACAGGAAAATGGAATCTGAGAAAGACAGGATTAGAGCCAAGAAACAGTGTAACAAAGAAGTGTAAAGGCAAATAATTTATGAGGAACACTTGTATTACAGACCTAAAAAGCAATTCTTCTTCTTTTTCTAAGATTTCTAAGATTAATAATAAATACATAAATATGTGTTTATGTATTTATTTATTTGTTTGTTTTAGGGTAGGGAGGGGCAAAGGAAGGGAGAGGGAGACTCTTAAGCAGACTCTGTTGAGCACGGAGCCTGGCCTGGCGCTGAATCCCATAATCCTGAGATCACGACCTGAGCCCAAACCAAGAGTCTGTGGCTTAATAGAATGTACCACCCAGGTGTCCCCTAAAAAGAAATCACTTTAAAGTAACACAGGGAATCAGAAAGCTCCAAGAAAAAATAATAATGAATTTCATTCAACGGGTCATAAAATTAGAGATCTGTAACACAGCAGTGAAAGGGGGAAGAAATAAACTTTTGACAGTGTGGTTGATACCCATGGTGTGCAAGACGAGAATTCCTGTGTATCTTCAACTGAATTCCCTTCTGGGAGGTTCAAGTTTCGGGAGACAGGTTTAAATTCATTTCTTTATGAGTTCATTAACATTGTTTCATTCTATTTTGACTGTTGAGATACTGGTAATTGATGGATCTCCTCAACATATGGAAAAAACAAAAGATTCATTCTTCATCTTCCATAAAGATGAGCCAAATGACATGAGTTGACGTTATAAAAAATAAAAGTGTTCGAGATGTTACTTAGATAGCTGATGAGAAAATGAAGACAAAAAGGGGCATCTGTGTGGCTCAGTTGGTAAAGCGCCTGAGATCTCAGCTCAGGTCTTGATATCAGCGTCCTGAGTTTAAGCCCAGAGCTGGGCTCTGCACCAGGTATTGAACCTAGTTTAAAAAGAAAAAAAAAAAAAAGGATAAAAGAAGGAGAATCATACTGCTATGTCCTTATAAAGAACGTCCTTATATTATATAATGTCCTTATAAAGATTTGGAGATGGGAACAAAAGTGTGTATAACTAGCTTGATGATGGTTAAAATAATACCCAAGAAAATCAGAGATAGAGGATGAGCTGGTCCTCATTTATCCCCATGAAGGCTTATAATTATGGCACGTTGTGTGTGTGTTACAGTAAAAGGATCTGCAAGTATAGGGAAGCAGGAGTGATCTACTCTTCCCAAGCGGGTCGGTTGGTAGCATTGGTTAGAGAGAGTTTCAAGGTAGGTGACACCTGAGAGAAGTCTTCAAGGATAAAATAAAATTAGGAGGAAAAGTCATTTCTTGGCAGAGGCAATAGCACGAAGGTATGGAACACTGGTTTTTTTGTTTTTTAATGTGTTTGTAAAGAATAAAATAGGAATGGGACATGTGGGTGGCTTGGTTAGTTAAAACGCCTGCCTTTGGCTCAGGTCATGATCCCAGAGTCCTGGGATCAAGTCCCACAGTGGATGGCCTGCTCCTTGCTCAGCTGGGAGCCTGCTTCTCCCCCTCCCTCTATCTACAGCTCCCCCTACTTGTGGGCTCTCACTCTTTCTCTCTTTCTCTCTCTCTCCCTGACAAATAAATTAGTAAAATCTTTTTTTTTAAAGATTTTATTTATTTATTTGACAGAGAGAAATCACAAGTAGGCAGAGAGGCAGACAGAGAGAGGGGGGGAAGCAGGCTCCCTGCTGAGCAGAGAGCCCGATGCGGGGCTTGATCCCAGGACCCTGAGACATGACCTGAGCTGAAGGCAGAGGCTTTAACCCACTGAGCCGCCCAGGTGCCCCATAAATAAAATCTTAAAAAAAATAATAAATAATAAGGTAGGAAATGACAAGTGAATAGGGCAGAAGGATGAAAACAGATAAAGGCCAAGTTGGGGGGTGGCAGTAGGCCACGTTAAGAAGTTTAGATGCTGTAAAAAAAAAAAAAAAGTTTAGATGCTGTAAATTGCAATTTTTAAAGATGAGGCCTCAGAAGGCTGAGATTTAAGGTACCATCAAAAAAAATATGCATGAAATTAGTGCTTTGATAGAGAAATGCAGATGGAATGCTCATGTTATAGTAGGTTCATTTCCTTTAAGTCATAATTTACTTTATTGTCATAGTACTGATAGTATATAGCTATCCTTGGTCCAGCTATAAAATTTAACTCCAGATATGATTTGTCCAAAATGCTAATGGACCCTGGCAGCCTTGGAAAATCACACAAGTTTCAACAGGTTATGTTACTTGAAGCACTACATGATCCAAAATTTTTACCTCTACGCTTTGCAAAACCAAGACGGTTAATTTTTTAAAAAAAAACTTGTAATATGAAAGTACCTAGTTTCATTTAAGTCAATTCCACATAGAATCATGAGCATTTCTGAGAGGCTCCTGAAGGAAGTAGAAATCCCTGAAATTATTATTCAGGCATACTTCGTTTCATTATTGTGATCTGCTTTATTGCACCGGTCTAGATGCCATTAAGAGCACTTGCGATTCACGGGCAAGAGCCAAAATATCAACACTTAAATGAGTTTGGAGGAAGTTGATTCCCACCATCATGGATGACTGGGAGGGGTTCTAGACTTCTGCGGAGGAGGTCACTGCAGGTGTGGTAGAAACAGCGAAAAAACTAGCATTAGAAGTAGAGCCTGAAGATGAGACTGAATTGCTACCATCTCATGATAAAACTTGAATGGATGAGGCAGTGCTTCCTAAGGATGAGCGGAGGAAGTGGTTTCTGGAGATGGAATCTGTTCCTGGGGGAGACGGCGTGAAGACTGTTGAAATGACAGCAAAAGAGTTCGAACACGACACACAGTTAGAAGATAAAGCAGCGGCAGGGTCTGAGGGGACTGCGTCCAATTCTGAAAGAGGTCCTAGTGTGGTTTGGAAAATGCTATCAGACAGCATCGCGTGCTACAGAAGATGCATTTCTGAACGGAAGAGGCAATCAATGCGGCAAATGTCATTGCTGTCTCACTTTAAGGAACTGCCCTGGCCGCCCCAGCCTTCAGCAGTCACCACCCCGATGAGGCAGCGGCCATCTCGATGGAGGCAAGACCCTCCACCAGCAAAAAGATGATGATTCACTGAAAGCATTTTTTAGCAATAAAATATTTTTAAAGTATATGTACATTGGTTCTTTAAGACATCATGCTATTGAACACTTCAGAGACTATAGTATAGTGTCAACATAACTTTTATACGCACTAGGAAACCAAAAAATTCATTTGACTCACTTTATTGGGATATTTGCCTTATCGCTGTGGTCTGGAAAGGAACCCGCAATAATCTCAAAGGTATACACAGTCGCTAATGGTCACATGCCATCTAAATGCTTACTCTTTAGAATGAACATAAAACAATTACGAACTAAGGGAGAAAGTACCATTAAGGCGCAGCTTAGCTTCCTATAATTAAAATGTACTACGCGTGCTCTAAGTCCCACATTGACATGTCTATCAGTTTTTTACTTGTCTCTCCAGTGAGGTATTTACGACTTTTCTTCCCCTGTAGCAAACATTACCCACAGACTGTAATGGCTGAAATGCCTCTGCTCACTCTAATTTCTGCTTTTATAAGGTATCTTGTTATTCTAACAGGCAACATGCTTCTACCGAGGCTGCTTGTAAAGTGTGGAAAAGGAAACATTCCTCATCATAACTGCTTTAGCAGCTTAATAGTTGTAAAAGACTCGTCTCCTCGCACTTTGTGAGTATACACTTCCATACGATTCCATTATGTTAATAATCTTCAGGGGGAGGCCGTAGCTCATGATAAGGGGAGTGCAAACTTTAACGCTGGCTTACAGCTCTCAATCTCTCTCTCTCTTTTTGTATTTGTAAGAGTGTAAATGAAATAAACCTCCGGTTGGGTATCATATTCCCTACTGATGTTAAAGTAGCTCAATAAAAAAAATATTCTATATTCCGTAAGCATCACAAGTCAGCTTGTGCCAACAAAACCCCACTCGAACCAATTCATTCTTCCATTTAATCTATTCTCTGCATTGCAGTCAGACAGAGCTTTCAAAAAAATACATTTTTTTAATACGTATTTACATGACATAAATGAGTAAACCTTAGTGGGTCTTAAGATCGAGGTCAAATAATTTAAAGGTCATAATAATATCCCTCAGATCTGGGCCCTGTTTTCCACACCTGCAGGCTCCCAGGAGGCTTTTCTCACTCTGTGCCCTTTTTATTTCTTCCAGCACTTCGAAGAAGCTAAGCTCCTATCTTTGGGTCTTTTTTTTTTTTTTTTTTTTTTGAGAGACAGAGTGTGGAGGGGCAGAGGGAGAGGGAGAGAGAGAATCTCAAGCGGGTTCCACGCCCAGCATGGAGCAAGCCCAAAGCGAGGCTCTATCTCACAACACTGAGATCATGACCTGGGCTGAAACTAAGAGTCGGATGCTACCCAGGCGCCCCTCTCTGGGTCTTTGTAGAAGTCATTCATAGACAATCTATAAACCCACCGAGAAGTCTACCTAGACAGGGTCATTCCCCACTGTCTCCTCCCATAACACACACACGCACACGCTCTGTTTCACACACTTTGCCTATCCTTCAAACACGAGTCCCCATATCTCCTCCTCCAGGAATTCTTCCAGAATGTTCCCAGGGTCCACAGCCCAGCCCGAGAGGACCTTCATGTACGCTTCACAGCATGTATCACAGTGACTGACTGCAATCAGCTCTTTCATGGCTGTCTCCTTGGCGAGAACACACACTCCCAGAGGGCAGGGTATCCTGCACCTTTGTCTGGAGCAGACATATATGCTGAATGAAAAAATAACAAACATTTCAAAAATCAAACAAAAAATACTATAACAAAACGTTTTTAAGTTAGTTACCTACTGGTTACAGTTTGGTGCTTGTTTATAAACTTGTGGGGTGATGAATTTGGGTTGTAAACAAACTATATTCATGAGATTTCTAATTTCCCTCTCTCTAATATACACATTATTATATATATTTAATAATAGAATAACATATGTAATATGCACACACATCTATATGCATGGTTTAAAAATATGATACTTTTAAGATATACCTCTCTTGGAGAGAAGGCACTACAGTGATACTTTAAAATAAACTTGTAAGATTTCTCAAGTATTTCATTTATCAGTGCCTCTAAAGAAATACTGACAAATACATTAAAATGGCATTTTGACATATATATGTATTTACTTTGTACATCTCAGATATGGAGCTAAATATTTGGTAAATAACATAAAGGAAGAGGAATTCAGTGAATTAGATTATTTTTATCTAAATTACCTTAGAATCCATGTAGAATATGAAATTACTTGTCAAAAACATCAGAAAAAAACTCTATTACTCCTTGCCATGATATCTCAAGCACATAATTACACTATAGAAACAAGAGCAAAATAATAGTACTAGAAATATTGATGTAGATACTACTATTTGGTTTGAAAGTAGGACATTTGGACATCATTTTAATGTGGACTCTCACTAGTTATACAATAGTGAAATAGTCTTTCCTTTCTGGCATTAGTTCCCAACTTTGTCAATTAAAAGAAGAAGAAGAAGAAGAAGAAGAAGAAGAAGGAGAAGAAGAAGAAGAAGGAGAAGAAGAAGAAAGAAACAGAGAGAGAAAAACTGTCTGTGGCATCTGTGTATGTGCTATAACATAGGCATGGATAAAATACTTTGAGAGGAGAGAGGAAAGAACAATTAATTCCACCATGGAGGGAAGGAGAAAAGATGTCAGGGAAGGTCCGAGCAGTAGGAATTATTTAAGACGGACCTTGAAGAATAAGGTAAAAAATAGTGGAAGAGCATGTAAAGCACAAGAAAATGCAATGTAAAGGAAGGAAGGCTTGAAAAATAGAGATTTCCAGGAACAAAAAGTCATCCAATATAGCAGACTGCAAGGGGTATGGGATGGACGAGTGTGTGTGTGTGTGTGTGTGTGTATGTGTGTATGTGTGTACCCTGGGGGTCCATGAAGGGGCAGGCTAAGAAGGGAGAACATGTGTCAAGACAGAAAAGGAAAAAAAAGCAGGTGAAGAAATGTTAGAATGCTTAGCTGTCTGCACTACCATGCTAAAGACAGTGACTTTGGCTTGTATCTGAAAAAAAAAAAAAAATTGGCAAGGTTTGGACCGAAAAGTGATGTGAACATCTATAATTTTATGGATCCTTGAGGAAGTAGAAAGATGCTGCCATAAAGCAAGTCATTAAAAAAGATGATTCTTGTCCTAAGCAAACCTAGGGATAATTACAGAAAATGATGCAAATGGGAAGGTTATATTACATTATTTTTGCATTAGTGAAAACACGTGAAAATCTCTAAAGCTCATCTTTAAAATATCTTTCCCAACTTGAAAATACCCAGTCTAACTCAATTAGGATAAGAGCATGCTTAGCACGAATGTACAGAGGGACATTATCCTTGGTTTAATAAAGGTATGCAAGCATTGTATCTCCCTCTGTGCCTGAGTTCCAAAATTCTTAATGGAATGAGATGAGTTGTATTTTAAAATATAACACCTGCATGTCTAATTTAATGAACGAGAATACATGAAATGAAAGAGAAAGAGGGAATTTAAGATTTGGGATTCTTTTAGAATTGGCTTCCAAGTATCTGTGTTTATTATCACAGGGCCCCAGAGATATTTTAGAAAAATAAGTTACACATAATTTGAAAAACAATGAAAATTTTCACCAAGGAGAGACAGCAGACACTTAAATGTGCTAGGACTTTGAAAATTGGTCTCTCATGGCTCTCACTCTGTTAAAAATTCCATGAAAGACTTCAGCATGATTTTTTTTCTTTATGAGAACAGAGATATCAGAACATTCGTAGCAAAAGTTATTCCTATGGGTTAGTTCTAACAAAACTGTTGGCAAAGGTACTATAAATATACAAGATCTACATATGGTATTTGGATAAGCAAAATGTAGAATATTTTTCTAACACTTTTAAAATGTTAAGGCAATGAACACATGAAAACTATAAATCTTCTCTCACCTGTGAACTTGCATTATTGACTATTTTTCACTTATTAAAATGTGAAACATTGCCTTCCCCATACACAGTTTGAAATATGACATATTTTACTTATAGTCAGGATAAGATTTTCGCACACTATGTTTATCATTGTAATATATATATTATGTAGTATATACTCATTTGAAACTTTGTAATTATACAGTTTAACTTTTGGAAGCCATAAAAACTTGTTTATCTTCATTATTATATGCTCATTGCTTAAAAAAAGAAAAAAAAAAAAAGCAAAGCCCTCTAGTGGCCAACATTACACACAGTTCCATGATAAGTCACCCAATTCTCTATTATTATTTAAAAAAAAGAATTAGGGGCGCCTGGGTGGCTCAATGGGTTAAAGCCTCTGCCTTCGGCTCAGGTCATGATCTCAGGGTCCTGGGATCAAGCCCCACATCGGGCTCTCTGCTCAGCGGGGAGCCTGCTTCCTCCTCTCTCTCTGCCTGTCTCTCCGCCTACTTGTGATCTCTCTCTCTCTGTCAAATAAATAAATAAATAAATAAACAAATAAATAAATAAATAGTTTAAAAAATTAAAAAAGAATTAATTAACATATGTCACATTGTTAGTATAAAGCTCACCTTTTTTTTTTTTTAACAAAATAAGACTTTCTCTTTTCCTGAGGTCTCACTGAATTAAAAGGTGGAACAATTGTGCCATTTAAGTTAATTTCATTAAAAAAGGGATTTTAAAAAAATATTTTATTTATTTATTTGACAGAGAGAGAGAGATCACAAGTAGGCAGAGAGGCAGGCAGAGAGAGAAGAAAGCAGGCTGCCCGCCGAGCAGAGAGCCTGACGAGGGGCTCGATCTCAGGACGCTGAGATCATGACCTGAGCCAAAGGCAGAGGCTTTAACCCACTGAGCCACCCAGATGCCCCAATAAAGGGATTTTAAAAAACATTCTAAATAATATAAAATTATGAGTGTATAAGCCACATGTTCTGAAATGTCAAGATCTAATAGGTGGAGGATGATGTATATGGATTTTAGAACATATGATTTTCATATGTGCAAACCGATGATTAGGGAATGATGACTAAATCTTACGGGTAATTTGTAATATCTAGCCATTCAACACTTTTTTTATTCTTTTTGCAGAAGACTAGGATTGAACATTAGCAAGAGAACTATACAAGGAATGTTCACAAAGTAACACAGAATGTCCAAGCATACCACAAAGCAGGGTGCTCAACTCTAACAGGTGGAGGAGTGTGTATATACTACAATAAAAATGGAAAGATGGTGAACAGCGGCAAATACCACTGTGTAAAGGGGACAGGGAAAGAAGGCCTTGTCTTGCCCTTTTCTTTCTTTCTTTTTTTTTTAAGATTTTATTTATTTATTTGAGAGAGAGACAGAGAAAGCATGAACAGGTTTGGGGGGAGGCGGGAGGGAAGGCAGAGGGGGGAAAAGGTGAAGGGAGACAAAGAAGCAGACTTCCCAGGGACAGGGTCTGGATCCCAGGACCCTGAGATCACGACCTGACCTAAAGTCAGTCGCTTAACCCACTGAGTTACCCCTGTCTTACCCTTTTCTAAAGATTTCAGGAGAAGCTAGAAAGTCTGATTTCTCTGTGAAATTTGCAGATTCTTCAAGCACTGGTGCCATTAAAAAAAATGACCATTTATTTAAAGCCAAATCTGTACGCAGGCATTATTCACCTCACAAGTCACCATTCTGAGACCTTGGGCTTAACGGACCCTGTGTTCTTACATGGATACACCACAGAGTTTCTCTCCTTTCATACAAAATCAAAAAATATATATATATTTTGGACAAACTTTTCTCAAAATTAAAATACTCACATTAGCCTTTCTCAAATAATAAATTAACATAGGGCATTCTATTTGCCCGAGGGTCATTTTCTCTCTTAAAATATTTTTTCTCAACCTTGTCCTGGTCCCCTCACATGTAGGAAGATGTGCACTGACAGTCCTTCCCAGGCCTGCGGCATCAATATCTTACCATACACAGATTTGTCTAGTTCTATTTTTTTAAAAGGTTTTATTTATTTATTTGATAGAGTGAGACACAGTGAGAGAGGGAACACAGGCAAGGGGAGTGGGAGCAGGAGAAGCAGACGTCCTGCTGAGCAGGGAGCCCGATGAGGGGCTCGATCCCAGGACCCTGGGATCATGATTTGAGCCAAGGGCAGATGCCTAACGACTGAGCCACCCAGGTGCCCAGGATTTGTCTCGTTCTTGATACATGCACTGTTCTAACAGATACACTGCTGAATAGCGTTATTATTTAAAAAGGAAATCAATTTCCCAACGTCCATATTTACTAGTGGTAAACCAAAATTACCCTCAGTCCATCTCAGAATAGGATGTGACAGTGGGGGTTGTAGCGTTAGGAGATACTTTCCTATTACACGCTGCTTTAAACAATTGCTTAGCAAATCGCGCCAGTGTGCTGCTAGTTAGCTTAGACTCAAAGGTCAAAATCAATGGAGTCATCATCTCATACCCCAAAGTAGACTGTGCGTAAGCTACAGTTACGTGAATGTGTGTATCAAAGAGAGCAAAATTTCTGAGATAGGAGAAGAGTGAAATTTTAATGCTGAAAAGTCATAATATACGATTTTCTAATCAATGTTTTTCTTCCTAAGCTCCTCAGAGCGCTTTTTTCCCTTAACTTCAAATGCTCTGGCATGGGCGAGGTCAAGAGCAAAACCTACTTACTTAAGACAGCATGATAGACAAAATCTCTAGGAAGCAATTCAAAGGAAAGGTTTCTGGGTAATAAGACCAAATGATGGTAGGAGGTGTGCCTTGAATGAAAATGTAAATGAAACGATTTCTCATTGTTTTACTTTTCATACCCTGATCAACTTTTTCCATCTTTCTAGCCAGCATGCGGGCATGCCTTTTATTCATAAAAAGGGAGGTCACAGTGAAAAGTGAGTTAAGTAGAATCCCCTTCCGCAGTCACAAATAAAACAGTGGACAGCAAAAGCACCGAAGAGCAGAAATCGGACAACGAAAACGGCGCCATTCACAGTCTTAAATTTAAAAGGCTATCAGAGAAAGAAAAAGAGGGTTTTAGCTTGGCTCGGTACAGATCCTTAGACTTGCCTTCACTCCTTAGATGGAGTAACAAAGCGAAGTAACAGAAGTCCTCACAAATTTTCACAAATAACGACAAATACGAAAGCAAGATGTGGTCAGGGACTGGGGGAGGACTACAAGAACTGGGAGGACTGCGGAAGACTGGATAGTAGAACAAGGGAAGTGAGTAAGGGACGGGGCGGGGCGGGGCGGGGCGGGGCGGGGCGGGGCGGGGCAGGGCGGGGTGGGGGGGGTTAGAAGCACTGGGGCCATGCTGAATTGAAGCATCGATATGACACAGAAAACACCTTCCCCACAGGCCCATGATAACCCCGAATGCGGTGGGAGAATGTACTGGAACATAACATTACCTATCCTACAAAAGGAAAGCAGTAATTCATGATTCCTCTCCATCCCCGCCTCTGCTCTATCTCCCCCAGGCCTTCAAGCTATGGGAAGGTGGCGAGGACATGAAAGAAGCTCCCCTTGCACCTTGGGGCTTGCCTGAGAAAATAAGTCAGAGTGAGACAAGACAGGAACACAGCGGGGGAGGAGGGTTAGGTTAGGAGGTTTGAGGGGAGGGGTCACCCACGCTGCTTGAAGCCTAAGGCAAGTTCTAAGCAGAGCTGTTCAAGCTAAGCAAGATGAAAAGAAATTGGCATGGAGACTCTGTAAACACCACTGCGGCAAGGGCAGGGGGAAGAGAAGAAACACGGAACGCACACAGAAAAAGGTAATGAATCCCATTTGGAATAGAGGGAAATGTGCCCTGAATGTTTTGTGCTAAAGAAATACTTCATAAGATAAACCTATGCCATTATCTAGAGCATGATCTCTGTCTGCATCTACACATACATAGCTACATGATGTGAAGACGGAGATGTGGATACACACAGAATAAAAGAGAAGACAAATTGAAGAGCCAAAGAAACAGACTGAGTTCTGAAATACCATCGTGACCAAATTCATAAATTAAATAGAAACAGAAAGACAGAGAATAGATATTACTGAAACCAAATTACTGACCTCAGTGATAAAAAGACTTGGAAGTCCAGGTTTAAATACGGAATTTTTGGGCTATTCAGCATTCTACCTCAGGGTGTGGTGGTGAAGAAGGACAAGCTTCTGGCCCCCAAACTCCAACCACGGCCCAACATCCTCCTTTTCCCACCCCAGTCTTCCTTACACCATGAGGGCTGCAAAAGCACGTAGGTGGATAGCCCAGCCCATACTCCCCAGCTCTACCCCTGTATAGTGTCTGCTAACAGTCATGACTGGCCATTCCTTGGGTCCCAATATACCTGGGATTTGGCCTGCTCTCAGAAAGAGAGATCATGACAGAAAGCTACCACAAGTCCTTGAACTTTTTGGAGCTGACAGCTGGGAACGCCAAGATCTAGGGCACTGGGGTGTGATCTAGATGGGAAATACAGACGTGAGTTGGACATGGGTGCTGGGTTCCAAAGGACAACAAGGAGGATACTCTCCGACACAGTGTCCAAAGCAAGCATCTCTCTTGATGAGCTCTGGAGTCAGTATCGATTGCAGAAATTAGAGAGGAAATAATAGTAACAGAGAGGGAGAAAATACAAAGTGGATATCCATCCTAGGAAACGTTGGTTTTCCTAGTAAATACACTCCATTATTATAAAACAGAAGAAAACCAATGTCGGGAAGTCAGAGAGTCACCTCCTTCTTCCTCATTCACTAGGAACTAGTGAATGTGTTTGTTTAAGCTGCACAACATGCATCAGAAATACCCGTTGGTTGAATAATGGCCACTGAGAAATATCCAGCACTTCACGGATAGGCAGCCAGGCAGAAGGGGCAAGTTAAGTTCAAGTGAGAAAAACCAAGCCGGTATCAGAACTTTCCCAGAGCAATATCAAACGATGGAAGATGGAACAGCAATGTGTATAAAGTTCTGGGAGGAACGAAGTGTCACCCACGAACCTCCTCCCCAGCCAAAGTGCTGTGTGGTATGAGATCAACCCTCAAGTTCCAAAATATCAAACACCAAAATTCACCAACCCAGAAGACAATGGGAAAAGACATCAGGAAAGGATTAGAGCAACACTTGGTGGCCAGGTCCACACATCCTGGAGGAGAAAATACACTACCTAAAATACACTACTAAATTAAAAAAATTATCCATCAAGTAGAGAGACAACAGACAGAAAATCACAAGCAGTTAAGACCACAAAGACCACAGGATCTCTTGAACACTTCTTTAAAAGCAAACATACAAATAAAAACAAGCAAAAATTACTTGACGGTATACGTGAGAACACAGGATCTCATTAAACATGGAAAAGGATTTCAAGTCCACTTTTGCTTTTTATTTATTCACTTTTAAAGATTTCATTCATTCATTCATTCATTCATTCATTCATTCATTCATTTGAGAGAGCACAAGTGAGGGGAGGTGAGGAGAGGGAGAAGCAGACTCCCCGCTGGGCAGGGAGCCTGGCGTGGGGTTCGATCCCAGAACCCTGGGATCATGACCGATGCTGAAGGCAGATGTTTAACTGAAGGAAACACCCAGGTGCCCCAACTTTTCCTTTTCATATTTCCTAATCATTAAGCAACAAAATTAGAATTTAAACTAAATTCATAAATTATACCACTTACGTGAATTTTAAAAACACATGTGAGACTATGTATTGTAATGAGGATGCATGTAGGAAAAGTTCAAAAGCATGCAACTTCAGGGAGCTAGGCACCACCTTCAAGAGGAAGGAGGAGGTTGGATTGGGAGCAAGGGTCTCAGAGGTTTTGTGGTTCCTATGGGGTTTAAACGGGGAAAAGCAAATTCCTAGACAGAGCAAACCAGAATATCTATTAAACCTCTTTCACTGATACTATGTGCGTGTTTTATTATTTTCTGTAGTCTTCCATATGCTTCAGAATGTTCAAAATTAAAAATGTTTTCAAATTCAAAGCCTGCAAAGTGTTTTAATTTTCCTTACCATGTAGTAGCTCTGAACATTTTTATTATATACTATGTGAAGTTATCAAAACGTACATTCTATGTTAAGAAAACAAACAAACAGAAAGAACATCATGGCAACCTTCTTTAGCAATGATGCCTGTTAATGAAAGAGAGTCAAAAAATATTTTGGGCCCCTGGGTGGCGCAGTTGGTTGAGTGACTGCCTTCGGCTCAGGTCATGGTCCCGGAGTCCCGGGATCAAGTCCCACATCGGGCTCCCAGCTCCATGGGGAGTCCGCTTTTCACTCTGACCTGCTCTCTCTCACTCTCTCTCTTTCCTAATAAATAAATAAATAAAATCTTTAAAAAAAAAAAAAAATATTTTGCCGCTAACATCATGTTACCTTAAATGTGCTGCAAACAACAAAAACTGTTCATAAAGATATATGGCTTCAAATTCAAAAATAACTATAATAAATATGTTTGGGGATCAGAAGAAAGTTGATGCATTTACTCTAAAATATTTGTTTAGCCTAAAGCAATGGACATATTTATACTGTCCTTAGGTAGAGCTTCAGCATTTGAAGGTGAGTTTAGTAATGGAGGACTCATCCATGATCTAGACTTTACATTCGAGATTGCTAAGGAGGCAATCTAAGACATGAGTAGGTAGAATCTGACTTGGGAATGTGTGTGACGAAACGGATGCAGTGACAGGCGTGTTATCTCAGCTCCTTCACTGACCAGCTCAAGAGCCAGTGAAGATGCATTGGGTATGACATCTGTCTTCTCCTTAACATCGAATGATCTGTCTGTTAACCAAATTGTAAAGCTTCTGCTAGACAATGTGGTTGGACGTCTTGTGAGATGAGAAAGAGACCAGTAAATACATCTTCAGATTGAGTATGGAAAGTTTTTGAAATTGATTAAATTATCATACTCATCTGAACAAGTCCAATACTTCCGGAAGACAGTGGAGTGGTGGCCGTAGGTATTTCTGCTTTCCCTCATCTTTAACCTGACGCTGTCTGGGCTTTGCACCCATTGTGGGCTCCACGGAGAATGAGACTTCAGAGCATGTCTTTGGCCACCCGTGGAAAACTGTTACAACAGCTGCGGAAATACCCAAATCCTATAAGCCTAGGTGTGGCTAAAGTTGATAAACTACACTGGGATATGTTATACCAGAAAATTACACAGCCATTGACTTCTCAGCATGGCATGAGGAATGCCTTCCATTCTGAAATCACATATTGTTCCAGAAAACAAAAGTGTGCAAGGAAATTCTGTAGTTGAACCTATAGAGAGAACAATGGAATTTAAATCTATTAATATTTCAATTTCATATGGGAGTCCATAGGTAGACACTTTTGGAAACAAAAGATAATGGATGACCAGTATTTCCAGAAGGGTACTCAAAGAAACAATGGTTGGTATTGTGGTCGCATGCTCATAGAGGCAGGAAGAAAACTCTCCTAACGAAATGCAAATTTCCTCCCCACAAATTATTCCTTAATAGTTAAATCTTAATGGCTAAATCCAATAGACAAAAGAGCAAAAAGCAGAGGATTGGGGGCAACTTATTAAGGGTGAAGGAACGTTAACACCTGTAATGTTTCCTTCCCAGCGGAGTCCTACATGATCATCTCCTCACTTCTTCTGCCCTTGGGAATGTGGAATGAATCGAAGAGTTTGGAAAGACCAAATATGAAGTTGTTCCTTTTTGCTTCCTCCAGTGAGTTAGTTACATGCAGAGAACTCATTGTTCAGCTCCAAGTGCAAGGAAGGCATCTCTTGGCCTCCACTATGTGGGGTGGAGTGGGTAAGTACTGGGATTCAGTACTTAAGACTAATTGATGCTTTCAGACAGTGGTACACGGTCAAATGTTTAACAACCAGATCTCCCGGAGGAAAACAGCCCCTGCTATATGTCATTTACTAATTTCCATGGTGTACATACTTCCACCACAGCTCACTGTAAGCTACCAACATGGCGCCCCAAGCATGGAGCTGGGGAGGCGTGTGAACAAGGAGCTCTCACAGCCCCTCTGAGTTGGCTCTAGCACATCACTGCATCGAAGTCTCATTCTTCAAGTGGCCTTTTATCAGTAACTGAGGTGATATTTTAGCTCCAAACTGCGTATGTTGAATTTCTCAGTTGGTTTAAAGCCTGGGTTGGCTAGAGGAGTGCTAAGTTATTTGTCTCCCTCAAAGAGTAAAATATACACAGGTCTAATACAGGGACCATTTCTAACTCACAGACCTTTCAGCTCTGTGAGTAATAGAATAACTGAACCCTACGAAACACTTAGCAAATGAAAATGAATGAATCCAATTGATTTGATGATGGTGCAGAGATATTTCCTTATACATAAAATAGATATGCAACCCTTATTCAGGTAATAATACAGGCTCTTATGTTATTAAAAAAAAATTCACTAGGCTACTACCAAGGTAAATGTAGACCTTTCTCATTCTAAAGCCCTGGAGAATAAAAATATTAAGTCCTTTTATTATTAACTTCAAAAATTTCTTTTCTTTCTTTTTTTTTTTAACCTAAAAAATTTCTACTGAAATTGTTTGGATGTGTTTTCTTCACAAACGTATGGTAAACTCATAATAAAGACTTGATAAAGTAAATTCCCAAATTGGGTAGTATTGAAACATCAAGCACAAAAATAACACATATGTATAAGTCAACAACTGAATGACTATTTAAATAAATTCTATCTATAATAGACAAAAATGATTTAAGGTTATTTTTAAAAATGGTAAAAAGCTACTTTGGCAAGATATCTATAAGTGACAACTTAAATATGTCTCTTTTAGAGCTTATTTGTAGCCATAGTTAATTACTGGATTTTAGGTGTTGACTTCTATACTCACAATTATTTTTCCCCTATTCTGGTATGTTTGATATGTACTTAAACTTTTTTTTTTTTTTTGAAAATCATTACTACCATTACAAAGTCTTTCTACTTGGGCGCCTGGGTGGCTCAGTTGGTTGGGCAACTGCCTTCAGCTCAGGTCATGGTCTCAGAGTTACAGGATCGAGTCCTGCATCGGGCTCCTGACTCCACTAGGAGTCTGCTTCTCCCTCTGACCTTCTCCCCTCTCATGCTCTCTCTCTCTCAAATGAATAAATAAAATCTTAAAAAAAAAAAAAAGTCTTTCTACTTTCTTTGGAGCGCAATGTGATGAGAGATTATGGGAAAAAAAAAACCTCAATATTTTTCACATAATTGCTACCACCCTTCAACTTTACATCTATTAAGAGCCACTCTAAGAAGTGAACAGACAATTGAGCCAAAGACAAGCAAACACATAACTTTAAATTAGTTATACAATTAAGTTTCCTCAGTTGACTTCTTACATGATGCTGAGGTAGTATAATAGCAGATTTCCAGTCAGCAGAAATTAAAGTACAATAAAACTGTAATGATGTGGTGAGTAGGGTCCAGGAGATTCATTTGTGTAGAAGTTGGTAATGATACTGTAGGGATAACAACACAAACTGGGCAAGTCTCAGGAGTTAGCAGAGTTGGGATGCTATGGGTCTGGATGTGCGGTCAAAATCGATGAAGTGCCAGGTAAAAGTTGGCGCCCCCTGGTGGCAGCTGTCCCCTCTGTCTTAACTGTAGACGTGGGCAGAGGCTGATTCCAAGGATCAAAATTGATTCCAAGAATCAAGATTCTTGATTCCAAGACTTGTTGGAATTCGGGAGAGCGAAAGTGATTCGGGAATCTCCTCATTAGCTGGCACGTGTGCCATCCCCCAACCACAGAGTTGAGAAGGATGAATACTAAGACCATGAGGACTTCCCTCAACTTGCCTGGCTCCCCAAGTGAGGGTTTCATTCTTCTTTCCATCTCCAGCCTCCTCCTCATTTGATCACTTTCATTTAAATATATGGATTGGGCTGAGGATGAAAACCAACCTTCAATCACTATCATCCAAATTTGCCTTATCATGGGGCATGTAATTGCATGGTTTTATTGCATTATGTTTGATTTTAGGGTATTCTAATGGATAATCCCACAGATCATTTCCCTGAGTTTTCAGATTATAAATTAAATTAAGAAGCGTTAGGGGAAAAAATGAAGCATTAAATTGGATCCTCAAGTATTTCTAAACTACTACTTCTACCCTTCCTTCTTCTCATTTTTTTTTCCTAATTTATGTGAAAGTTTCTATATATGTCCAACTCCTTCCATACTTTCCTTTATACCCTAAACTACTATTAAGTTCCATAAAAATCTTTTTAAAAAAGTTCAATTCCTGAACTCAAGAAAAACCATCCATTGGAAATTCCTGTTAACACAACAAATTTCTCGCCCCGATTGTGTGTACAATTCAATTTTACGGACTAAATGTCAACAGGCCAACATTCACAATCACTAGTAGAAACTGAACATTTATGTCCTTAAGTATCACATTATTAAGCACTCATCATTGCTGCAGGCCAGAGTTAACATGAGCAATATATAAGCAAGTTATACGGTAATGTTGGCGGGTTGTATATTAATGAAAAATAAGGGAAAATGTGAACAATGAGAAGCACATCTCTTTTGCTATATGAAGTTTCTGAAAATTTTCTGTCCTTCTACCAGCTTTTTGTCTATGTTCAGGCTCCATTGATGGATGGCTCAATATATCCTGGTATATTTTTCACGACAATTTTTTTTTTCTGGCAGTGGCTCTTCAGTAACTGTGCCTTCATATCTTTATTGTCATGGGTCACAAAGAGAAATGCAAAAGTTCAAAAAGATGGGCGTATTGCTTATACATATAAATATTGCTCAACCTTATCATTAAAATACTGTCTTTCATTGGGAAAATAGCCAAAGTGAAAAACTTTTTTACAAGATGGACTTGGCAAGCATGTAACCTAAATGGGTTATTTGATTTAGATAATTTGGTGGACAATGTTTTATCCTTTTTTATTTTTTTAAAGATTTTACTTATTTATTTGAGAGATAGAGAGAGAGAGGGAGAGCAAAGAGTGAGAGTGACAAAGAGAAGCAGACTCCCCACTGAGCAGGGAGCCCGATGTGGGGCTCGATCCCAGGACCCTGGGATCATGACCTGAACTGAAGGCAGACACTTAACAGACTGAGCCACCCAAGTGCCCTTGGTGGACAATGTTTTAAGAGAATATAAAGAGGTTGCTTGGTCTCAGTACAAACAAATTACACACAGGCTTCTCCGTGCATTTGTTACCTACCTGGGGTGCCATAAAAATCTTTGTGGGGAGCATATGGACGGTTAGTTCCAGTGGGTAGCTGGGTAATTTTAAATTAATAAAAGTGAAAAATAAACATACCATTTGGCCCTCAACTCTATACCTAGGATCCATATTAACTGTGTGTATGTATTTATACGCATATTTTCTTTCTCATGGTCACTAAAGGACTATTTGTAATATAGGTACATATGTGCCAACAGAGATACACTCTCCTCAGAAATATATATATACTCATATATAATATATATATATATATTTTGCTGGTTTGTCTTTTTGTATATATAAGAATGCTAATCTAAGTATCGTTTGTTAAAGCACTGTGCATAAAAGACAAGAAAGAACAAAAACAAATTCTCACCAACGAAAACAAAACAAAATGACAATACCAAACAAAATAAAATGTTCATTAGTAGGGAACTGGAGTGTAAGTAGCGCAGCTCTTTAACGGAGGAAGGTTTGCATGTGCTGATATGCCTGACATGGAAAGATAAGAACCTGTATTTTTAAACAAGAACAAAAATATAGGACAGTGCATACAGTGAGATCACGGTTCTTCTGAAAAGCCTTTAAAGAAAAGCCTTTAAGAATATTCTAAGTTGAAAAAAAAAAAAAGAATATTCTAAGTTGGAATATTCTAAGTCATGTATCCTTTTCCCATAATTCTAACACAGTTAGCTTTTCCTCTAGTCTGTCTACTTTGGACAGATTCACTATCTGATTGAGCACCAGATGAAGTAATTAGCTTGCATTTAAATTTCATGCCTTCTCTCTCTCTCTCTATATATATATATACATATATATGTATATATATCTAAAAAATGGGAAAAATAATGCAAATATGTACATTTATAAACACTAGAATCATACTCAGTTCAAAGGGATTCTTATACAACAAAATATTTAAGAAATTAAGAAAAAAGATTTTATGTATTTATTTGATAGAGAGAGAGAGAGATCACAAGTAGGCAGAGAGGCAGGCAGAGAGAGAGGGGGAAGTAGTCTCCCTGCTGAGCAGAGAGCCAGATGCGGGGCTCGATCTCAGGACCCTGAGATCATGACCTGAGCCGAAGGCAGAGGCTTTAACCCACTGAGCCACCCAGGTACCCCAAAATCTACACTCTTAGACAAGACTGTGAATTGTCCCCTAACAAATTCCATTTTCTTCCTCAGCAAAAGAATACCTAACTAAAAGAATGTTAGCATGGCACAGGGCCACCCTCTTCCCAAAGTCTACATTTCCTAGGCTCTTGTGTAACTAGTAGATGTTATGTACAATGAAGGCCTAGCCGATGGAAGGTAAAGTGTACAACTTCCAGGAAGCATCCTGAAGGGAGGATATTTTGAGTTTGCTCTCCTGTGTGCACCCTGGAATGCTGACATGATGGCTGCAATGGCCATCTTGGAACACAGAGTAGTAGGTGTGCTGGTCTACCTACCTTATATGAGAGAAAAGTAGACTTCCTATTCATTTAAACTCCTGCTATTTTGATGAATAATCCCTCAGAGGTCAATCTTAATTTGTATGAATACAAAACACATATGACCTTGTCTCTCTACCTATTCTTCCAACTTCATCTTTTACTACTCCTAGGATTGCCTCTACATGGCGGCTATGTCTAATTGGCACTTCCCAGAGCACGCTATGCTATTTCTTACTTCTATGTATTAGTATAAGATGGCTCATGTGTCTGAAACAGTCTGCTCTCACCTCTACCCCTTTGCATGGAAAACTGGGCAATGGAGTTATTAGAAGATCAAAATAGTCTTTTTATCCCCCAGTACCTAACACATTGTTTGACACAGAGTAGTTGCCATAAAATGTTCAGAAAAATACTAGAGCTGAAGAAAATCTCCTTAACCTTCCCCTACCCCCATTGGCCCAGGAGGGGAAAAACAGAGAAAAGGGATTTAGAAAGAACACAATGCAGAGAAAAAGTAAACCTCACATGTAAATATCTTCAGAGAGAGACAGAGAATATACTGCATCCACTAAAAAAGAATATTATCCCATGAAAATATGCAATAAAAAATAAGAAAGGACTCCCACATAGTTAACATTTTATTACCCTATTTAAAACTCTAGTAAAAGGGAAAAAAGATAAATCCCCGGAAAGCAGGACAAAAATGACTGAAAATGGAAAATAGGAAAGAGAAAGATAAAAATATTGGTAAACACCCTAGAGTCCATTTCTAGGAAGGTGGATTTCAGAAAGAGAAGAAAGGGATGAGGAGAATTATCTGAAACATTATACGTGAACACAACTCAAAAAAGTAAATGATGCTCAGTATGAACTTACTGGAGTATACATGTATTCATTCGTTAGCTCATGAGTACCAGTCATCATTACTGACCACATACTATCCATGAGAACATATACCAGCTACTGGAGAGGAAAAGATGAGTAAGATAATGCTTCTGCTCTCCATGATCTTATTTTATAGAAGAAAACAGGCATATAAAATGGTAATTGCAATACGACGACAGTTAAAGAACAACAGTAAAAGTTTGCGAGAGCTCTGCACAGGGACAAGAAAAATACCTTACCCATCCCAGACTCAGTTTGGAATTTCACAAAGTAATAACCCCATGTGACCATTTATGGGTTAATACTACATTTTTTTTTTACTTTTGATTTTCTTCTCAATCATTCCCATTAAATGAATTTCAGTGTTTAAGGCTAAAAAAACCCTCAATAATCCATGTTTTCCAAAAGCCACTGGGCAAAACCAAATAACCCCATTGCTTTATTTTTATTGCAGTATAACATATAGAGAGAGACAAGCATAAAAATCCTAACAAAAGCCCAATGAATTGTTTCCAGGGTGAACACACCCATGCGACCCACATGGAGACCAAGGATCTACTGCTGCCCACACCCTAGGAGATGCCTCAGGGTCCCTTCCAGTCACTTTCTTCTCCCAAGTGAAACTATCTTCACGACTCCTAATAGCAGAGATTAATTCTATCCTTGAACTTAATAAAAATGAACTCTTATCTCATATGCACTTTTGTGTCTTACGTCTTCGGCTGAATATTAAGTGATAAGAAAAGTCTACACTGTTGGATAGGCAATTTTGTTTTAAAAAAAAAAACTTTTTTTAAGGAATGTTTTTAGATTGACTGAATTTTTTAACAATAGTACAAAGAGTAGCCATATAACCTCATACTCAGTTTTCCCTATTACTAGATTCTCATATTCCTGTGGTAGGAACATTCATCAAAATTAATGAACCGATACTGAAACATAATTGTTAAGTAAAGCTTACATTGCACTGAGATTTCCTCAGCTGTCCCTTCATGTCCTTTTGCTGTCCCAGGGTTCCATCTAAGATCCACTGTACATTATCATCATGTCTCCTTAGGCTCTCTTGGTTGCTAGTTTCTCAGACTTCCCTTGTTCTTCATGACCTTGCCAGTTTTGAGGATTACTGGTCAGGCAGTTTGTGGAAGGTCACTCGATTGGAACTTGCCTGATGTTTTCCTCATGGTTAGATGGAGGAAACGTATTTTTGGGAAGAAGACCACAGAGGTCAGGTGCCATTCTCATCACATGACATTGGGGGTATGTTCGATCACTACTGACTTATCACTCTTGATATTGAGCTAAAGCACTTGGCTTCAAGTAGTGCTTGTCGGGTTTCTTCACTATGAAGTTACCCCCCACCCCTTGTTTTACCTCTTCCTTTCATACCACATTCTTTGGAAGCAAGTAACAAACACCAGGAAATAACAAGTTTATATGATTCTGAAGTACAAGTCGTAACTACTGTAATATAGAATCTTGCACGAAAGCGACATTTACAGTGGATCCAGTTTATGATATCCACACAGAATATCAGCCCAGAAAACATTGACACCACTGTAAATAGATTTTTCCCACAAAATCACTTAAACTGACTGTCAACTTAATCTTTCTATTAATGCACATCTATGGAAAGAATCTTAGATTGATCCTAAAGAGGCCAACTGAAAAACTAGAAAGCACTGTATCAAAATCATTTGGAAATCTGGGTCCGCCAAATTTTGGATTATTTATTCACTCTTCTTTCTCTTTGCATGGGTAGGCTTAGTTACAGGGTTTCTAAAGAAAATTTCCAAAAATATACACCACATAGTATTAAGGGTTGATAATGCAAATACAGAAGAGTACTGGGGGATTTATTCATAGAAGATTAAGGTAGATCACATAATTTATTAACAAGTGCCTTATGAAACTTATAATCAACAAACAAGTTATCACCAACATTTTTACCTCATAAGATGAAATTTGTAAGTCTAGTGAGAAATATGCCTAAGTAATGTCTTAACTATTTCCTTAGTTTAATATAGAAAATATACTAATTTAACATTGCAAAAAACAACACAGTATATTTTCCATACATGGTATTGCAAATCATGTAACTTATCTTCATCCTTACAATGACATCCAGTAACCTAAACTACCTGCGAAATAACCACATGCTAGAGTTGTATCTGTTCATGTTATTCTTTTTTTTTTTAATTTAAAGATTTATTTATTTATTTATTTGAGAGGGAGTAGGAGCTGGTGGGGGAGGGGCTGATGGAGAGGGAGAAGTGGACTCCTCACTGAGTAGGGAGCCTGCAGGGCTGGACCCCAGGACCCTGAAATCATGACCTGAGCCAAAAGCAGACTCTTAAACTACTGAGCCACTCAGGTGGCCCAGTTTACAGTACTCTTAAACCAAGTTTCTATCCTTTTTGACTGAAGTTTCAAAATAAGGTACTGGCTCATAGTAGTAATAGAAATGACAACGATCTGGGGCGCCTGAGCGGCTCGGTTGATTAAAGCCTCTGCCTTCGGCTCAGGTCATGGTCTCAGGGTCCTGGGATCGAGCCCCACTCTCTGCTCAGCAGGGAACCTGCTTCCCCCTCCCTCTCTCCCTGCCTCTCTGCCTACTTGTGATCTCTCTCTCTGTCAAATAAATAAATAAAATCTTAAATAAATAAAAAAGAAATGACAATGATCTTTTAAAACTGATTTTGTATCTTCATGTATCCTTGAGGCAAAATGACCTTGATCTTCATGCTAACTTTGAATCACATAGTCTGCTCTGAGTCATCCCCCGTAAACATGATCAATGTAAGTTAGAAAGAAATATATTGCAATCTTCCTAGAAAAACTCATACTACTGAAATTCCATTATTAAAACTAATACACTAAACTTCAAAAGAGTGGGAGAGAACTATATTGAGATAGAGCTAAAATTTTCCCCAGATAGTTCATTTTCTACATGACTCAAAATAGAGCTTTAAATCCATCCCAGGGGCGTGCCATAGTCAGTTTATTAATGGCTTAGAAGACCCATTTGCTGAATTTCCTGGAATTTGTGAATCTATTGTTAAAATCATTACTAAAAATCAAATTATATAAACTAACAATATGATCATATTAAGAACAATGGTTATGAATATTCAAACCCCATCACTTGCTAACATTTTACTAATATACATGTTCTTGAGCTCAATTACACCTATTGGGTACGCAAGAAATTCTACACACAGTGTGCTACTGTGCACCATTTCCCAATTCCACACTCAGTGACATCAGGCTGGTAGCCTGAAATAAGCCACAGGGGTAGTATTTATCCCATGAAAACAAGAAAATGTTACAAACCTGGGATCTGCCTCCCCATCTCAGAGAGCTGGTTGTTAACGTTTACTAGCATACCACTGACCAACTCATGTCTAACCCTCCCCCTTGCCAATTTGATCCCCTGCTCCAGAAGAAATCTTAGCATTGGTTCTCTTTAAAGGCGCTCGTTTTGGGGAAACTCCCAGCCATGTATATAACATGGATTCACGTAAAGATAATAAAGACTTAAATTCTTTTGAAATAGAATTTCAGAAAAAAAAAAAAAAGGGGCGGGGGGAGAAAAGCAATGTGATTCCAAGAAAGCAACACACTCGTAAGGACACAGTTCCTGGGTGAGTTCAACCAACTCTGAAACTTATATGTGACTTTAATAAGTTCTGAATGTAAGAGAAGGTGGTAGGGCCTATAGGTGATAGAAATGGGTTATATCTTGATATCACCATTTACACTAGGAACATACTTAATAGCTCTGAGACTTGAATCATTGTTCGATTAAAAAAAAAGGAACACCTAATTTGGAGAATGGTTTTGAAGACTAAGATGAGATAATAAATGTGAAGTTACAACAGAGGTTCCATAAACATTAGCTGTTTTTACGCTGTACACTTAGGTCCAACAATGGATCACCACTATGACCAAAGAAAGCTCGGATTCATAAACACCCAATGAATACTACATAGATAAGCCTTTTCTATACCCTGCCTTTTCTATACCTTGTATATATGTACCTTTCTATAGGTACAATGTATATATACATTGACTACTAGCATACCAAAGCTCAGAGAAGACCAACATATAAGGAACCTGAATATAAATATATTTAGCAGTGTTCCTAAAATTTTTAGGAATTTTAGGAAAAAAAAATTTTCATATTTTACCTGATCTTCCCGTTTCGGTGACTTATAAGCCATTCCTCTCCAAAATGCTGTATCTAATAAGGTAATAAGTCCTCTCCCTTCTACCTCTGTGGGACAGCTAAATATGCATTTACTGCTGTTTCATTTCTCTGGTAGCCCCTAAATCAGGATCTCAATACTGTTCTCCCTCAAACAGAAGCATTTAACCTGGTAATTTCCTCCTATTACCTGTAAATAGTCATTTTTTTTGGCGAAGTATTTTAGGAAGTAACATTAAAATGAAGTATGACATTCAGATAATTTTACAAAGGCCTATTCTAGACTGAACAGAATTTGAAAGGATTATATAAGCTGTTATAGAAGGTGCAGAGGTCATCTGAAAGCAATTACAGGTTTTAAAAATTGTCGTTATGAGACTGGAATTATTAGAGACTGGAGTTATTAAAGAAACAAGATGAAGGGTTGATATTATAATAGACTTCAATAAGTTAAGACTTAACAGCAAAGGAACTGGTCAAATGTAATCAAGTCACAGACCAAAAAAAAAAAAAAAGGGCACGATTACACAAAGAAAAATTTCTTGGCAGCTATTGATATTAATCGCCCAAATATAAAGTGACTCAGTTTCTAAAAATTTCTTTTTTGAGGGGAAATCTCCTCAAAAATTAAGAAGATTTTCATGGATCTGGAGTATTTCATTATCATCTACTTGAAAGCAAGAGGAAAGACTGGAAGACCTCACAAAGTTATTTCCGGTTCTACAAATACATGCTGAAACCCAAGATATATACCAGGCAGTAAGTGAACACCTGTGGGGCAAAGCTGGTCAAGGTAGTCAGTATTTCTTTCTAAAATGTCTCATCCCATGCCTTTTCTGTCACAGTTCCATTCTGATTTTTTAAAGATTTTATTTGTTTATTTGTTTATTTATTTGAGAGAGAAGAGAGAGATCACAAGTAGGCAGAGCGGCAGGCAGAGAGAGAGGAGGAGGCAGGCTTCCCACTGAGCAGAGAGCCCGAAGCGGGGCTCGATTCCAGGACCCTGAGATCATGACCTGAGCTGAAGGCAGAGATGCTTAAGCGACTGAGCCACCTAGGCGTCCCTCTCTTACTCACGTTTTAATAAGCCAACTCAATTCCCATCTCTAATATTGTTAGTCATACATTTATCGCGACTTTGTTCCTCTGTTCACCCCAAATCAGGATCTCAGTAGCTTCTCGATGAATGACACAGCCTCTGGCCAGTGATGGATCCACTCTGTCCCCCTGTGGTCCAGCGAACGTATCATCACCATGTTTCTCTTGCAAGAGCAGAGCTCTCATCATATCACCGACGAGCTCTGAAACATTCTCTTCTCCTTAAAGACCGCGAAGAAGAATCCACACACTGCATCCTCTGCCTACCATTCCAGTGTGGTCTCTCACTCTTCCACTACATTCACCCTAAGCTTCAGGCCGGTGGCTGAGCTTTCCGCCTTAGGACTTGCCTAATGATGCTCCCCGTACCTGGAACGTCCTCCTCTCACCAGCTGAAAAGTCTCCACCTTCCCCAAGGCTATGCATTCATTCTTTGATCCACTTAACAGAGACAGACATGTTGATGAAAAAGATGGTCATTTTTTCTGCCCTTACGAAGTTCCAGTATGGAAACAATGACAGGAAATAAATAATCTTATACGTAATCGGCTGCCAATGTGATGGGTGCTATGATGGAAGAGTTAGTAGGAACAGCCTTAAACAAGGTGACCGAAATTTTTTTGCCACTCTATCTGTCCCACACCACCACAAAGGGATCATGCTTGTTCTTCTTCCTATCAATGAACCCCTGTTGTTTCTCCATGGCAGTAACGCCTCAGTAATATTTCTGTAATATGTATTGTCCTCTGGTCTGTAATATTGACTTGCGATCTCAACCTAGCTTCCTATTTTGGGGAATGTAACTCCTGAAGACCTATTCCACTCCAATGACCAGATTAAATCAATCGCAGTCCCCGCACTGAAGGGACTATTGAGCTGTTTCTAGGAAAAAAAAATTTTTTTTCTTCTCTGTCTTAAGAAAGATAACCACAAGATTACATAGTATTTTTTTCTTCTTCTTCTAGTCATTGATATTCAAGATGTAATGTCTGGAAGTACGGCAGATATTAGTCATCACAGCGAGCATAATACCAAAACCAAGGATGACACAATGGAACAATAAAAGAACCTCAGTTCTTGATGATACCTTTGGGCCACTGAGCTCACCAATCCTGTGGTACCCACAGACATACCTATCCTTAAATCCCTTATTAAGTTGACTTGGAACATGTTCCCTTCTGTTGAAGCCAGTTATTTGCAGCAAATACTGACCTATTACGTTACTAGACTGCAAACACTCTGAGGATAGGGCATACATGCTTTTCTCTCCGTTATTTCCATATTATCTGTCATGATCTTCGTTCAGAGTAGCCGGTCAAAAATAGCAGTTAGAAAAAAAAAATAGTAGTTAGGACAATTAAAGTCACATTTAAAAAAATTTTTTTAAAGATTATTTTTAAAGATTTTATTTGTTTATTTGACAGAGAGAGAGAGATCACAAGTAGGCAGAGAGGCAGGCAGAGAGAGAGTGGGAAACAGGCTCCCCACTGAGCAGAGAGCCCGACGCGGGGCTCGATCCCAGGACCCTGAGATAATGACCTGAGCCGAAGGCAGAGGCTTTAACCCACTGAGCCACCCATGTACCCCTAAAGTCGCATTTTAACTAAAATATTTTTCATTTCTATTTTCTCTGCCTCCCTGTCTCCCTCCCTCTTTCTGTGTGTGTGTCCAGCTTTAAACCATTATACAGTTATGGGCTTAAATTCCGATCTCCATTTAGAATGGGTTTCCTATGATGCTGTAACACATAGGTAGATACTTACGATGATATAAAAAGACAAAGAGGAAAGTGTTCAATTTCATGAATCTTTACTTTAGTCAAAAAAGGATTCACATCTTGTCTACATAGTGAGGCCATAAACACAGCCAAGTAATCTACAATTCTAAGGAGAAGAGAAAAGGTACAGCTGTCAGAAAAGTTGAAAATACTGAACACCCTCCAGAGATGACAAGATGTACAAATGCTGGCGGGGCACCTAGTCGGAAGAGAGCCACAGGAATAAATATTTTATTTCAGTCAACAGCTGGCTTTAGATGAACAGGCAGTTAAGATGAATCTTTTAACTGTAAATGAAAGTCATGTAGAAGGGTTTCTATCAAAGGTCTCATTTCAAGTTATTTAAATTCCCATATGGTTTAAGAGCTCACAAAACAAACTGACTGAAGTAGATAAGCCAGCAATGTTATTTCACTGTTTGGAATACCCTCAATGACAATGTTCTATGTGAGAAAACAGGCATCATTCATTACTCAAAGAAAGGGACTGGAGTGCCTTTCCAAATGCCTGGTCAAAGGAAGAATATGACCCCACATCATAAAAAAATGAGGTAGGCCTGGCCCTCAGCTCCAAAGTTTATGAAATGTTTTGACCCAAGAGGCAATACTAAATGAAAATATAAATGTGATTCACTTTTCTGTGGACTTATGTGTAAAGGCAAGGGCTCGCCTGTGCTCAGGCACAGCGGGAGGCCCTGTTCGCCCACCCTGTTGGCATTAACCTGCACCATCCATTTGTCCCACACATCTTTAACTCCCATTGGATACTTTTCTTAAGAATATGAACAAAATTAAACCGTATGTGTTATAATATCGGTGCTTGACATTTTCCAAGCTCTTTGCACTTAGCATACTTGGGCATTTCCTTCTGCCTTTTTTTCCCCTGTTACACACGTCAGAGCTTCTCAGAGGACCAATGTTCTACACGCTGGAGTCAAATACAGATCATAGCCAGCATTTACTGAATGCTTACTGTATGCCCGGACTTAAATGCAACACGTTACGTACATTATTGCAGTGGATGTTTATTCTGAGGCAGTTATCATTCCTCCTGCCCAGAAGTGGAAACTGGAGATTAGAGAAGTTAAATGACTGGCCCAAGTACTTGCATGGCTGCTAAGACAATGTGCAGATTTGGAGCCCAGCTCTCTGAGTTTTTCCAGAGCTTTCTATGGCCTCTGCGAAGTGCTGTAGTCTCATGGCTACTTTCCCAGTGCCCATTTCCTTCAGGTCTACTGAAGGCGCACCTGGAGAAGAGATCACCAGCTGAGCACGCCCTGAAGGTCCACTGGTCCCACTCACATCTTTAGGATGCAATATTTATCAGGCTCTTGAAATGAACATTTAAAACAAATTTTAATAATTTAAAATAAAAATAAACCACTATAAAATAAAAATATGTATATTTTACAATTCACTTTAATAATGATTAGTAGGGTTTTGACCAAAACAAAGGAGTGTTTTTTTTTTTTTTTTAAACCATGTTTCCATTTGTCAGCATGGTCTGAACATAGTTGCGTGAGTGTAGCCTGGACATACCACAGTCACGAGGGGTGACTTCTGAGAGACTGGACAATCACACTCCCAGGACCATCACACAGAGAAGAGAAACTCTGAATGGGTTGCAGATTGGGCAGGGTCTCTTCAAATGCCTTAAAGTTACTACCAATAAACTGACAAAGCCAGAAGAGGAACTTTCACACTCAATATATGATTATTTAAGTATTTTCTTGTTTATTATTTTTTACCTACGTATCTCTTCTTGCTTTCAAACATTTTCATTATCACCAACATGACATTTAAATTCTTATCCCATTAAAAAACAATGTAAAGGACCGTATCGCTATATCCAATGCTTTAAGGGTGTATTCATCTTTGAAATCAACTCAACTCTAATCACACTAATTCAAGAAGCCAGTTCTCCACTTATTCATGTTGCAAATATTTATGATCAGTCACCGCCTAGAGGCTGAAAGACTCTGCTAGGTGCTGAGAAGTCAAGAATGGAGACCTCAAGTATCCTGCAGAAACAGACGGGAAGACACGAGTCACAAAGCGACATACTACATTGGGGAAGGTGTGATGTGGCAGCAGTGTATCGAAAAGGAAAAGTTTAGTGTGCCTGGGGAGTTGGTAGGGGGGGCAGTGGGGGTGTGTAAGGAACAGATAATGCGTGCCGAGCGTCAGAGGAAGAGTAGCCAGGTGTTGGCGGTTCTTGTCAGGGGCTCACATTCTGGACAGAGAGACAGATGTTCAGTGACAGACAAATCACAGAGCTCAGTGTGCCTATGAAGCAGCAATAGGTCCGTGTAGACGCAGCGTAGAGAGGCTGAGGGCAGGAAATGAGCCCGGACCAGTGGATAACCAAGGCTTCATAGGTAACCCAAGGGAGCTTGTATTTTCCAATAGATGGTGATTTTCAAGCTGTCATTCTGCCCCGGAGACACACTCAGGGACCTGAGGTCACCCAGCAAGCCAGGATGGTAAGAACCTTTCCGAGATCACTGCTCTCCTGTCTTCCTGTCTCATACATTAAATGTCACATCGAATCAGCTCCATGAAGTTGAGCTAGTACATACGGTATCATCTGAAAGGGGAGTCTGCCCAGGAAAAAGGGGCTTGAAAATTACTGTTATGGGAAAGAAACAGAGGTTGAAGAACTTTTAACAGGGAAATGACAAGTTCAGATTTGCAGGTAAAAATATCCAAAGGGCCATGTGGTGGTAGACCGGGCTGAGGCTGATGAGGAAAGATGCTGTTCCCATTGCCCAGGAGAGATATGGTGACAGTGCAAAGGAACTAAGGAACAAAGGAAGGGATAAACGGTGGAGAAGTTTGGGAGGTAGGACAGGCAGTACTTGGTGGTTGATGAGATATGAAGGGTAAGGAAGAAAGGAAGGTTTTGGAGGGCAAAAATATTTCTGGCTGGAATGTACGGATGGGGAATACACGGCATACCTAACAAGGAAAGAAGGGACATGGCTGGGGACCAGAAGGGTTCAGTACTCATATTGAGTTTGAGGCTCTGGGGACAACCAGATAAATGCAATCAAGAGGCAAAGGATCTCATCCGTAAAGCCTCAGGTAAATGCTCTGCTCAGTTTGGTGATGGAGAGTGAACCTGCCTAGCGATGACTGTCCCCAGCATGTTTTTTAGAGACAACAGTGACATTTTCTTACAATTGTTCATTTGAAGGAACGAAGGTCAACGAGAAAACACCTTCCTTGCCTACTGAGGAAGGGCAAATGGATGGCCATCTAGAGGTGTGGAGAGTGTTTTATTTCCTCTCTATGAGCATGGAGAGTGTGCTTATGAGCAGGCATGCTGCTTGGGGACCATTCCAGACTTCCTGCAGACAGTGCGAAACTCTGACAATATCCCTAGAAATGGGGCTCTCCCTTATAAGAAAAGGTTGGAGAGCTTAGTGAAAGAAAAGGAGGAGGAAAAAAAAAACATTTGCTTCCCTGCCCTAGGCATTTTTTTTAAACTACAGAGTACTTGCATATTGTGTTGCTGCTTATTCAACTACATGACAATTATTGGTTTTATCTGTGTCAGCCATTCATCTGTTGGCTCCGCCAGGCCAGGTACTGTGATTGTTAATGGTTGAGTCTCCAGCCATTTGTTACATATTACCTGGCACATAGTTCTCAATAAACATTTGCTGGATGAATATATCATGAAAGAAATTTTTTTTCCTTTTTCTTTCTTTCTTTCTTTCTTTCTTTCTTTCTTTCTTTCTTTCTTTCTTTCTTTCGCATGTAGAGAAGATAGGTCATAATCTGCTCACCTTCAGCATCATTTTATTTTATTTTATTTTTAAAGATTTTATTTATTTATTTGACAGAGAGGGAGAGATCACAAGTAGGCAGAGCGGCAGGTAGAGAGAGAGAGGGAAGCAGGCTCCCTGCTGAGCAGAGAGCCCTATGTGGGGCTCGATCCCAAGACCCCAAGATCATGACCTGAGCTGAAGGCAGAGGCTTTAACCCACTGAGCCACCCAGGTGCCCCTTCAGCATCATTTTAAACTGGGTGTGAGTTTTATTTAACTCCTTGCCCTCGGCCTTGTCTTATTGATCGTTTGTTGCTATGTTCCTGCTCCTTTTCCACCTCCACCCCTCCTTACTCTGCTCCTCTCGCCTTACAATGGCTTCTTTCTACAAATTTGAGGCAATTTGAGGCAATCCTCTCACTGCCTCCAGGCTCTGCAGGAAGTCGGCCAAATCACTGACGGCCAGTTCACAGGGATAGTCAATTCGCCGAAGGGCAAAGCGAAACCTGCTGAAGCCATAAGCAAGTTCAACCTTCAGGTTTACAGCCTCGCTGTGGTTCTAGTGGGTGAAACACTGGGACACACAAGCTGGGTTTTGTTCCGTTTTCTTTCCTTTTTTTTTTTTTTTTTGAGAGTAGTAAGGTCATTTGATAGTATTATCTGTCTACTTTTTAATGAAGATGAAAGAGTTGGCCAAAAGTTATCCTGGGAGGAAAAGAGCAGGGAAATCCATGCTCTGCCTGTAGCCCCTACGTAATGCTCTATTCACAGGCACGTGCGACCACTTTAATTGTAATCCCAGTTCTTTATCCGAGTAGGAATGGTTAGCGCAGAAGTGAGGCACAATCTTTCCTAAGAATATACTGCCTTCAAAATTGTGATTGGTTGTGCTGATGGGGAATTACAAGGTCTGGGTGCAGCATGAGAATGACTATCATCATGAAACCTGTATGGGTGCCTGTCTCGTGTTTTCTTTCCATATGGCGTCAAGTATGTTAACGCCATCCGTGTGAAAATCCTTGTCGTTTCTATATGTCACAAATTTTAATTTGGTGATGTTGATCTAAAATGGCAATGAGACTGTTTTTCGGTAAAGAAGAAGGATCAGAAAAGCAACCATCATTCTGGGGCACTGGATTTTGAGGCTATGCAAGGCATTTCCATAGAATTTTTCATGAAGCTTAGTCCAGTCAGTCAAACTAGAGAAGAGAATATAATTTACACTGATATATCAGGCGAAGAAGCAAAATGTTCTTCCTGATCATTGAACTGTTTTTCCATTTTTATAATCTTCTTGCTCTAAAACTGATTATAATTAAGGTTTATTCCTTTCCAAACAATTGTATGATTTAAACAAACTATAGTAACAAAAAGCCTCAAATAATATTAAAACAACAATATTAAAACAACAGATAATATTAAAATACATTAAATGAATCAAAAAACCTTTATTACGGGTGCCTGGGTGGCTCAGTGGGTTAAAGCCTCTGCCTTTGGCTCAGGTCATGATCTCAGGGTCCTGAGAACGAGCCCCGCATCTGGCTCTCTGCTCAGCAGGGAGCCTGCTTCCCTCCCCCCCACTGCCTGCCTCTCTGCCTACTTGTCATCTCTCTCTCTCTGTCAAATAAATAAATAAAATCTAAAAAAAAAACCATCCTTTATTAAATATTAAATATTTGTTAATAGGTAATCATTAGCTATAAGATAACTAAGCACCAAAATATATTAGTTACTAACGAAAAATGTCATTCTGAGTTAGTAGAAGGCACATATGCTGAATTAAGTCACTGGGTACTGGAATTCAAAATAAAATCTGTTGTTTTTCAACAATAACAAACAGAATTCTAATGATTTCAGAGCTCCCCAAAGTTAACTGCACAGACAAGATCTTGGCTTTGGTCCTGTGAAATACTGGCCTCTAAAATAACACCTTTGTGGGCACCTGGGTGGCTCAGTGAGTTAAAGCCTCTGCCTTTGGCTCAGGTTTGTTTCAGGGTCCTGGGATCCAGCCCTGCATCGGGCTCTCTGCTCAGCAGGGACCCTGCCACCCCCGCCCCCCCCCCCGCCCCTCGCCTCTCTGCCTACTTGTGATCTCTCTCTAATAAATAAATAAAATCTTTTAAAAAATAATAAAATAACACCTTTCAACAGGATTGGAATATTTGCCAGTGATCAGATAATTCATTTAATTAGGGTCATATTATGAACTGAACAGTGAAAGGCTTTGCCTCTTCTCTTCCTAATCAGATAAACAGAGAGACAGGAAGGCAGAGGTAGAGATATTTCTAACATAATTATCACACCACAGGCTGTGTGTGTTGAAATGTGTGTGTGAGAAAGCACATGTGTTGCTGTGTGTGTACACTAGGGTGTGTGTGTGTGTGTGTGTGTGTGTGTGTGTGTGAGTGCAGAGTACTAGTTGCAGCTAGACTGTGGAGCCACACTGCAGATGATCTGGTTATAAATCCCTGCTTACTGCATCCTATCTACATAACTTTGAGAAGGAGCTTAACTTCTCAGAGAGCCTGCCTTTAAATGGGATTAGAACAGAATTTCATGGACTGTTAGATTTAAATGAATAAATTAATGGAAGATCTTGAAACAGTGCCTGGTTCACAGTGTTATTATCTTACTGATTACTGATATGAAAATTCTTCTAGCTTCTATATATGTCATAAGTTATCCTAAAAAACACTGGGTCAAATACAATGTTTGGAGAGCTTTTGGATATACATATGTTTAAAAAATCTTAATTAGTAATAATTTCACGAATGACCTTGGTCAAAGAAGCTATCTGTGATATCGTTTCTCTATTTTTATTTTTTTATTTTATTTTTTTTAAAGATTTTTTTTAATTTATTTATTAGAGAGAAAGACTGAGAATGAGAGGAGAGAAGGTCAGAGGGAGAAGCAGACTTCCCGCAGAGCCGGGAGTCCGATATGGGACTCGATCCCGGGACTCCGGGATCGTGACCTGAGCCGAAGGCAGTCGCTTAACCAACTGAGCCACCCAGGTGCCCCGTTTCTCTATTTTTAAAGAAAAGGTGGCTATGATGCCTGTCAACACTGGAGGAGATCAAGAATTAATGAATCTGGCTAAAGCTTCTAATAAGGGGGATGATATAATAATATTACGGTACCTTAATATTAATATTTCCTTGCCTTTATGTGTTACTTTGCATGCATTTCAAAGCAAACCAACAACAAAACTGCTAAATCAGGGTTCCTTTTAAGAGAGATCTTTTTTTAAAGTGTGTGGGAGAGAGTGAGCTGAAAGCAGCAAAAAATAGGAAAACATAAAGGCAGAGGAAGTAGATTCATCTAATAAGAAAAAAAAACATCAAGGAAAAGCAACATTCAAATGGTAAATTATTTCCCTTCCAATCTATTTCTTTTCATGCTCAGCAGAAAAGGAGTAATCCAGGTTTATATTATGCATGTACATATAAAATTAGGGCTCTTATGCCCCAGAATCATGAACTTTAAAATACCAGCTCTTTGGTGATGTAGAAAGAGGAGCTTCTGTCAATTTTGAGTCCAGTGAATTCCCTCTGAAGTTTTACGGTTTAGGTAAATCTTCACTATCAGCTTTTTCTATGGTCATTGGCTTCTTTATGATAAGCGTCCAGTCTAAACATTAAAAATCTGTTTATTGGTGGGTAAGTCCTGAACACTTAGAGAGACCATATACAATGAAGGGATGTGGGAGATTTCTGTGTCCTACAATATACTAGACTAGAGAGACCAGAAAGCCTGAAACGTCTCCAAAATGCATATTTAGACTTGCTCAAAAAGGAAAGGGACCGTCCAGGTGGTAGGAACAGATATGGAAGCCAGCAAGCTAGTAGAGAAACAAACTTTGTGCTGAAGAAGAGGGGGCTGTCTGTGTGGGTAAACAAGGGGTTTGGGGCTTGACCCTCAACGTGGACCACAGATAGTAAAGTAGCAACACATCCATCAGACAGAACAGGGGCCTGCAAGAGCCTTACCCTCCTGAAGGTGGGGCCAAGGAAACAAATAAATATATTTACTTAATGTAGAACGTAAGGACACAGTTCTGCACTGTGGATTCAGGGAAAACAGTGCAGTTCTGGATTTTTTTTTTTTAATAACCTTAAAAAAAATTTTTTTTTAACCTTAAAAATTTTTTACCTGGATTTGGGATTCAAATGTACAGAATCTGTACATCGTAGCAATCCCAAGCCAGGAAATTATAAAAATGTATCTAGTGGTGAGCTAGTGATAGCATGGAAGCCTCTGGAAGAAGTGGAGGCAAGTCATATCTTAGGATATGTTGAATATTTAGTTACCTTTATAATTAAAAAATGGCAAAACATATAAGGAAGCAATCCACTATGACTGTCGGTACAGAGAGCAAACAACAGACAAAGAAACCTAAGAGCTTAAAATAATAATGATAAAAAAGACAATAAGTATGAAATACATATGTTGAAAGTGACTAAAGATATAAATTAAAAAAAAACATCAAAAAAGACATTGGGTATAAATGTAACTAAACATATAAGCAACCTAACCATCAAATTAGATACAGCTGAAGGGGAAAGCAGTGAACTAGAAAACAGAGAAGTAGACTGGAGTAACATAAAGATTGGGAAAATATTAAAAAGTGGCTAGGGGATACAGATGATACAGTAAGAAGATGACATATTTTTAAAATTTATTTTACAGAGAGATCTAGTATACACACGAGTGAGGAGGAGCAGGGGGAGAGAAAACCCGAAGCCATCTCTGAGCTGAGTGTGGGGCCTGACGTGGGACTCAATCTCATGACTGTGAGACTGTGACCTGAGCCAAAGCCAAGAGTTGGACACTTAACCGATGGAGCCATCGGGGTGCCCCAAAAAGGAACAACGTTTAACAGAAGTTCTGAGATAGAGAGGGAGGGAGGGAGGAAGAGAGAATGAAAAAAAAAAAAAAGGAAAATGGAAATACGCTAGTATTTAAAGAAAGAATGGCCTAGAATTTTCCAGAATTGATGAAAACCATGAATCCTTGCACATGAGGAAAAAAATGAGATGTGAGTGTGATTAAAAAAGAAAAATACACATCTGAGGGCTGTCATAATGGAATGACCAATGACCAAGGAATAGAGAAGCTCTTGAAAGCAACCAAAACGAAAAGAAAGATGAACTGCTATCTAATAGGAGTTATGCCAACAAGCAAATTCAGACGATGGGATGCTACAGGAGACACCAGAAGATCACGGACTGATATTGTTAAAAGGCTGAGTCGAAATGTCTCTCTGCTTTGAACCATCTGCCCAGTAAATCTAAAACGTTGGATCAAATACATATTTTTCAAAGCAAAAATGAGAGTCTTCTACTAGTTCCTCCTATCTAAAAAAACTAAAAAGATGTATGTTGGGAATATGGAAACTATGCCAGAAATGAGTGGGAAGTAATGGTGAGCAAAGACATGGGGAAACATATCAGTAAATCTAAATAAAACTTTGTCAGCATAAAACAGTAAGTATAAAATGACTGCTTTAAGGCATTTAAGCTGAGATGGGTCTAAATATTGGATAGTAAGGTAGGGAGAAGAATTAAAGCATTTTAAGATCCCTTTACTGGTCAAGAGGCATGTAGGAATACTGTGTATGCACATTAAATTTGCATTTTAGAAATAGGCACTTGGAGAAATCCGGTAGCCATGTTAACAACTGAATACTGTCTCTAAAAAAGCAGAAAAAGAAAGTGTGTCTTTCACACAATTTAAGGGAATTCAACAACGAACATTAGAGATCCCCACCTTGAAGAAGCTTGATTTTGAATGGCAAAGACATAGATACAATTTCCTACAACCAAATAAAAGACAAAAATCTGCTTTATCCTACAGAAGTCTAATCCCCTGTCCTATATTTTGTATCTCTTCCCCTTTACAGCCTTGGCCAGGAGGGTGGGAAAGAGTTTCGATAAGCGTATATGTTTCCCGGACTTTCAAAAGCCCAGTGCTGGGCGGTTGTTGCCAAAAACACAGAACAGAAACAAATCTATTATTCACCACATGCACAGCGAGCTCTAATAAGTGTCTGCAAAGCGGCCAACACACGTGCTGTACTTTAAGTCCACCCCACTCAGACTCATTTCTACCTAAGAAACAACTGTCTTAACAACAAAGTCCGCGGAACCAGAAAAACACATTTGCATAGCTCCCATGCATACCGCTTTCAGAAAAAAGAAAAAAAAAAGTTTGTTTCTTTACTGTCGGCACATCCGCTTCTGAATACAAAAACCGTGAGGTGAAAAGGAGGAGGGCCACAAAATACATGACAGAGCATCCAGGCTTGACGTTCACCCTTCCAGGGGAACCATCCATCCTCTCATGGAAGGAACATAAATGCACAAGGTAACAGAACCAACTGAAGAAATGGCTATAGGATCCGCGTTGCTGTGACGAGGAGAAAAACACTCAGCAGCTTAAGCACAAGAGAAAGAGAAGACAATCTAGGAAGATAATTGCAACTAAGAATAGGTGAGGGGATAGTGTTTAAAACGAAACAAGAAAACATGCTGATGGGTCTTGACTTTCCTTCAGACAGGGACTGAAGACAGGGATTTGGGAGCTTTTGACAAATCCTTCTCGAGCAGCAAACTGTTGAGTCCGTGAGAGAGAGACTGAGATCCGAGGCTTTTAAAAGTCAGGGGACGTGCCAACTCAGGCTAGTCCTGCAGGAAGAATCACTGGGCGGCATGTCAGAGCCCAGGTCCACCTTCCGTCAGCCGAGTGTCGCTCTTCTGTTTTGATGCATGAAGACCCAGCACGATGGTGAAATAATCTATAATACGTCCCTAATTTTTTTTCACAAAGCTTGAAGCCCGGGAATGAAAAATGATGCACTCAGGAAAATTATCTTTAAATGGGTATGGTTTGTGTGGGATCATACTTTTCTCCATCTGCCCAGGTAAGATGCCTGATAATGCACAGCGAAGGCTATTGTAACGCACCAGTATGGAGTCATAGTTTCCAGTCTTACTGCTGGCAGTTCCAACTTACGACGAGATGTTGAGAGAGTCTTTTAAGATGACAGTCATGAAATTGCTCAAGAACCTAGTTACCATATCCACCCTGGCTCTACCAAATTCAACAAGCCGCACTTATTAAGTACGTATTATTTCAAACAATGGGTACAGAGTACTGGGATCGCTTATGGATTATACATGACTAGAATTCAGGGCAGCTGAATTCTAAGCCTAATTAAATCTGTTGCCTAATATGCAGAACAGGGGAAATGAAAGTCAAATGGCCTGCACACCTCACAATGTAGAAATGAGTAAAAAATCAATTGACAGAACATAATAAACTTGGGCCACTGACTGAAGAAGTATATTAGTAACCCATCCAGGGTAAAGACAGCAAGTTCCTTCTACACTTCGTAGAGATTCCTCTCCACATGAATCTAATACCATAGTGCAACTTCCATTTCGGGATTTTTATTTAAGAGACAAGCTTTAAATGAGGTACAGAAACCTAATTTATTTCTGAAGTCAGATACACAGTTTGGCGTATCAAAGGGAAACTGTGTATGACTGAATTCCAAAGAAATGAAACTTTCTATTTTATTGCCCACTTATTTTGAGGCTAACTGTAGAAAAAAATGACTTTTTAATCTTTTATTCTACAAATTATGGAGAGAGGGCAGATAAATGTGAGGCTCACAATGTTAACAACTTTTGAACTTGACTTTCGTTCTGGTTTATCTTTATCACTAAACTATGGACCAAAATACTCAGTCTCTGGGCTATAATTAAGTTTATTTATTTATTTTAATTAAGCAGCTTTACTGAGGAATACTTTGCATATGAGAAAATTCACCCATTAAGTGTACAATTCTTTCCTAGGAAATGATTTTTGGTAAATTTGCAGATTTGTGCAACTCTCAGCATAATCTAGCTGTAGGGTAGGTATCACCCCTCAAAAAGACTTCTCCTGCCTATTTGTACTCAACCCCTACTACAACTCCCTAGTTCCAGGTTGCCAGTAATCTACTGGAGATACTAGTAGATTGCAATTCTATGGATTTGGTTTTTTATGGGTACTTCATATAAATGGATTTGGTTTCTATGGATTTGGTTTTTTATGGGTACTTCATATAAATGGAATCATGTACTATGTGGTCTTTATATCTGACTTCTTTTACTTGGCATGATGTTTTTGAGGTTCTTGCTTATTGTACCACATATGAGGAGTTGGTTACTTTTTATTGCTGAGTAATATTCTCTTGCATGGTTATGTCATATTTTTCCAATCATCCAATCATCATTTGATGGACATTTAGACTGTTCCCATTTTTTGGCTGTTATGAATAATGCTCTTATGGACATCATGATCCAATTTTATGGGTATATACTGAAATATACCTGTAATACACACACACACACACACACAAACACACAGGTATACATATCTGTAGCGTTTGCCCAGCCTTGGGGAAATTGGTGTAGCGATAAACAAACCATAAATTTAGACTTCAAATGCTCTGTGATTCTTCTAAGGTTGTGAGGTGAAGAGAAACAGAATTGTTAAGTGGTTAACACTATAGAATCCAGAGCTGAATTTCTTAGGTTTGCAAGCCAGCTTAATATCATACTCATTCTAAGTTAGACAAGTCATTAGCTTCTTTGGTTTCTTCACTGCAGAATGGGGATAATGACAACTCTCTCTTTCCCTCTTTTAAAGATTCATTTATTTTAGAGAGTGAGAGAGTGCAAGCAGGGGGGGAAGGGCAGAGAGAGAGGGAGACAAGCAGACTCCATGCTGAGCAGGGAGCCAACATGAGGCTTGATCCCACTACCTTGAGTTCATGACGTGAGTTGAAACCAAGAGTCAGACGTGTAACTGACTGAGCCACCCAGGTGCCCCGACAATGTCTATTTTATTAGCTTATAGTGAGGGTTAGATGATGAACATACTTTGTGCAGTGCTCACTAGATGTTAACTATTGTAATTACAGTTGTGCGCCAAATCACTATGGGAGTAATTTTTAAGAGTTTAGTAGTACTATTAAAACAAGATGTTCAGAAGATATCTGAATCTATTTGCCCACTAAGTGACACAGCCATTCCTTTTGCTTGAACACTATGAAGCACAAACATCATATGTTTTTCTATGAAGGGCAGCAAAATACCAATTTTCCTGTCTGGCCATCCCCAGAGTCATGGGCTGGCGAACAATCTCTAATAACTGCTAGCCAAATGAACTCTTGGGATTACTTCCAAATAAAAAGCTTTTTCACAGTAAAGGAAACCATCAGCAAAACAAAAAGACAACCTACTGAATGGGAGAAGATATTTGCAAATGGTATCTGATAAGGGGTTCATATCCCAAATATATAAAGAACTTAGACAATTCAACAACAAAAAACCCCCAAACAATCTGATTAAAACATGGGCTGAGGACCTGTATAGACACTTTTTCAAAGAAGACAGATGTACAGATGACCAACACACATATGAGGAGATGCACAACATTACTAATCATCAGGGAAATGCAAATTCAGGAAGGAAGGAAGGAAGAAGGAGGGAAGGAAGGAAGGAAGGAAGGAAGGAAAGGAAGGAAGGAAAGAAGGAAGGTAGGAAGGAAGGGGGGAAGGGGGGAAGGAGGGAGGGATATAACCATCCCTGGATCCAGAGACAAAGTAGCAGAATTGAATTTCTATCATGAATATTCTTCCTGCTAACATGTTCTTTTGAGTATGACACTAGACACACCACGGAACAAAAAGAATGGAAAATAAATAGAAAAGCAAGGATGTAGCTTCCTCAGCTTAACTGATTTATTTATAATAGTGCCAGGAATGAGCCAGGAATAATTCTTAATCCTTTAAAAACAGTAACCCATTTAATCTTCATCACACCCTATGAAGGAGTGTCTATTACCTCCAATTTCAGATGAGATAGCTAAGGCACAGAGAGGTTGAGTAACGTGACCAGTGTCACACAGCTAGTTAGTAGAGACCAGACAAAAGAGCTCCACGGTGCACCTGGCACCGCTATGCTTTGCCACCTATTTTACCAGAAAACAGAAACGTCTGACTGAAGACATATTCCCAGAAAAGACAAGTAGAAGTCTAATGAGTTTTTTGTTCTGCACAAAGACCAATTTCCTTTAATCACACTATCTGATTTACTTTAATCCGCAGGAAAAGTCTTCTTTCAGAGATGAGTGGAGTAAGAAAGGTCTGAATTATACCCTACTTTCAGGTTCATCTTAAATTCCGTCATCCATTTTATATAAATGTAATACTGAAAAAGCCAAGCTTTTCAAGTTTGTAGATGAGATTCTTCTTAAGCCAGAAAGGATCCCAAAGTTCACCATAAGAACATTCTCTCTCTGACCAGTAACTTTTTCACTATCTGTGCACTGAGAGAGCAGTACCCTCTGAGGGGAAAAATATTCCCAATTTTGAAAAATCCTGCCCAATTTATGTCTTTCTTGGAAGATCATGGTGCATATGGACACTTTTAACTTTTTAATTATGTAAGCAGTAAGTACACACTTGCAAAGATTTAAAACCTCTAGAAAAACGGAATGTAGCCCTACATTAACATTTTAAAGGCTCTGAAAAGTCCCCATGTATGGAAAACTGATTCAATTTGCTTAAGGGAGCATCTCTCAGAATGTTAAAATACCGCTGTCTGCTTTTCCCCAGTGGAAGAGCTCTGACCTACGTTGAAAAACGCTGCTCGGGGCGCCTGGGTGGTTCAGTTGGTTGGGCAACTGCCTTCGGCTCAGGTCATGATCCTTGGGTTCCGGGATCGAGTCCCACATCGGGCTCCCGGCTCCACAGGGAGTCTGCTTCTTCCTCTGACCTTCTCTCCTCTCATGCTCTCTCTCTTTCTCTGTCTCTCAAATAAATAAATAAAATCTTAAAAAAAAAAAAAAAGAAAAACGTTGCTCTAAACAGCTAACCAATCTATAACAGATTAATGCAATTACTTCTTTTTCTAATGAAAACTTAAACTAATGCAATCTTTTTTTTTTTAAGATTTTATTTATTTATTTGACAGAGAGATAGAGAGAGCCAGAGAGCACAAGTTGGGGGAATGGCAGAGGGAGAAGGAGAAGCAAGATCTCTGCTGAGCTGAGAGCCGATGCGGGGCTCGATCCCAGGACCCGGATATCATGCCCCGAGCTGAAGGTGGAGGTTTAACCAACTGAGCCACCCAGGAACCTGCTAATACAATCTTTCAAACCTGCATCATGGGAAAGATGACAGCTAATAATACATGATAACATGAGTAACTGTAAAGTTGAGAATAAATAGAGTAATATTCGCTAACATTGTTAGGCGTTTCTCATGCTCTGGACGTTAAGTGTACTATATGGTTTATCTCATTTAGTTTTCATAACAACCCTAAAGGCATTTACTGATTTTTGTATCACAAAAGAAGAAACTGAGTAATGTGTCCAAGGCACACACTTAAAAGATGTGAAGTTGAGCTTCAAACGCATGCATTTTAAATCCAGAGTTCATATTCCAATAATTAAACTGAACTGCTTTCTACCATGTCGTAGGCAATCCTATCACTTACACATACAGAACCCCTTTTAATAGGAATCAACTATGGAGTAGGTAATTATTACATAGAACTACCAAGGAAAATCTAGGAATGGTGAGAGGATTTATTTGCCATAATTTATGTCAACTCTTGACACTTTTTTTTTTCTTCTTCCCTCTCCTAAAATAACTGCAGTGACAGCACATTTCCAAATGGTGTTATATTCTGTAAATACTTGAAAATAAAAAAAAAAAAAACCCTATCTGCAGTCAGAGCACTATTTCGTCTTACCTTTCGTTTTTTTCCTCTGGAAGGATTATTCATACATTAATCCCTAATTCCAACACACAAAAGGTGTTATGTTTGTGAGTGAACAGTCTGCATTTTTTATTGTTTTTCTCCCTACTGCATGCTTTCCAAAGTGCTAACATTAAGTTTCTGCAAATCAAATTCTATTTTGACATACAGGCTTTTAAGGAGCAAAATGAAAATCATGCAAAAAGCACATGATTTAAAGATTGCAAAAAGTTACTAAAATATGGAGAGTCAACTTCTAAAAAATGTACACTTTTCATGATTTGTTCTCAGAAGATGATATCAAAGTCATGAGTAAGGCATTTCTTCAGCTCTCTGAAGAGTATTTCTTGGTGACCTCTTTAGAGCTTTAGAAAGTAGAAAAAAGAAGAACAAAGTGATCTGTAGACTCTTTTTCTTTCACTCCATACGTACTTATCGGGCCATTCCTTTTCTAGGTGTTCAAGATTCAGGAGTGAAAAGAACAGGTCTATTCCTTTAAAGAACTCACATTTGGCAGGGAGGAGACAGTCAACAAATAAGAAAACAAGCACATAAACGAGAAATCACAGAGTGGTAAGTACCACGAGGAAAAGTACAAAGCATACCATGAGACAACTGCGTGCCAAGAGGCAAAGCAGGTGATACAGGTGATAGGGAGTGACAGAGACACATACGGACAGCGACAGCCTGGATGGGTGGCCAGCAAAATCACTTCTGAGAAAGGTAGCACAGCAATAGAGACTGTAAAAGGAGAAGGCACCAGCCACCAGAGCAAAGACCTGGAAGCAGAAAAGAATTTGGGAAGCCCAAGGGACCCAAAGTATAGCTTATATGAGAAAGAATGGCAAGCGGGGGTATCTGAGTGATAGGTGAGTTCTGGGATCAGCAGAGGCCACAGTGGACTGAAGGAGTCTCTGTGACAATGGGGAGACATGGTTTTCAACATGGGATGTTTCAACCCCTACTTTGGGGGCTCTGAGGAAAATGGGTTATAGGATAGAAAGGGAGGAAGCAGAATCTGGTTAGGAATTCATGGAAGGACCATTTGATGAAAGGAGGAGAAGAGTGAAGATGGTAAAGAGGAGAATTCAAGATATATTCTGCAGAAAGATTTGACAAACTTTTCTAGAGGATAGGGCATGCAAGGTGAGTACAAGGGAGTAAACAAGAATGATCCCAAGAGTTCTGAGCCAGGCGGCTGATGAGATTATGGGGTGATTTACTGACACAGGGCAAACTGAAGGGAGAAAGAGAGTGACGGGGCTGCGTATGGATTCTGAAGTTCTGCTTTAGACATGTTTACTTTGAGATATCTATGAAACACCCAATGGAGATGAAACATGTGCTCTGGGAAGAGGTCAGGTCACAGCTGTAAGTCTGGGAAGCACTCACATCGACCTGTTGATGAGCTCTGAAGGACTGGCTGAGGTCAGCACAGGTTTGGGGAGGAGGAGAGAAGCAGGAAGAGAGTTCTCAGAATGAATATTTGACCCACCAACATCTAGAGGTTGAGGAAGCACAGGATTCAGCAAATAGCACTACGGAGGGGTCGCCAGTCAGAGGGGAATCATAAATGTACCGGTTTCACAAACAGGACCTCGGCAGATATCACAATGGTAACCAAAGACCAGTGCACTCTGGCTCTTTATTACCTATGGCTTTGCGTTTATCACCAAGTCTGCTGACCTCCATCAGATAAGTACTGGTTTGCCGATTAAGGCTGAATGTAAACAATACTTCTCTAGAATAATTTCTACCGTGCTGTGATTTCACAACAAAACCAAGCAAGCCCTGCTCATAAGCACGTTTTCCTGAACGTTATCAATCATTGCACACATCTGTAGAGAATGGCAGCAGAACCATGAAGCTGATCTCCCCGCTTTCCCCCTGCAACAGGGGGCTTTGCTGCCACCATGCCCCACAATTCCCCACTGTTACCACATTCGAGGTCATTCTTTGTGATCAATAGATTCAAGAGAAATTTCATCCACTGTTTTGTTAGGGAACTGCACAATCCTGGAAAAGTTCTGCTCGAGATTTCTCATACTCTTCATTTCACTAACTGAAAGAGGAGACTTGGCCATGGCTGTGAATTCCATGTTTAGAAATGTCGATGGCTATGAAACAATACTGATTTCAGTTTTTGAGCCACATGCATTTTAGTTTCTCTCTACTGCCACTATTCATCCTCATTCCCTGAACTCTATTTATGACTTGGTATTCTTTCTCTGATGTACTTCCAACTCACTTATCTTACCTTGATTTTTTTTTAATTTTATTTTTTTTCTACTACAATGTGAATCTATCAAGGGCAAAACCCTGTCTTAGTAATCTTCACATCTCTTATTTACCATGACACCATTTCAAAGCACATTTTCGCGAATTGTCGAGCAAACATATGAATTAAGTAATCTACTCTATTAGGTCAAACTGTTCCTTTTCAGTTTGACAAAAATATAATAAAGATATCAAAGGACTGCTCTATTATATCTAAATGACACACTGAGGAGAAAGTTTCCTATTGCTGAGATTCATCAGCCTCCCAAATTTTCCCACATCTCTTTCATTTGGATAGATAATTTTTATCACTGTGCAAATATAGTAACAACCATTTTGGGTGACAACCGCTATTGAATTGACCTAAGATTCCGCCCCCCCACCTTCCCTGGGAAATACCAACGTGGTTAAACTCAATAGCATCATGTTGGATTTTCTATTTCGTTCAGTGAAGCAAATACTTTTGAAGAAGTATTTTAAAATTTATAGTCCTTAGAAGCATTATGCAAAGACACTGCAAATTCCATACCACTATTTTTACTAGTCAACTTTATAACTATTTCAACAGTGAGTTCTCGGTTTTTAAGGAACTAAATTCAGCTAACGCAGTTGAATATTAGACCTGATTTTTTTTTCTAGGAAACTATAAATGAGTGTGAGAGGGTCTATCACTGTCTCAAAGTGCAACAGAAATCTAAAGCATAAAAATACTTCACTGGAGAACAATACATTGTCTAGTTGTAGACTATCAAGATTTTATTCTGATGCAGAATGCTTTAGCCTACAGTGCTCTACTTTTTCTGTAGAAGTCATGGGAAACAAAATACATGGAAATTGGGGCCTGAATTTTCTGGCCCACTAGGTCAGCTGAAGGCTTTAGGGATTTCATGTTGAATAAATCGCTTGCAAAATATTAATCATGAGTTAATACTAGAGCTAGAATTGAAATGTAAGAAATCTCCATATCTAGTCTTACATTATCTTCGCCATGAAATTTGATCTGATATGTCATGTAGCTTTATGGTAAAATCACATTATTTATAAAAAAGGGAAGTGAAATTTAAAAAAAAGCAATTCTAGGGACGCCTGGGTGGCTCAGTTGGTTGAGCTCCTGCCTTCGGCTCAGGTCATGAGCCCAGTGTCCTGGGATCGAGTCCCGCATCGGGCTCCTTGCTCAGCAGGGAGCCTGCTCCTCTCTCTGCTTCTGCCTGCCTCTCTGCCTGCTTGTGTTCTCTCTCTGTTAAAATAAATAAAATAAAATCTTTAAAAAAAAAAAAAGCAATTCTAAATATTTCTCCGTGGGTCTTGCTTATCAATACAGACGTGGACAAGTTTTTTAACCTCTTTTTTCCTGATTTAGTCAACAACATACCCTGACTTTCAATTCAGTAGATTTTTATATTTACATAGTATCAATAACTCCTAGTTTACTCACTTCTAAAGTAAAATTTGATTGACAAGATGGGAATAGCTAAATCCCAAATAACATTCCCTCTTGTTTTACCAGTAGGGCACATTAAAATGAAGATAATTTGTGGCACGGGTCCTAACTATTAAAAACCAGTATGAATGTTACAACATTGAAAAAAATTCACTAATTACATCACTGAATTCATTGTACACTAATAGAGAAAGTTTCTGTAATAGCTTCTCAACTACAAAATCAACACTATTCTGAGGAATTCATTTCAAATAGTGCATTCCCCAAGGTATGACAAAAGGATGTAACTGATTAAAGAAAAAAATAGTCATTGGAAACATGACAAATATCCTCAAATTTTGACATTACCCAGACATCTTTTATTTTTGGTTGTAGATATAATATAAATTTGCTCCTCAAATTCAATAGTTAATTGACCATGGCATCATCCAAATTTTATCTAGTGTGGAAAAATTTGGCATTCAAATTTAACACAAATGATAAGTAGAGTCCTGTATAGAATAGAAATATCAAAATAAAATTATTATTCCAGAAGCATCAGGGCTTAAAAAGGAATAAACCCATATTCTTTCCCATATAGAAGACTACTGGTAGCCTTTGATGGTGAGAAAATAAAAATCTGCAACACAAAACATTGTTGACCTTGACTGTACATGTTTTCTCTTCATTAAAAATTAACAGCTGTTAAAGGTAATGATCCTTCTTATGGTCACATATGGTGTAGCCAACTATTCCTGAAATATGAATGAGTTCTACATAAGACAAATCATTCCCTTTAAAGGGAAAAAATGAGCATAATTCAATATTTGCTTCTAGGTGATCATATATTTAAGGTGATTTTTGTTTTTTTAATGGCCAAATTGACTAGTTGTCTACAGTCAATATATATAAAGAGAAATTATGGAAATGTAAGGTGGTTTTGCTCACAGGAAGTGTAGGTATACTAACACAAACTCCTTAACCCTGGCATTTCGGAAGTTAAATCCTATAGTTACAAACACACTGTAAGTGTTCCTCAAAAAAATCTTTGGAACCCTACAAAGCAAACATTGCTTAATTTCACGGTATTTTTGTATGTATTTTCCTCTCTGGAATTTAAATATAAAACAGAGACTGAAAATAGGATAACTTATAAGGCGATAACTAGTGTTGTGATTGCTAATTTTTATTCAAGGTCACTATTTCATAACTTTAGTATTCAAATATCTACCTGTCAGTCACAACTTTTGCACATATTTCAAATAACAAATGATCTACTGGACTTGCATGTTTCTTAGAAATGCTGGTATGTATTGTCCAAATCCCTGCACCCATCATGTCAAGGGGGGGCTGACCTTCTGAGGCACTTTCTGGTGCCCTGGTGTCACTGTCTACCTATAGCACTGTTTCTCTGGGTCACCATGTGGAGAGGTGAAAGTAGGTCATGGAGCTTCTGTTAAAAAACAGAGAACTTTTACAACTAATGTATTGACCCCAGACTTTCCAATACACTACTGAACTGAACAGGTACAGGAGATGATGAATGGAAGGGAAGGCATTAGTCAGCCTACGAAGGAATAGGCTGGAGCGATGGAGACGGACACGTGACCGGAAGAGAGGAGGAGGTACCACAGGAAGCACGTGCATGGAGGAAATGCATGTGAAGGACTGCATCACGTCGCTGGAAACATAGCAACTGAAGTAGAGAGCAAGCAATCAAATGCTCAAGATCTTTTCAATGAGTAACCTAACTGTTCTTCCTAAGAACACAATGCTATATAGCAAGTCACTGGAAAGTTTCCTGAAATGAACACTTACTCATTCGTCAATACTGTTTTAGTCCTGCTGCCCAATGAGTCATAAACATACACAAATATGGACGAGCTCTAGAGCCAGTGATCAGGAAAAGAAGGGGCAATCAATCACACCCCGGACACTGACATGAATCCTCCCAGTAGTATAGCGGTGCAGAGTAGCTTCTGGAAACCAGAGAGCAATCCTCAAATATTTGAAAGGACGCCTTGTCTTAGGAAACCAAGGCTGACTGAACCAACCTCAGACAAACCTACCCTCGAGCATGTTAACACAAGACTACACTAAATCTGAGTGACAGAGGAACGTAGAGCAAAGACTAAGTGATCTCTTGGCTGAGCTACTATACAAACTCTAAGTCCCAGAGGGCAGTGAACATAGAGCCCATGGCCTCGAGGTCTAAAAGACTTCACAGTCCATAAGGATGTATCCAATCTAGAGATGCTAGATAACTGCTCCCCACGTATGAGGTCATCACTCTGGCCGTAAGCTTTCGGCAGCATGTTCCCCAAACACTGAGGTTGCTGTACTTGTACCTTACTCATACTAGGTGATCACAAGAGGACATGAGCTGTGTCATTCCATCTGCCCAATCATTCACTCACTGTCACTAGCTACCTACAGAGACCCATGCTTTGTCAGTACTGGCAGTGAAGAGAAAACTGAGGAGTCCTCCTTCGAGGTGCTCCAAGGAACCAGCATGGGACAGGGAAACGGAGAAAGGGCATGATTTTCTCAGCACCCTGGTGCTTCCCATTCTATTCTTGATTTTCTTTATCAACAATATTTGTTGATATTGTTGAATATTTGAATATCTTGAAAACCTAATAGTAGAGGAAATGCAAAATTGTACATGTGAATAAGCTCAAGGCAGTTAACTTCATCATTCATCTTCATGATGAACACTCAATCATGAAATCCTCCCTGAGCACTAGTTATGACCAGGGGCCCTTGAGGTTGTTGGGAGTAAAACACCCAGAATTCCTGAACACACTTATATTATAAACATGTACATTATAATGAGAAATTATAATTTCTGTAAAAAAATAATGAATTATCCAATTTGAATACAAAAGGTGCTAATTTAAAAAAATAATCTAATGAATAGTATTATGCAGGCAATCTTTGTCACTCAGTATTAAACAATTTTATGGCTCACACTTTTAATAAAGTTAACAAATAGGAATAGCAGTCAAAATTTCTAACCACGTTTCACGTTAAATCTACATTGAATACTCCTAAGAATTGTGACAAAAATCAGAGATTCATAAAGTTATAATGCTGGAGTGGAAAAGCAAAGAAATGGCAAAAATGAGGCTGTCTATATTAATCTGATGGAATTTATGTACCTCTTTAATCCCCCCTCCTCTCAAAAATCTTTGACATAAAAAAGACACTAACATAAAGGCCTGCGGAAGGGGATATAGATTTCTCTGTTGAACACTACCTGCTTCATTCTTCAAACCAAGACTTGGAGAGTCTTTGAAATATGGCGCCCACAGCCAGACTCACTAGCTATGCGGCCTCAGGCAAGATACTAACGTGCCTCTCCTTTCTTATCTCTGAAAGGGAGGTAAAAATAAACAAGCAAATAAATAATTGTAGTAGCTTCATAGGGTCAATGAAGGAATTATATGAGCTAATACATGGAAAGGAAAAACACCTTTTTCAACCCCATTAGTGTTTACTCTCATTTCTGTTATTAAATTGGAAAAGCACAGCAGAAACAGTGCATGTCGGGGTCTCCACTGAGGTCTCCTTCTCATTAATCTCCATGTTAAATACTCTCCGGGCCATCCAGTAGCTGACCACCCTGCCGTGTTTGGGTGCCGTTATGTCCCTCCTCACAGCGACGTTCAACTGCCAAACTCCAAGTTCACTGCCGAAAGCCCCGGCATCATAGTGCCTACTGTTTTTTCCATTTCTTCCATTCTGACAGTATAGATTGTGTTCTTCTGTCTGGCAGAGATTGTCTGGCTTTCCAGTGGAAAAAACTGTTACCAAACCATTCCAGCCATAACTCGTGATCTTATTCAGCAATACAACTCTTCAGCCAACTACAAGCTCAACAATTCCTTCCTTCACCACCAACCCCCAACGTCCCCTCACCCTGCCATGTATTTCAGACAGAGTCTCAGACTAGGCTAAAACCAAAATGGAAAAGGCTCCGAAATGATCTGGTCAATGCTTGAAGGAAGCCATGAAATTACATTTTCAATTATCCGGAGTATTACCATGCATTCTAGAAGGACATTGTCTAAACTCTATGCTTGGAATCAGCTACTGGGAAATTACAGAAGATGATCTGAATTTGTGAGAGGAGAAAGTACCGAACATGAATTCTTGACAAATGTGCATTTACATTTTTGGCCTTTGCAGAACTAATCAACATCCACAATCTGTTTTAACAACTCTGTCCTGAGTATTTGCTTATCCTTCCAACAATAAGATGCCAAAAACAAAAACAAAAACAAAAAACCCACAGAAAAAGAACTGAATGTTGAATAGGTTTTTCAAAAATCACAACAGGTTTCACACTGAGCTTGCCACATTATCTTGTCTCCTTATGATCAACAACATACCTATGTTTCAGAGGCACAGGGTACGGTGTGGTAATGGAAGAAAAAGATGTCCCTGTATTAGGTGATCACATTTATCTAGGAATCAAACATATACCCATACCCAGGAGCTACAAATGTCCATCACTTGAATTCATGTGTGCTGGGATGCTTTGCAAAGAAAAGCCCAATTCAAATTCTAATCAGTATCCAACTGGCTTCACTGAAAGTTCCTGTAGGGAATTGATAACCTCTTACTCATCTTTAGAACACCAGCATCTCAGAATCAAAGATCTGTTTATGGCTACACAAACCTAATTAATGTTCAGCTCTTAGGCTAAGCAGCAGAGCGCTATTGGACTCTCAGTCCATATTTCTTAAATGACTCATGTGTGTGGATACAAAGAACTGAATTACGGGGTTCAGTCTTTCAGTGGCCATAACCGACATGAGGCATGAGAGCCTTAAAGAAAAAGTATTTATCAAAAATCAGCATATCACTATGCTGTTGAAATTGTACCAACAAACCCAGAAAAGCCCACAATATAAATATATTTTAAAAATTGAATTTAGGGGAGCCTGGGCAGATCAGTCAGTTGAGCATCTGCCTTCGGCTTGGGTCATGACCCCAGGGTCCTGGGATCGAGTCCCGCATCGGGTTCCCTGCTCAGTGGGGAGCCTGCTTCTCCCTCTGCCTGTGGCTCCCCCTGCTTGTGCTCTCTCTCTCTCTGACTAATAAATAAAATCTGAAAAATAAATAAATATGGAATTTAATTCTGTGATAGATCATACATGTAGAGCAGTCATAGGAATGAACTAAAACATTCAAATTTTTGATAAAGCATCAGTTATTTTGTCCCAAGTAAAAAGGTAAAAATGGATGGTTTAAATAGCTTTCATGTAAATGATCCAGAAAAATCTTCAGGGGATTTAAGTAATGAATTTTAGTAATATCAAATTATTGAAAAAAATACAGAGTATGACTTTCCAAAGGCCAACTGAAGATTGAAGATTTACACTTCAAGATTTAAGAGAAAGAGGAAAATAGGAAAAAAACTTTTTTTTTACAAACATCAAATTGAAACTAATTTCAACTTAAGTGCTAACAGAAAACAATGATGAAATCTGACTATAAAATCGAACATATCTCATTTATAGTACACCAATACTAGCTCTAATTGCTCATTCTATGATTATTCAGAAAACCCGCAATGACACAAGACGTGATCTTTATTTTAAAATTCAAGCTTAATTACAAGGTTTCTTTCACAGTATTTAGACTTGGTCAAGATGTACTATATCCAAGATCCATGTATAAATTCTTTATGTGTCCTTTAATTTCTGCTGAACTACTAAGTAGATGTTTTTGGCCATCAACTTCAGGAAGTACACATAATGTTCAACAAGGCCAACGTCCTTGGCCAAGTTGTGGAAAAGAGAGTGAACTTATCACTGATCCCTCATTTCAAGAAAATGGAAATGTGAGTTTTCAGGACCAAAATATGATCATATCACTGGAGTGTTCCATTTCAAAAAAACACAGGCATCACTATCCCTACTAAAAAGGACTTTAAGGTTTTGTGAAAGTAATAGATGAGTAGAATCATATACATGCCTCACTGACTAATGCAGTAAAACAATGGCATGCATTCTCATTTTAGAACACAGCATATTTTCAAAAGAATCACATTAAATAATGTATACATGGAAGCTTTCTTTTGTAGCTTTAAAGTGTATTTTAACAATAATTAATATTGACCTGAAAATGAAAAACTCATATTGCCATATCAGATAGAGTTTCAATAAGAGTGTAGCACTGAAATAGAATAGTTCAAGACAGGTGAATTTTTGAGCTAGTTAGCCTTGTAGTACCAGGGAATTTATTTAGCTGGCTAGGAGAGACACAGGCAGTGATGGACAAAACATCCTTCACCACAAATCTATACAGTAAATGATAAGGAACTGCTTTTCCTACAGAAAAAAAAAAGGGGGGGGAATAATTTGATATGATATATACTGCTTTCAGTCTTCCTTTCATGCCTGTATTACTGTTATTTTAATCTGGAAACTTCCCATTGTCTGAAAGCCTGAATAAATGGTACTTCATCCCGAGATTATCCTATCTGTTTCCATGTGATTTGACAAATACTCCCAAATGGTTTGAAAGAGAAGCCAAGTGATGTAACTTGATGAAGACTATCCCTCCTTATAGAAGGAAAGCACATATTTTTGGAAGATAGGCTCTTTCCAGGATGAAGAGCAGCTCTTTTTTGAATATGAGGAGTTTCAAGGATTAATTTTGTTCTCAGAATACCGAGACCAGCGGGAGAGATCTTCCTTTTGACAACTTTCTGATCTCGGGAGTACAGCGAGCATGAAGATCTCAGTTTACAGCCCCAAACTCCACCCAAAATGGGTTAAATCTCACTTAGTTTTCTGTGGGTCAAACATTCAAACCTAACAACAGAACCTTGGATCACAGCAGAAATTAAAAAAAAAAAAAACAGATGAAATACCATCTAGAGGTTTAAGAAGGCATAATAATTATCATGACATACATTTTGGGGGGAGGGACAGGCTGAGGAAAAGGGAGAGAGATCATCTCCAGAAGATTCCCCACTCAGCATGTATAGCCCACCATGGGGCTCGATCTCACGACCCTGAGATCGTGACCTGAGCTGAAATCAAGAATCAGAGGTTTAACTGACGGAACCACCCAGGAGCCCCAAACGCCCAGAAGCCCTTACTTTAAACAAAACAATACAAAACAAAAAAACTACTTTTAAAGAAATGCAGCCTTATAATTGAAAATAGATTAATAAAATCTGGCCTAATAGAAACATTCCTATAAGTAATAGCTTAAAATGATTTTTTTCAGTATATAAAATTATGAATTAGTACTCCAGCCATTTTTTTCCTAACTACTAACGTGCTTATAAAATTTGAACTGTTCAGCAGTAAACAAAACCTTGAAGACAAGTCTACAGTTTTGATTTGGTTTTGTTTTTCCCATTTGTTGGGCCGATTTACATCATCAACTACTCTTCACTTCGCCTCCTATTTTGAATGCTAATGTAATCATCATCAATTCTGAGTATCAGTGCTGGTTTCAACATTTCTGCATGAGAAGGGCTCAGGGGCAGGATCTAATTGGAAAGCTGGGCCAGGGACCTAGTCTAAGAAATCTGTTTTGCATACGGAGAACCCTATTTTTAATTAAAGCATAGGCTCCTTGCCAGGGGATGCGGGTAAGGTAACATGGAGATTACAGAGGGAAGGTTAAATCTTACTCCATCCTTGTCCTTCCCAAAGCCTCCAGTCATGATTGCTAATCCATTTAGATTCAAAGTGAAACCACTGGACATGTTTCAAGGGAACGTAAGGGAAGGGCTTCAACCAAAACAGGCCTGCAGTGGAGTGTTGCAGCTAAAACAGCTCCAAGATGAGCTATCCACCTGAAGCATGAGTGGAAGAAAAAGAACGAGTGATGGAAAGACATTAAACAGTAGGTCTCTAAGTGTAAGGTTTGTTCCTGTTTGTTTATTTATTTATTTTCAGGGCAAGAGGGATTAGGAAAGGATCAGAATGGCTGAGGATGTGTCAAATTTCTGAGGCATCTAAGTAGCTCAGTCGGTTAAGCCTCTGACTCTTGATTTTGGCTCAGGTCATGATCTCAGGGTCATGAGATCAAGTCCCAGGTATAGACCTCTGCACTTAGCACAGAATCTGCTTGGGATTCTCTCTGTTCCTCTTCCCCTACCCAGCCCCTGGGGTGACGCTCTCTAAAATAAATTCTCTCTCTAAAATAAATAAAACCTTAATGATGTTTTTTCCTTGTTTCCTATAAAGTGAATTTCCCAGAATATAAGAAAAAATATGTATATGGGTAATAAACTTCAGGAAAATAAGACAAATAGAAGAAAACAAACCAAGCACCACAATAAAATTCCCTGCTGGTAGGACTGAAAGAGGTTAGTGGAAATCTTTAACATGCCTTGGGAAGTGGGAAGCACGGGTAAAACATCGCCATCTCTGTGAAACAGACTATTAAAAGGGACTTTGAGGGATGCCTGGGTGGCTCAGTCAGTTGGGTGTCTGCCTTCAGTGCAGGTCATGATCTCAGAGTCCTGGGATCAAGTCCAACCTCGGGCTCCCTGCTCAGTGAAGAACCTGCTTCTCCCTATGCCTGTTGCTCGCCCTGCTTATGCACCCTTGCTTCTCAGACAAATAAATAAATAAAATCTTTAAAAAAACAAGAGACTTTGAAACTAAGACAGACAATGAGTGTGGTAAGAGACTCAGAGGAAGCAAAAGCAAGGGTCTCTCTACAGCAGCATCTACAATCCCAGCATGGCTCTTGTCCCCAGCTCACCACAGCCAGCAAAACTCTGTAAATCCCCAACTAATATACCATTGTAGAATAAGATACCTTAAAGAAACTACAGAAGTGAAAAAAATAAGTTTTAGTTTCTTACTTTCAGAGCTAACAAGTCACAAATAAAGACTGCATGTTACAAGACATCATTGCTTCTGGAATATTACCATGTCGAAAAAAAAACCAACACTGAGAACTTCTCACTTTTTGTTTAAAGGTGAAAAGAGATGTCTGCGCTTGAAAAGTGCATAAAATAAGGTATACTTTTCATGACGCATTTCCTGAACAAAGTTGCTATAAAACATGGGTATATTAAGCTGCTTCAAAGACCTTCTTGAAACAATTGAACCAAGCATCACTATTTATACATCCTGAAGAGGCATCAATAAAATATAATTTACTGATATCTGAAATTTCTTTATTTTTAAAAATATTTTATTTATTTATTTGAGAGAGAGATAGACAGAGATGGTGAGAAGAGAGAATGAGTGGGGAGGAGAGGGAAAAGCAGTCTCCTGCTGAGCAGGGAGCCCAATGTGGGGCTCGATCCCAGGATCCTGGGATCATGACCTGAGCTGAAGGCAGATACTTAACTGACTGAACCATCCAGGCGCCCCTGATACCTGAAGTTTCTATATTCTCAAATCTAATGGAAAAAAGGATCTTTCTTTCAGATTAGAGCCTCAAAGCATTTCCTACATTTTTTTGTATGTTAACCAACTAGAATTTATTTTTAAATTTTTTTTAATATGTTGTTAGTCACCAGATAGTACATCATTAGTTTTTGATGTAGTGTTCCATGATTCATTGTTTACGTATAACACCCAGTGCTCCATGCAATACATGCCCTCCTTAATACCCATTACTGGGCTCACCCATCCCTCCACACCCCTCCCCTCTAAAATCCTGTTTGTTTCTCAGAGTCCATAGACTCTCATGGTTCTGATTTCCCCCCCTTCATTTTCCCTTCCTTCTCCTACTATGCTATTTCTTGTGTTCCACAAATAAGTCAAACTGTATGATAATTGATTTTCTCTGCTTGACTTGTTTTGCTCAGCATAATCTCCTTCAGTCCCATCCATGTTGATGTAAAAGTTGGGTATTCATCCTTTCTGATGGCTGAGTAATACTCCATTGTATAGATGGACCATATCTTCTTTATACATTTGTCTATTGAAGGGCATCTCTCCTCTTTCCACAGTTTGGCTATTGTGGACATTGCTGCTATGAACATTGGGTGCATATGGCCCTTCTTCTCGCTACATCTTTATCTTTGGAGTAAATACCCAGTACTGAAATTGGTGGATCACAGGGTAGCTCTATTTTTAACTTTTTGAGGAATCTCCATACTGTTTTCCAAAGTGACTGTAGCACTTTGCATTCCCACCAACAGTGTAAGAGGGTTCCCCTTTCTCCACATCCTCTCCAACATTTGTGGTTTCTTGTCTTGTCAATTTTTACCATTCTAACTGGTATAAGTGGTATCTCAGTGTGATTTTGATTTGAATTTCCCTGATGGCTAATGATGATGAACACTTTTTCACCTGTCTGTTAGCCATTTGTAAGTCTTCTTTGGAGAAGTGTCTGTTCATGTTTTCATGTTTTTTTTGACTTATTTGGTTTTTTTTGGGTGGTGGGTTTGAGAAGTTCTTTACAGATCTAGAAATCAGCCCTCTGTCTGTAAGTCATTTGCAAATATCTCCTCCCATTCGGTGGGTTGCCTCTTTGTTTTTTTGAGTTTCCTTTGCTGTGCAAAAGTTTTTAACTTGATGAAGACCCAAAAGTTGATTTTCACTTTTTTTCCCTTGTCTTTGGAGACATGTCTTGAAAGAAGTTGCTATGGCCTATGTCGAAGAGGTTACTATCTATGTTATCCTCTAGGATTTTGATGGATTCCTGTATCACATTGAGGTCGTTCATCCATTTTTTTTTTCATTCATCCATTTTGAGTTTATCTTTTTTATGGTGTAAGAGAATGGTCCAGTTTCATTCTTTTGCATGTGGCTGTCCAATTTTCCCAGCACCATTTATTGAAGAGACTATCATTTTTCCATTGGATATTCTTTCCTGCTTTGTTGAAGATTAGTTGACCATAGAATTGAGGGTCCATTTATGGGCTTTTTATTCTGTTCCATTGGTCTATGTGTTTGTTTTTGGGTCAGTACCATACTGTCTGGGTGATCACTGCTTTGTAGTAAAGTTTGAAATCAGGCAACACGATGTCCCCAGCTTTGTTTTTATTTTTCAACATTTCCTTGGCAATTCAGGGTCTTTTCTGGTTCCATACAAGTTTTAGGATTGTTTGTTCCAGGACTCTGAAATATGTTGTTGGTATTTTGATCAGGATGGCATTGAAAGTATCCAGATTGCTCTGGGTAGCATAGACATTTTAACAGTGTTTATTCTTCTGATCCATGAGCATGCAATGTTCTTCCATCTTTCTGAATCTTCTTCAATTTATTTCATGGGTATTCTGCAGTTCTTAGGGTACAGATCCTTTACCTCTTTGGTTAGGTTTGTTCCAAGGTATCTTATGGTTCCTGGTGCTATTGTAAATGGAACCGATTCTCTAATTTCTCTTTCTACAGTTACATTATTAGTGTATAAGAAAGCAACTGATTTCTGTGCATTGATTTTTTTATCCTGTCACAATACTGAATTGCTATATGAATTCTAGTACTTCGGGGGTGGAGTCTTTTGGGTTTTTCACATAAACTATCATGTCATCTGTGAAGAGAGAGTTTGACTTCTTTGCCAGTTTGAGTACCTTTTATTTCTTTTTGTTGTCTGATTGCTATTGCTAGGACTTCTCATATCATGTTGAACAATAGTGGCAAGCATGGGTGTCTTTGTGTTCCTGACCTTTTTTTTTTTTTAAAGATTTTATTTATTAGGCATCCAAATTGGCAAAGAAGAAGTCAAACTCTCACTCTTTGCAGATGATATGATACTTTATGTGGAAAACCCAAAAGACTCCACTCCAAGACTGCTAGAACTCATACAGGAATTCAGTCAAGTCTCAGG
>CM052809.1:13270146-13396917 GCA_028533885.1 Nasua narica | reverse complement strand
TTGAGAGTCAGGGCAGGGGGTTATGGGGGGGTGGGGAAGAGAAATGAAACAAGATGGGATGGGGAAGGAGACAAACCATAAGAGACTCTTAAACTCATGAAACAAACTAAGGGTTGCTGGGAGGTGGGGGGGTGGATAGGGATATGGACATTGGGGAGGGTATGTGCTATGGCAAATGCTGTGAAATGTGTAAGCCTGATGATTCACAGACCAGTACCCTGGGGTAAATAATACATTATATGTTAATAAAAAAATTAAAAAAAAAAAGATTTTATTTATTTATTTGACAGAGAGAGAGAGATCACAAGTAGGCAGAGAGGCAGGCAGAGGGAGGGGTGGAAGCAGGCTCCCTGCTGAGCAGAGAGCCCGATGTGGGGCTCGATCCCAGGACCCTGAGATCATGACCTGAGCCAAAGGCAGAGGCTTTAACCCACTGAGTCACTCAGGCGCCCCTTTGTGTTCCTGATCTTAAGTGAAAGGCTCTCAGCCTTTCCCCATTGAGAATGATATTTGCTGTGGGTTTTTCACAGATGGATTTTATGGAATTGAGGAATGTTTCCTCTATCCTTATACTCTGAAGAATTTTAATCAGGAAAGGAGGCTGTATTTTGTCAAATTCTTTTTCTGCATCAATTGAGAGGACCTCAGCTTTCTTTTGAGGACCGTTGGCAAGAAAGATGGTTCTTCATTCCTTCACTTTCAGTCTAGATGTATCTTTAGGTTCAAAATGTGTCTCTTGCAGACAGCATATGGATCGGTCCTGTCTTTTTATCCATTCTGCAACCCTGTGCCATTTTATGGGAGCATTTAGGCTGTTCACGTTGAGAGTAATTATTGAAAGATAGGAATTTATTGTCTTCATGTTGCCTGTGAAGTCCTTGTTTCTATAGATTGTTTCTGTATATTTCTGTTCTATACTACTCTTGGGGTTCTTTCTCCTTTTATAGAACCTCCCCTAATATTTCTTGCAGGGCTGGCTTAGTGGTCACATATTCTTTCAGTTTCTGCCTTTCCTAGCTCCTTATCTCTCCATCCATTCTGAATGACAGCCTCGCTGGAAAAAGTATTCTTGGTTGCATGTTGTTCTCACTTACTGCCCTGAATATGTCTTGCCAGCCCCTTCTGGCTTGGCACAGGTCTCTGTGGACAGGTTTGATGTTATTCTGATGTTCCTCCCTCTGTACAAAAGGAATCTCTTCCCACTATCTGCCCTCAGGATGGTTTCCTTGGTTCTAAAATTTGCAATTTTTACTATGACATGCTGGGTATTGTTCTGTTTTCCTTATTCATGGGAGGCGTCCTGTCTGCCTCTAGAATGCAAATGTTTGTTTCATTCCCCAGATTAGGGAGGTTTTCAGCTATGATTTGCTCAAATATATCTTCTAGTCCTCTCTTTCTTTCTCCACCTCCCCCCCCCCGCCCCCAGGGATCCCAATAATTCTGACATTGGAATGTTTCATGGCGCTATTTCTCTAATTCTGTTTTAATGGAGTTTAAGCTGTTTGTTCCAGGCCTCCTCCTGTTCCTTCTTTTCTATCAATTTGACTTCTAGATCACTAATTCATTCTTCTGCCTCATTTACCCTGTTAGAGTATCTAGATTAGATTGGATCTCATTGATAGCATTTTTAAGTTGTGCCAGATCAGCTCTCATTTCTGCCCTTAGAGAATCTGTTGCCATTAATAATTTTCTCTATCCTAACTATTGTCTGTATAGCTATCTATTCTGACATCTTGCTTATATCTATATCCATTCATTCTGTGGCAGAGGTCACAGTTTCTGAGTCTTTCCTATGTTGAGGGTTCCCCCTCTGAGTCATTCTGTGAAGGGGTAGTTGAGGAAATGTACAGAGTCCAAACTATTGACCACAATCTAAGCAAGATGCACCTGTTTTTTAGGAACTTAGAAGTTCTTGGCTTCTTGTTCTTTCAGCCTGTGTTCTGTGGGGAGGGGCCTATCTTGCTATTACTTAGGCAACCCTGTTTGGACAGAGTTGCCCTGCCCCCTGTGACAGGGGGATAAACTCAGTGAAAACTGTTTTTGGTGGGCTTTTGTTCTCTGGCAGCTTTCCCTGGTGGCTTTCTGTTTCTCTTCCAAGAGTCAGAGCACAGGTGATTATATCCAAACCTCTGTCTCAGAACAGAGAGATCGCAATCTGTTCTTCAGTGAGCACTCCAGACTACACTGTCTCCATTTCTGTCTGTGCTGCTAAAAAGCACAATGTCCTGGGTTGTGCACCCCAGAGCAGCATTCCCAGCCTTTGCTTCCAGGTCCAGGCACGCCTCTGCCCTTTGTGTTTCTAAAATTGTCAGTCACCCCCAGTTTGCATATGCACCCCTGTAGCTCCAAGTTTCAGTCTGGTGGCTGCCCTAAAGTCCTTTCCCTGCTGCTATTGGTCTGTAAGTCTGTGCCTGAGCCCCAGCGTAGGAGGCTTTTGCCTCCCTCCCTCTTCCATTTATCTTCTGATATCTGCCCGCAGAATCAGGGGTCCCTGCTTCATTCCTCGAAACCAATTGCCTGAGATATTCTGTCTGTAGACATCCAGATATATCCTCTTACATCTCAGGTTGATTTTGTGGGTGTTCAAAATGGTCTGTCTAGCAGATATCCAGCTCAATTGAGGGGACCAGTTGAAATAGAGTCCCTTAATCCAACATCATCTTTGTAATTCCCATTTCCTGCATTTTTGAAATTACTTAACATAGCTCTGGATGTTTGCTTGACTAAATACCTAGAGCCAATACTACCTAACCTTCAGTAAAGAAGGTGGAATGGTGTACAATGTTTCCTAAGAGCATCACATTGGTGGTTAATAAAACGACTTCATGTGGATAAGTGAAAAAAATTTAAATTTCACAATTCTGTATTCATTTTAATATGCACTCAAATGCTCTACCACTGAGCTATACCCCCAGTATTCATTTTAATGTAAGAAAAAATATAGCTAGCTTCTCAAATCAGTGATAGAAGTTTTCCTTTTATTTTTATTTTAAGATTTATTTATTTTAGAAAAAGAGAGAGAGGAGATGGAGATAGAGATAGAGAGACAGAGGAAGGGAGACATGGGGGGAGGAGAAAGAGAATCCCAAGCATTGGAGCCCGACACAGGGTGGGAACCAGGACTTGATCCCACGACCCTGAAATCATGACCTGGGCCAAAATAAAAGTTAGACGCCTAACCTACTGAGTTATCCAGGTGCTTCAACTTTTCTATTTCAATCCCAGTTCTAAGGAGGCAAAGCCAACTAATTATTGACACTTGAGAACAAGGCCATCCTTAACTGTGATAAGAAACCTCTTAAATTTTCACAATGGCTGCCAATCTTTAGCCCTGCAATGGGGACCTCAACCAGAGAAAGTGCTTAACAAAATATTTTCATGTATCCTATTAAGTAATAACCATTATTATGAAAATCTAAAACTAATTATTAGTCGAGATACAGAAATTTACTGTATCATTGAAAAAATAAATTGTGGTCCTCTAAGCATGAATCACGTAGACAGTGGGCAGCAAATAAAAAGAAAAGAAATAATGCATAGAATAGTTTTATGTCAAATTGCTTTTGAAATAAACCACTGCAAAAGGTTATGGTTTCATCATTCAATAAAAAAACCTGTTTTCTTAACGTCACAATAAAAAAAAATTCTTCTTTATTCTGATACATACACTTCATATAAATGTAATATATCAGTTGATGCAATATATATCAAACAAAACAAAAACAAACTGGCTGGCCCTGAATATAGCATTTTACAACTTAGCGACATCAACTTTCAGTTCACTCCAGAGTATTTATTTACTAAGCATTCACTGCAGAGAACACTGCTCCAAGAGTTATTCTGGATTTTATTCCCCACGTCTACAAATATATTTTTCACATTAATAAGGAGAATATTTTCATCTGAAATTTATGTTTGGAAGAAAGCGTTGCAGAAGCAGCATATAAACTTCAACCAAGGTAAGAGTGTTACAAAAATTTATGGAAGAGGAGTATGACATCATCATTATGTATGACAAAACTGTAACTCAGTATAATGCCTTGATGATGCTAGTTTGTCTTCTCAGACACTCTGATGATGAAAGTGATAGATGTCCAAAATACCATATAAAGATTTAAGCTATGGTATTGCATAACACGTCAAGACCAGGAGAGCAATCCTAGGGTTTTTCTCTTTTACACACCAAATGGAAACACAAGCTACTCTTGAAAAGCTGTTTTACCATATCTCTTAGGAAATACACCATTCTAAAACTCACATTTTATGTGAATCTTTTAAAGATTGAAGATAAGAAATTCCAAATGCTTCTATGCAATTATATTTAAAACACTATTAATTTCTGAGTTTACTATTTTAACATTACTTTCACCCTGATATTATAGAGCAATTTCTATAATCCTGAAAACTGAAAGCAACCCACACAACTTATACACCCAAGCAACTTAGACCATCCATGTGGAAGATATTATACAGATAATTAAAAAAAAAGAAAACAAATACATAAAGTACTTTAATGAACCCCCAAAACAGTTATTGTATTTATTAATGAGGTTAAATATAAATCATTTAAATTACATTTTACTATATAATGTGCAGAGAGTTCTAAGAAAACTGTAAAATGGAGATAGACTGCCCATTTGTTAGAAATCAAGCCAGGATTGTATCTATTACTGAAAATATTTATACAGTCCTCAATACAAAGATTGTGGCAGGTGAAGGAAGAAGAATATGTGGGACACATGTATATATTCTCTGCAAATCAAGGACATGCCATAAAAAGAAAACCTACGATACCATTATTGGAATACTATTAGATTAAATAGTATTGGAATTAGATTAATAGTATTAGATTAATAGTATCTAATCTAATAGTATTAGATTAATAGTATTTGGAATACTATTAGATTAAATCTAAAGAATACAAAATAGATGACAGATGAAGATGAGAGAAGCTTTCCTCATGGTGCACTATGAAGTCTCAGAACAGTGATGAATAATCATGAATACACATTTATATGTATTTATGTCTATTCACAGTAGGAAGAATAACGCCTCAACTTTACTGAATGCTCATGGTGAGCTCATGTGAATTCACTTGAATCCACAGTCAAGGTATCCTTTGACTTTCACTAAACCATTTACAAAGTTTTCCTTTTCCACTTCACTACTATAGAAACTGGAACTCTGGGAGGTCACACATCTAGAAGCAAGCTCACAGTGATAGAAACCTTAGTCTGTCTGACCTCAAAGTCCCCCAGGGACGGGTCCAGCATCAATCTCAGCTGCTAAGAATTCTAGATATGTTGCTACCTCTCACAAGTTGGCACCTTTCTGAAGAAAGTAACACTTCCTAAAACTTTAACATGGAATGAGTCACTACAAAAATGAACATAAAAATATTATCCATAATTACATAATAAGTATAAAACAAAGTCTCTAGTAAGAAACTCATACTGAGAGGGGCGCCTGGGTGGCACAGTTGGTTAAGCATCTGACTCTTGGTTTCGGCTCAGGACATGATCCCAGGGTCCTGGGACTGAGCCCTGCATCAAGCTCTGTGCTTAGTGGGGAGTCCGCTTGAGATTCTCTCTCTCTCTTTCCTACTGCCCCTTCGGCTCTTGCTGACTCTCTCTCTCTAAAATGAAAGAAAGAAAGAAAGAAAGCACGGAAGGAAGGAAGAAAGAAAGGAAGGAAAGAAAGAAGGAAGGAAGGAAGGAAGGAAGGAAGGAAGGAAGGAAGGAAGGAAGAAAGAAAGAAAGAAAGAAAGAAAGGAAGGAAGGAAGGAAGGAAGGAAGGAAGGAAGGAAGGAAGGAAGAAAGACAGAAAGAAACTCGTGCTGACAAAATACTGTAGAAATCAGGGAGATAAGGCAAAGCCCTCTCCAGCGGCTATTTCTCAGGGAGGCAGATCAAGTGCACAACTGGCTTGTGGACATAGACCACACGGGTGCAGCAAGATCGCCACAGGCTCTCAGAGGCAGAGAGTGAAAGAGAAGGAATCAGGAACCTGAGCTGGATCTGGAGGGATTGAGCTAAGCAGAGGCTGGGAAATAAAGTCTTGGTGATAGAACACCTGAAATTGCCACTTATCTTTTGTTTATCTTCTGTTGAGACAGAAACATTCTTTTTTTTTTTTTTTAAAGTTTTTATTTATTTATTAGAGAGAGAGAGAGACTGAGAATGAGAGGGGAGAAGGTCAGAGGGAGAAGCAGACTTCCCACAGAGCCGGGAGCCCGATATGGGACTCGATCCCGGGACTCCGGGATCATGACCTGAGCCGAAGGCAGTCGCTCAACCAACTGAGCCACCCAGGTGTCCGAGACAGAAACATTCTTACAATAGTTTCTGAAAACCGTGTCTTCAATGGAGAACAAGAGACAACTTGTCTCTTGTTCTCCATTGAAATGAGCACTGGAAGTGCAGGTATCTCTTAAAAATTTGCTGAAAGTGTAGATATTATATTAAGTGCTCCTCTCACAAAAAATAATGTAAGGGGCAGCTGGTTGCTCAACCGGCAAGCGTCTGCCTTCGGCTCAGGTCACAATCCTGGGGTCCTGGGATCGAGTCCCGCATCGGGCTCCCTGCTTAGTGGGGAGTCTGCTTCTCCCCTTCCCTCTTCCCCCTCTTTGTGCTCTCTCTCCCTCAAATTAATAAAGTCTTTTAAAAAACAATATAAAAAGAGGGCAGGAGAAAAGTTCTGGAGGAGACAAATATGTTTATGGCATTGACTATGGATGGTCTCACAGATATGTGTGTATCTCCAAACTCAATAAGTAGCATATATCAAATATATGTGCCTTTCTTTATGTCAATCATATCTCGGTGAAATGTTTAAAAAATACTAGCTGAGGATTCTAGATAAAAAAAAAAATCAACTATGAATCACAGAAATGATTTGCAATAGAAAAGGAAGGCAAAACTGTTCTCAGTTCTAAGCTACTTTCTGGGCAGGCAAATTCTGAGCCAATCCCTTTTGGGTTGTGGCCTTATGACAAGTTAGTCTAAAGAGCACTGCCTTAAATCTACAGACTCAGAGTAAGCCTGTGGGAGATGGCAACAAAGCCTGCACTGGGTTGAGCATTTCTCTACCTTGAGAATTTATGAGTCCTATCCTTGGGCTGGGTTGTTACATCAAACGCTATTAGATTTTAATAAGGGGAAAGTAGGTGGAAGTTCTTGTTAAAGACAGCGGCTTTTGCAAAGGTATTCAAGTAGCAGCCAGTAAGAAACACTCAGAAAATTAGCCATATTCCAGGTTAAAGGGAACACAGATTTTTTTTTAAGGCAGATAATACATTTCATAAAGTGCCTCTAAAAAAACCTTAAAAATTAAGCTAATGAGCTTAATTTTTATTCTTTATTAAAATAAGCTTACTCATTGAATCCTTATAATAACCATATAAAGTGGGTTTTCTTATTTTCCCTATTTTACCGAAGATAAAACTGAAGCCCAGAGAGGCTAAGTAATTTAAGGTGACATTGTAGAACATGGTACAGCCAAGATTCTAATCAAGGAAGTTTACTAGGACTTTTCTCCTGTGATTTTTTTTTTTTAAAGATTTTATTTATGTATTTATTAGGAAAGAGAGAGAGTGAGAGAGAACATGAGAAGGGAGAAGGTCAGAGTGAGAAGCAGACTCCCCATGGAGCTGGGAGCCCGATGTGGGACTCAATCCCGGGACTCCGGGATCATGACCTGAGCTGAAGGCAGTCGCTCAACTAACTGCGCCACCCAGGGGCCCCTCTCCTGTGATTTTTTTTTAAAAGAAAGAAAAAAGGGAGAATGAAGGATGGGTCTCTTAATCCCAGACTGAGAGTGGTTACACGTATTACAGTTCAAAATTGAGGTGATTTGCACACATCAATTTAAAATCTGTTTTTGTATTTTATTTCTCCGGGTAGAGAGTAAACTCCAAGATAATAGGGATCCCAAAACAGAAGGTAAAGTGTTAACAAGTCCATGAAACACATAAGCTCAGCTGGAAACACTACCTTGACATGCTGAATACTATAGCTGACATTCTTAATGGGATGTAAATATTAGGGGAAACGAACACAAATTAGGCTTTATTTTTAACCAAACGGAAAAACCGCCTTCCTTCATTCTCTCAAATCACCAAAACTTTCTTACACTATTGCACAGTGATGTAGGCTGCTCATTTTATTGGCTTAAAATTTGACTAGTAAAAAATTAGGCTCACTTCAAGGAGAAAATGTATTTCTCTCAAGCCCAGAAGTAAAATTGACACATCTGTCTTGTTCTTATTTAGCATTTTGAAGTCCATGGATTTTTTTTTAATATTTTATTTATTTATTTGACAGACAGGAGAGAGATCACAAGTAGGCAGAGAGGCAGAGAGACAGGAGGAAGCAGGCTCCCCGCTGAGCAGAGAGCCCGATGCGGGGCTTGATCCCAGGACTCCGAGATCATGACCCGAGCCAAAGGCAGAGGCTTTAAACCACTGAGCCACCCAGGTGCCCCAAGTCCATGGATTTTTAAACTGTTTTAACGACTGAACCTTTCATTTCCCATGCGGGGGGTGGGGAGCATAAAATACATTGCTGTTTTATTTTACAGAATACTTTTGAGAGACTGAGGACAACAGAGGGGCCAATCTAGTGAGAGGTAAACTCCAGGGACTTGGATTCCAATGAGACATGTTTCAGCCGATGGTGATGAAAATAGCCTTATGTCTCTGAATCTTAGTTTCTCTACTACACTACCTATCTCACAGGATCACGGGAAAGATTCAATAAGATAACATGAAAGTAGCTTTCAGGGGATCTTCTGAAAAAGAGGCTCTTTTTCTTTGGATCATACCTATTTGAAAGAGACAGACAGCATGGGTGGGGTGAAAGGCAGAGAGAGAAGCAGGCTCTCCACTGAGCAGGGAGCCTGATGTGGGGCTTGATCCCAGGACTCTGGATCATGACCTGAGCTGAAGGCAGACACTTAACTGACTGAGGCACTCATGTGGCCCTAAAATTTGGGCTCTTAATGAACACAGATGGCTATTTTAGAAGAAACTACCTTCTTTCAAACATGTGATTTGAAGTCGGAATCAAAATTATTACTCCTGGTTATATAAATTGCTAAATTTTGATCACGGGCTATTCACAACTCATCCAAAATACATTTCACCCTGTTATAAAATGCAGATAATTTATTCTGTGCCTGTCTATAAAAAAAAAAAATTGCTTGAGCATCAAATCAGACACTGCATGTTGAATAGAAAAGCAATATCAATGTAGTAAAGCAAATTCCAAATAGCATTCATAAAATACTTTTTAAAATTCAAGAATAGAAGAAAAAATTTTAGCAATTAAGTTTTCTATTAATCAACGATGATACATTTCACAGCCCAACTTATTACCCTGTGTTTAATTAGAATTATACGGCTACTACATGACCTCTAAGATCCTTTCTGATTCTTGAATTTTATAATTTTTGATATCCTCTTGCAAAAACTGCTGATGCAGACTCTAAGTCAGAACTCAAAAAAGTGAAGGCACTGCTCGTGTGTAGTTCAGGCAACGTCCTTTAGGAATAAACTCTTTCTCTATGTCCCGGATGCTACTTACTTCCACTAGTCTCAACCTTCATCACATCCCACCTTGTCCTGTAATTTATAATGAGTTCCTTGAGGCATTATGTCTCTATTCAAATGCTCTTCTCTCTGCCTAGAAGACCTCCCTTTCTCTGACCTTGGGTGAGGGCACTTCACATCATGGAGTGAGATGGCCTATATGCATGCCTTCTTCTTTTCAGGTATGTCCTTGAACAGGGAAGACCTTGCGTATCTTGGCACTTTCACTATGGCAAACAATGGTTGACCCACAACAGATACTGAATGTGTTACATGGGGCCAACAAAAAAGAGTCAAGACCATCTCTGAAACTTCCAACGAATCCCTAGCATGCCTGGGACCTCCTGGGTCAGATGGCTATATGATTCCAAGGGCTGTGTCAGTGCGTCTGAGAACCTGGCCAAACGTTGGTAATTAGTAGAGAGCCCAGAGTGAGGTTGCCCAGCACGTAGGAAGTGGTTTCCATTCCAACAACAAACAACATAATCCCGAAGCATCTACCAACGTCCAGGGTTTTCTTTGTGGCTGGCAACTAATCTTCGCCTTGGCAGAACAACATAACCAAATCTCATGAGATTTACAAAACAGCTCTAATGCCATTCTTGACAGTTATTACATCCTGGACTCCACTGTTTTATTTTTCGATCTGTTTCCAGTCAAAGTCCACAAAGAAAATTCCCAGTTTCTTAGTGCAAATGCTTACCAAAATGTAGATGCTAAAGAGAGAAGGAATAAAGTCGCCCCTTGCGAGTTGCCCTAACCCTTGCCATTTTAATAAAATACCTTATTTAATAAAATAAAATACCAGGAGACAAATGTAACTCATTGCTTCCTACCTGGTTTGCCAGGCTCTGGGAATTTTTAGAACCCTCAGATGGAATGGCAGATTGCGTTTTTTGCAATGGCTCACACACACACACACACACACACACACACACACACCCCTTCCCACCCACTTCCTATTAAAATGTGATGGCAGTCTTCCAGTGAAATGAGGTGAGGTCTATGTTCCCTTCTCCTAAAATCTGGGTGAACCTTTACACCTGCCTCAATCAATAATATGCAGAAGAAACAGGGCTGGGTGACTCCTGAAGCTAGATAATAGATAATAAAAAGCAAATGACCTCAGATTGGCTCACCTTCTATCTTGAGACACTGGCTCCTGGAACCCAGCCACTATGTTGTGAGGAATCCCAGGTCACACGAAGAGGCCCCATGTGGGCCTACCAAACAAAAGCCATAGCAAGGCCCACGACCAGCTCTGGGAGTGAAGGACAAGATAGGCCCAACCTCCAGTTTTTGAGTCTTCTAGCTGAGATTCACTGAGATCATGACAGATAATAGATGATCACTGCTGTGTGAAGCCACCAAGTTTTGGAATAATTTCTTATGCAGTAATGAATAATTAAAATAGACTTGGCAGGCTGCCTAGTCTTGGGAATATCAATTTGCAATTAGATTTAAGGCAGTCTGAGACCTCATACTCTTTGGGCAATTTTTTTTAAAAATTTTTATTGAAAGATAATCTGCAAGTAACCATTCTGAATTTCATATTCCTGTAGCAAAAAATTATACCATTAGGGAAGAAGTAAGAAAATCGTTCAGAAACTATGAAATTCCTTCCCTGATGGAAGATTCCAGATTGTTTTTAAAGCCCTCCATAATCTTTCCCTATGTTTTTAAATATATTTCTCTGACAAGGTTTGAAGAGCATACTTTTGTTATTCTTGTTGGTTCTTTTTTTTAAAAAATTATTTATTTTAGAGAGAGAGAGAGACAGCCCATGAGTGAGGGGTGGGAGGAGAAGCAGAGGGAGAGGGAGAGAGCGCATCTTAAGCAGACTCTAAGCTGAGTGGGGAGCCTGAAACAGGGCTTGATTCAAGGACCCTGGGATCATGACCTGAGCTGAACCCAAGAGTTGGACACCTAACCGACTGAACCCACCAGACGCTCTTGTTATTGTTGTTTTAAAACTTCTTCCTTTTTGTTTTAAATGAAATGTAAATTTTCTTTGGCCTGAAGACGCACATCACGGTGAACCCCAGACACCTCTGTCCCATACTTTCTCACAATGAGGTCCTGAATGGATTTCTTTGAATTTAAGTTTATCTCTATAAACCCTTGATTCCATTAAAATTACGTGACTCATAAAAATGCTCCTCTGAAACCAACTTTTGCCTACTCGGTTTTCATTCTTAGAATTCCCTCAGACCTGTCATTAGACCCAGGGCTCATCATGAGCCCTTCTCGGCCCAGCTACCCACCAATAAGCATGTTCACAGACATCCTGCCAGGTTTCACAGAACACTCCATCTGGAAGCTCTCCCTCCAAAATGCCAAATAACCTGTTCCTCAAGTCAAAGGAAGTCCATCTCCTCTGTGGACCATTATTTACCTTTCCATATATGCTTCAGTTTTCCCATCCATAAAACGAAGCTAGAAATGGTCTGCGGCTCCTTACGTTGCTATGAGAAATGATTAAAAATAAAAGCACTTAATAGGTCCAGGTATACACATAATTACCATGATACTTACATCTTCTCTTAATGGTATTCAACATAATTCGAGCAGGTTTCTTTGTTTCACACTAGCCTGTGTGCAGCCAATGACATAATACTCATTGTACGTGATGATCAGTAGTTGGAGTAGGTCAGCACATTAAACTTTTAAATTACTTAGTGACATTAATCACATTCAAATTCAAGGGCTGCCTACAATTTAAAACACAGACATAAAAGTAGAAAAATAATCGTCTTCCAAAATTTCATGTAGGATTTATTAATTTTGACAAAATGCATGCAAATTCAGGAAGCCAAGCTGTGACCAGAACTTCATCTGCTAAAACATAATTTCAGTGAACAGTCTCTTTCCCAAGAAAGCTGAAGCCCTATCTCTTAGTTTAAAGAGGTGTAAGGCACCTTCTCCCCACTCCCACCTCCTACCTCTCCAAATAAAGTTTTGGCAATCTCTCTGGACTCAGAAGGATTGATGTCAATAAATGATTCTGACAACCAGGTGGGCTCTAAAATAATAAATACTTTGATGGACGCTTACATAGTCTGAAGGCAAACAGGGACTGCTGGGTGGCTCAGTTGGTTAAGCATCTGCCTTTGGCTCAGGTCATAATCCCAGGGTCCTTGGATCAAGTCCCTCGTTGGGCTCCCTGCTCAGAGGGAGCCTGCTTCTCCCTCTCCCTCCGCCTGCCACTCCCTATGCTTGTGCTCTCTCTCTCTCTGTCAAATAAATAAAATCTTAAAAAAAAAAAAAAAAGTTGATGAACACAGTGCTCACTATGTGGAAAAAGTAAATCTCCATTTGAATATTTCTGATCTGTTTTGCTAAAAGGCTTTCTAAGGAAGGCTAAGGAAGAATAAAAAAAAAAAAAAAACCCACCAGGTATTATAGTTGTAGAAAAGAAGCTCATCAATATTCTAAGATTTTAGGAAAAATAACATTGAGGTGCTTTATCTTAAAAATCAATGCTATACACCACAGTGGCAACAATTAATAATACTGTATTGCATATTTAAAAGTTGCCAAGAGAGGAGATCCTAAAAGTTCTCATCACAAGAAAAAAATTCTGCAACTCTACATGGTGATGGAAGTTAACTAGACTTATTGTGGTGATCAGTTAGCAATATATACAAACATCGAATCAGTATGTTGAATGCTTGAAGCTACTATAATATTGTACATCAATTACACTGAAATTAAAAAATGATACACAATTTATTGCAAGGAAAGTTACAATGTCAGGCTGAAAAGGCTTCCTGTAAACACCATCTCTAAAATAAATATTCTGTCAAGAACAAACTGTTTAAAAAGTTTCCTACAAAATGGATATTCAGAGGTAGGGGATTAATCCCAAATTGGGAAAAAGGTCTATGAATACTGATGTTCATACTTGAATTATGTATCATAGCAAACAACTAAACGTCCCCAGATGGAAATACAGTTAATTAAATTATGGCTCATTTTCTTAATGTGGTATTATACAACATTAAATTGTTTACAAAGATTTATAGCACCTCAGAAAATACTGAAGGCATAATGTTTAGTAAGAAAATAAGATAACTGAAGCCCATATATCACAGCACCATGAGCAAACAAATGGATGCTCAGCATAAAAAATTGGCTGGCAATATAAGAGATTCCTTGGGTGTGGGCGTCGGGCTGACTTTTCACTTTTGCATTTCCTATTATTTTACCAAATATTTTATTTTATTTTATTATAAAGATTTTATTTATTTATTTGACAGAGAGATAGCGAGAGAGGGAACACAAGCAGGGGGAGTGGGAGAGGGAGAAGCAGGCTCTGCCTGCTGAGTAGGGAGCCTGATATGGGGCTCGATCCCAGGACTCTGAGATCGTGACCTGCGCCGAGGGCAGATGCTTAACGACTGAGCCACCCAGGCACCCCAATTACCAAATATTTTATAATGGAAGACATAATCTTCTATAATGAAATATTTTACAATTAGGTTTCTCATTCTCTTCTTATCCTGTCTTCTCCCTTTCCCTTTATTCTTGTCTTCTTCATTTACAAATTAGCCTACCAACGCGGACTTTGGTCTTTAGGGGCCCCTGGGTGGCTCAGTCAGTTAAGTGTCTGCCTTGTCTCCAGATTCCAAAACAACTGGGTTTAAGTTACAGCCCAGCGACTTTCCAATAGTGCGAACTTCTCTGAGTTAGTAACTCCTTAGGTTTCTCCGTTTATACGAATTAGTACAATAATAGCATCTATATTTCTGATTGTTGGAAAATTAAATAAGAAGAATAGAAATACAGTTCTCAGCATTGTGCCGGCCACGTGGTCATTAGTCAATAAATGAGAGATAATACTTTGCACTTTATGGCCCACCGTTCCCCCTTCTGTGTGTTTCTTTGCCTCATGTAAGGGAGGTTCAGTATTGTTAACAGAGGCAGAAGGCACAGCAAACATTACCTAACCAAAGCAAACATCTGTGCGTTCTTTAATGTTGCACTGATTTGTGCAAGATTTGCAAAAATCCCAGGAAGCCATGATCATGAAATGGTGTCTCCCAAAAATATCAGGAGGATATTTTTGTTTCAAAAAAGAAGTTTTTTTGTTTCAAAAACGAAGTCAGTGTTTCAAAAACGAAGAAACCCACACAAATAAAAATTAGCTTGAATTGAGGTTATTTCTTTGCTCCTATTGTATTTCACCAAAACTGAACTCACGTGCTAACCAAGTTATTGTCCTTCGCGGGGATGAATGGGCTAAAGTCATCCTTTAGTGCTCAAAAAATAGTGTCTCTCAAGCTTCTACATTTTTCAGAGTTTACAGCCTTTTACTGAGATTTCACACGTTACTACCTTCTCCATATATGAACATTGCAGGGCTTTAAACAGGACATTTGAGATGAAAATATAAAAACGTTCCTATTTGGATTTCTTTGTTAAAATTTCAAAGTACATTCTTGGAACACATTATTACTTTTGTCCGTACACAGTGCTATGTATAGTTATACATGAATCACGTTAGTGTGACCCCACGACAATATGTAATTATTCACCCATTCTGAACGATTTCCTGGAATTCACCCATGCTTAAAAAAAAATCAAAAAAAGAATATGTCAGCATGAGAAAACCAAATCTTTTAAAAAATGCTTTCTGGGGGGCGCCTGGGTGGCTCAGTTGGTTAAAATGCTTTCTGGGGCTGCCTGGGTGGCTCAGTCAGTGAAGGATCTTCCTTCAGCTCAGGTCATGATTCCAGGGTCCTGAGATTGAGCCCCGCACCTGGAGCCTGCTTCTCCTTCTCCCTCTGCTACTCTCTCTCCCTCTATGTCAAATAAAGAAATGAAATCTTCAAAAGAAATGGTTGTTGTGTTAGTCAACAGAACAAACGGATGCATACATAGAAAGAGAGCAATCAAGAGACAGATTATAAGGGATTGGCATAGGAGGTGATAGAAGCCAGTAAGTCCCAAGATCTTGCGGTCAGCAAGTTGGTGATCCAGGAAACCCAACAGGGTTGTTCCATTCCCAGGCCAAAGGCCTGAGAACCATGAGTGCCAACGGCATAGGCTCCAATCCAAAAGCTGGAAGATTTAAGACCCAAGAAAAGCCAATATTCCAGTTCAAGTTCAAAGGCAAGGAAAAAAAAAATCAATATCCAGCTACAGTCACTGTTCTTCAAATTTAGTGAGAAGTTTCTGATTTTTCCAGGCAAAAATAGAAGAACAAATTAGTAGTGTGATTAAGGAATTATAGCTCAATTTAGGATAGGAACTGGCCAAGGGTCATAGAGATGGGTGGGCGTTTTCTGACTATCAGAAGTGATTTTTTTATTAAAAAAAAAAAAAAGTTAAGCTTTTTGTCTTGGAGGAGTCAATCCCAAGCAATTTCTTAGCTTCAAATATCTTCCCCTGTATTTAGTTTTTAATCTTTAGGAATACATTTCATTGTAGTGTATCATACATACAGCAGACCTGTGATAGCATTTGGAATTCACAGAGAATACACTTAATGACATTAGCAGACAGCTCAAGAAACACTGAACAGCACTCCAGAAGTGCCTCTTACCCCTCTCTCACTTACTAGCTCCCCAGAAAAATAATCATTCTTCTTTCTTTTTTTTTTTGTAAGATTTTATTTATTATTTGTCAAAGAGAGTAAGCGAGCATCGGCACAAGCAGGGGGAGAGGGAGAAGCAGGCTCCCCGCTCAGTAAGGAGCCTGATGCGGGACTTGATCCCAGGACCCTGGGATCATGACCTGAGCCAAAACCAGACGCTTAACCGACTGAGCCACCCAGGCGTCCCTATTCTTATTTCTAATTCCACGGATCCATTTCACCTCTTTTGAATTGTTTATAACTGAATCATCTTTCATGTCAGGCTTCTTCTGTTCAACACAGGAAGTGAAATGTTATGAATTCATAAGATCAACCCACACTGTTGTATAAACTTCATTCTTTCTGTTATGTAGTATTTCATCATATGAATATATTACACTTGTCCATTTTATTACTGATGTGCAATTGGATTACTGCTACTTTGGGACTATTTTAAATACTCCTGCTATAACATTATTTTAGATGTCTTTCTGTAAATATGTGAACTGATTCATTTTGGTATATCCCTAGAAATGGAATGTCTCTATTCTAATGTATATATTATGTTCAGCTTTAGTTGTCTCCAGGCACAGTTTTCAAAACAGTTGTACCAATTTATTCTTCTACCAACAATATATGAGAGTTCCAGTAGTTTCATGGGTTCACCAGCATCCCATATTGTCTGTTCTTTTTTTTTTTTTTTTCATTTTAATCATTGTGCTGTATGTTTAGAAATATCATGAAGTGGGTTTAACTTGCACTTCTCTTTGACTAATGAAACTGGGCAGCTTTTCATGTTTTTTGGTCTTTTTTATTTTACTTTATTTTTTAAAAGATTTTATTTATGTATTTGAGAGAGACAGAAAGAGAGAGAGAGAGAGAACAAGGAGGTGGGGAGGGGCAGAGGGAGAAGTAGACTCTCTGCTAAGCTGGGAGCCCGATGTGGGGGCTCCATCCCATCACCCTGGGATCATGAACTGAACCGAAGGCAGACACTTAACTGAGTGAGCCGCCCAGGAGCCCCATTTTTTTTTTTTTTGTCTCTTAGATAAATGCTTGTAAAACAGACATCACATCATTTGGGCTCCCCCCGCCCCCACCGACTCGAGTGTTGTCTTTTTTATTCCTACTGATTTGTTAGGACTAGATGTACATTCTGGAAAGAAGTCCTCAAATGTACCCATTATATTTCTCCTCTTTGTGCTTTCTCCTTTCCCCCTCTTTGTGATTTCTTCAGTAAACAGTAGCTCAATTTCATTTAGCCCGATTTACTGATATTCTTCTATTATAACTTTCTCAATCTCTTTAAAAATTCTTCGCTTACTACAAAGGTATGAATATATTCTATTTTTTCTCAAAAGTTAGAGTTTTTTTTTTTTTAAAGTTAGAGTTTTGTCTTTAATTTTTAGAGCTAGAATGATGCCAACATTGATTTTTTTTAATCATAGGAGGGTTCAAAATTCATTTATTATTTCTAGTCTATATTTTCAAGTGACATGGCATTATTTACTAGAAAACAAACAAACAACACACCCTTTCCCCACAGCAGGGACATTTGAGTACTAAATTTAGCTTTGTTAATGCACAAGTACAAAGTTGCAAATTTATGGATAACTCTGTTGCTTTTTAAAAGTGGTTTGGGAACAAGTTTATTACCTACAAACTAACAATGAATGCTTATAATCTGACCACATTCCTAATTCCTTGACTTTACTTGCTTCTCAGAGAATAAGGAGTTTGAGATCTTTTACTCACCGCGTTAATACTATGTACAATAGTAACTGGCACATTGTACGTGCTCAATAAATGTTTCTTGAATGAAGTGGTTTCGCATTTTTCTAACTGTATTGGATTCTTCATTCATAAAAAAAGGAAAATATTGGTTTTCATGATATATTTCCAAGTTCAAAATAGTTATGAATATTATTGTGCTTTAACCTGAAAAGATACACTTTATGAAAGAAGAACACTGAATTCCAAATTCTGAGAACTGATAAAACTAACAAGTTTCCTTTGCCACAACAACTTTAACAGTTAAGACTGGTTCCGTAGAAGAAACAACTATTTGGGGCAATTCAAGGAATAACTAGTTTCACTATGCTTCACTTTACCACAATTTGCAGATCTTGTGTTTTTCACAGACTGAAGGTTTGGGGAAACCCTGTATGCAGCAAGTGCCATTTTCCCAACAGTGCTTACTCTGTGTCTCTGAGTCACATGTTGGTATACTCACAATATTTCACATGTTTTGATTACCATTATATTTGTTACCGTGATCTGTGATCAGTGATTGTGACTTGCTAAAAGCTCAGATGATGGTTAGTATTTTTTCTTTTTTTTTTTGGCACTAAAGTCTCTTTCAATCAAGGAATCCTTCTATATATACATTGTATATATAGACATAATACTGCTGCATAGTTAATAGATACAGTATTATCAGATTACACTTAATAGATACAGCATAAGTATAAGTTTTATATGCACTGGGAAACCAAAAAGTTCATTTGACTTGCTTTACTGGGGTGGTCAGGAACTGAACCTGCAATATCTCTTAAGGTATAGCCTATTCTACTTTCTTCTTTACATTTCAGTCTCTTAGCTAAACTTTTGACAATGAATCTATAGTGCTTTTACACACAGACAAACAAATGTTATCTTCAAAAGGTCTAATTTATATCAAAACTATTAGTTTTCCATGAGAAGAGTTGCTATCAGAGTTTTAAAAAAGAAGACAGGTTGTGGAATTTGAGAAACAAGGCAGAGGATCATAGGGGAAGAGAGGAAAAAAAATGAAACCAAAAGAAACCAGAGAGGGAGTCAAACCATAAAAGACTCTTAATTCTCAGGAAACAAACTGAGGGATGCTGGAGAGGGAGGTTGCAGGGGTAGGGTGGCCGGGTGATGGACACAGGGGAGATTATGCGTTGTGGTGAGCGCTGTGTTTCATGTAAGACTGATGAATCATAGACCTGTACCCCTGAAACAAATAATACATTATATGTTAATTAAAAAAAAAAAAAAAGACAGGTTGAATACTTGCAAGGGGCAAGAGTTAGGATGCCTAGTCTATGTACCTGTTGTGACTTACGAGGCTAGAATTAGAAAAACTAGAAGCAAAACTAAACTTTTCTTAGATCCATTTGTTCCATAAATTCTCTTAATTTTGTGTGAATATATAGCCGCTTGGCCAGAAAAGCAAATGTTTTCTGTTAGCAAATGTGGTTGCCGCACAACCGCAGTACCAGAGTGTAGACAGAGATGGCGATAGAGAGCATCATATGTTGGATTCTACTCCACCAAATGCTAAGACCTTAAGGGCTTTGGCGAGATTTAGAAACAGAAGAAATTCTGAATTTGGAACATCTCAAGGTTGTCTAAATCAAAGTTTGTGCCATGTTTTCCTTATGCTCTGAATTACTAAACAACTCTCTAAAATCCAAACAGTCCTTTCTGAATTTTTCAAACTAAACAATCCTACAATGTTAAGCCCATGTTTATAATTACTTAAAAAAGAGAGAGGGGCGCCTGGGTGGCTCACTTGGTTGAGCGACTGCCTTCAGCTCAGGTCATGATCTCGGAGTCCCGGGATCGAGTCCCATATCGGACTCCCAGCTCTGTGGGAAGTCTGCTTCTCCCTCTGACCTTCTCCTCTCTCATTCTCAGTCTCTCTCTCTCTAATAAATAAATAAAATCTTTAAAAAAAAAAAAAAAGAGAGAGAGAGAAAAGACCACATACTTTGCAGTGTGGTTTCAGCATACCTTGTGATGCATGAACTAATTCGTTTCACAGTATTTATAAACTGGTATATATTGAGTATCAATAGCCTTAGATTCCTAATTCTACTTCCCTGGGTGAAAAAATTTCAAAATGACAATAAACTGAGTGAAAATTATCTTTTGTAACTTAACAGAGAAGAGAGAACCTAACGTTTTGTTTAAAAAAATAGTATCAGGATTCTCTTCCCATTATTTACTTGTAAGTGTAATGTAAACATAAATATATTTTGAAAATCAGGTTAATACTTTTTATTTCTTGAATCCTGTATATGCTTCTCTAAGTTCTGTGCTTTTCAACTTAAAAACGAAATTTGAATTGAGAATAACTTCTTTTGCAGTGGGGTTGCAGGGGTGATGGTACCATCATTAACGTCATGGCTGCCATCACCCAGGGAGGAGTAATTAGTCCACTCATTGCAATGAGTTCCTACGTGTGGGGATGATGTCCTCCACATTCATTGCGCTACCAAACTTTTACCCAATTGGTCTAAGAGAACATTGTAGTCTTGCCACAGTGAAATCAACAGCTCAAATACCAATGCCTTCAGAGACAAGGAGGGAAATAATAAGACAGCAAAAAATGGTGTGAGCGATGGCCAGCTGGGAAGTCTAAGCCCCAAAGGCTTTCAAATACCATTTTTCCCCCTCATCGATTTGAAATTAGAATTTATTCCTCTTGCCATTTTGACATAATAGTAAGAAAACATTGCCACAGAGGCCTTTAAACTCAAAGTGGAGAAAGCTTCTGGATATTTAACAGTGTGCGAGGGAGACAAACAGAAACGTATTCAATGGCCAAAAACCATTCTACCCAACATTCTTTAAGTTGCAGACTTCATGTCACAGACATTAGCTTCAGCAAGCGTCCTTAAGTTGAGACAAATGCCTGGGGCTCTCATTCGCCTCTGTTCGGGCAAAGAGGCCAAGATTGAGAATAGAGGCATTTCAGTCTGGGAGATAAGAGGAAAACAAGATACTGGATTATGAATTTTGTTCTTGCTTCTTTTCTCTCCTTGCTTTCCTGTTTTTTTTCTTGGGGCCACTCTAACAGGTTTTGGCTCCTATGACTCAAAAAATTGGCTCCTGGAAGGTTCACCGATGGATTCTAGACTCCTGGGTAATATTCAAGTTTTAGTCCTCACCTACGTAATCAGCAGTGTGTAACCAATTTGATCATTTCCTCATCCTTCAAAAAGTTTTACTAGGCTACTTAGACATCATTTTCCCTTGGTTCTTCTACCTCATGACCCACTCTTTCTTGGCTTCTTTGATAGTTCCTCCTCATTTCAGTAATGGCTAATATTTAAACTTCCTTTAGGCTCAGTAATTAGATTTCTCCTCTTCTCCACCTACTCTCCTCCCTAAATGAAGCTCATCCAGTCCCATTAATTTAAATACCATCTATATGCAAATAGCCTCTGCTCAGCCCTTTCTCCTGAACTCCAGAGTCATGGATCTGACAACCTACTTGATATGTCCACTTGGGTGTGTCTACCTGGCAACTCAAATTTCCCATGTGCAAAATAAAACTTTTGCATTTGCTTTCCATAGTTTACCCTATTTCAGTAAATGGCAACTCCATCCCTCCAGGTGTCAAGATAAAAGGTCATGGTGCCAACCTTGATTCTTCTTTTTCTTTCAAAAGCACATCTAATCCATTAGCCAAACCTAGAGGCTACACACTTGACACTTAACTAGAATTTAGCTACTTCTCACGATCTACACCTCTTGTACCATGGCAGGTTACATACGGCCACAAATTCTTTGAGACTCTGCACACCAAGAGATAAAGTTTAAAGCCCCTACCCTGGAATTCTGGTGGGCCCTGGGCCAACTCTGACACAAAGAATAGAACAGAAGTGATGCTGCCCCGCTTTTGAGGTCCAGGCCTGGAGACACTGGCAGCTACCACTTTTGGTCTCTTAAGATACTTGTTCTTGGAGTTGTAATCCACTATGTAAGGAGTCTGAATAACATAGAACAACATACTGGAAAGGCCATGTGGAGAAGTTCTGAAACTACATAGAGGGAGGGAGGGATTCATTGATCTTGATCAGCCTTCTTGATCTTCCTTCCGAGGCACTGAGCACGCATCAGAAGTGATCTTGGATCCTCCAGAGAATCTGCTGATCAAATACCTCGACATGACCCTTGCATGCTCATCTTGAAGCAGAACTGGCCAGCTGCAGTCCCTGCTTACTTACATGCTTGACCCACAGAAACAAGACACGTTAAAAAGTGGCTGTTTTTTATAAGACACTAAGTGTGGGGTAATTTGTTCCAAAGGAAGGATAACTGGAACCATCATGCTTTCCCAAGGAACCATCACTTCTCTCTTGGACGACTTCAAAGCCTTTGAACTGATCTCCGATTTCCTTGATTCCAAACTTGGCCTTCCCATTTCTTCTTTACAAAGAAGCCAGAGAAACTCTTTAAAAATACCATATCACTCATCTCCTCAAAGCCTTCCAAAGTATTCCTACCTAATGGAGGTTAACAACCACATCTCGCAATGGTGTTGATAGCCCTACATGATCTGAACCTTCTCTGACGTTCTGACTTTATATCTTTTTTTTTTTTAAGATTTTATTTATTTATTTGCCAGAGAGTCAGCGAGAGAGGGAACATAAGTAGGGGAGCAGCAGAGGGAGAGGGAGAAGCAGCCATCCCGCCGAGCAGGGAGCCTGACGTGGGGCTCGATCCCAGGACCCTGGGACCATGACCTGAGTTGAAGGCAGGTGCTCAACAACTGAGCCACCCAGGTGCCCCTGACTTTATATCCTATCATGCTTCCCCATACCCACTGCCCTTCAGCATATTGGCTTCTCTGAAGTTGCTGGGACACACTAAGGTCCCATTGTATTAACTACTGCATTTGCATTTACTACTACCTCTGCCCAGAAAAGCTTTCATCCCTTGTCACCCACATGGCTCCCTCCTTTACCTCCATCCATTCTCTGGTTAAATGCCACCTTCTAAAAGAAGACAGTGATGACCATGACCTATTAAATAACATCCCAATATTCCCACTCCAGCAAACTCTATTATCTCACACCAACTTTTTTTTACCCCCAAAACATGTGACATAGCCATTTATATCAACTATTTACCTCGTTTGTTTACATTCTGTCTCATTCCTTCATGTATAATTTTTTTTCTTGCACTGCCATTATTCTCAAAAACCACTGGTATTAAAAACTTAGTTATTCTTAAATTTTCAAAAAGAGGATCATGCTTATAATCTTTGGGAATCCATTTTTTCATTGAATAATTTCTTACTAAGATTTATCCACGTCATTGGATTTTGCTACAGGTTATTCATTTTGCCTATGGTATTATTTTGTGAATATATAATAAATTATTCATCTCCCCTTATACCCATTCACATGTAGATGGTTTTCAAATTTGCTACTGCAAAATATGCTACTGCGAAGATTACTGTACTCTATGCATGTGTTCAAGAATTTCCACTGGTAAAATATCTACCAGTATAAAGCCTAGAGGGTAGGTTATTTGAATGCTATGCTTTTCCATTACTCTTCGTATTGGGTCATGTTTCCTGTTTCTACTGAAAATCATCTGAGTTTCCTCAGTTTCTACGTTATACATCTGGGCCAATACATTTAATTATGCAAGATGTCTAATGGTTGCCTTTTCAGTATCTATACTTCCTTTTTTCCACCAACAGTACCCTAATTTTCCCTTGACAGACTCACTTTTCCATTTTCAGCAGTTCGGGTGGGTGTGGCAAAGCCAGTCCTAGGAATGAAACTGATAGGTGGAAACCATTCAATACACCCCATCCTCTCAACCCAGAGTCATGCATTCAAAGACAGCTAGGTAAGCCATTTAGAGACCCTTGCTGGAGCTTCTGAGAGGACGACTTTTATTTCTCCTCTATGCAACTGACAACAGAGGTGCTCTTATCTCCTGGATGAAAGTTTTAAGATTCGTAACCTAGAAATGGAACAAACCCTGGGGACACAGGGTCAAGAAACAACAAGAGAGAAACCAGGCCCTGGTCACACCTTCAGATCCTCATAAGCCATATCTAAACTGAATCCCCTACCTGGAATTTTATACTTTCTGATCCAATAATTCCTACCACTTTATTTTTTCTTTAACCAGAGTTTCTGTTACAGGTCTCCTGAAAGTCATTATTATATATCCCTAATTTTTAACTCTAATAGTTCTTTTGCATTAACCTTTCACCCAGCTGTTTCCAGCCAGGTCTCTTTTTGCCCATCACTCCCCTGGCATCTATTATTTTCCACCTCCCATCCAGTAAATGCCCACACCTCAAAGCCCAGCTTCATTCCCATCTCTTGCATGAACCCTTCCCTGATCATGCTGGGACTTCAGAGGACCCCGCAACACTTTTCTGTCTCCCTTTGTCAGGTGATTTTCTGTTTCCCCCATCTTTTTTAGAGTCTTATGTTCCAATGGACCTCTCCTGCTGGGCTGTAGGATGCTTCTTGCCTTAGCCAACTCATAAGCTTGCTGAGTTCAAGGACCACGAGTTGTATGTCATTATCTCTTCCAAGACTGTAAATCCTTATTAAATGAACACACTCTGTAAAGCATGTCCGTGCCTTCTTCATTCTCACTGCACTTTCTCAGTTTCCAGATGTAAGATTCCATGTTGAATGGAAAAACCCCAAACAGCCATCGCTGTTAAACTAAAGCAGTAAGTTTGCCGTCACCCTCGCCTACCAAGTGTCTTCTCTCCACCATATTACCCTGGATGCTCTAACAGTCTATGCACCACTCAAGAGTTTTTACAGGTATGAAATCTGCAAGCTTAGAAGAGAGTACATTTTTTAAATAATAAAGTGCCTTAATGCTCAGGGAGGATAAGGTAAACAATTGATTAAGTATTTCATGAGCATATAACAGAAATTCTTAGAACAGCTAACAAATGTGTATTTTTATTTATTTATTCATTCATTCATTCATTTGTGGGGGGGAGGGGCAGAAGAAGGCGGGGGCGGGAGAGAACCTTAAATAGGCTCCCTGCTGAGAGCAGAGCCAGACCAATCTTACAACCCTGAGATCAGGAGCTGAGCCGAAATCAAGAGTCAACACTTGGGCGCCTGGGTGGCTCAGTTGGTTGAGCAACTGCCTTTGGCTCAGGTCATGATCCCGGAGACCTGAGATCGAGTTCCACATTGGGCTCCCAGCTTCACGGGGAGTTTGCTTCTCACTCTGACCTTCTCCCTTCTCATGCTGTCTCTCACTCTCTCTCTTTCTCTAATAAATAAATAAAATATTTAAAAAAAAAAAAAAAGAGTCAACACTTAACCTACTGAGAGACCCAAGTGCCCTTAACAGACGCTCATCAACATTTAGAAATAGAAAGAAAAACAATCTCTAAAAGCAGGATAGGGATGAGAAGGATGTATGGAAGGGGGCTGTCAAAACACGAGTGAAATCAATGAATCTCACCTGACCTGGAGGGAGAAAGTAAAAATAACAACAACAACAACAAAAAACCTCCACGAGTTGAGAGACCAGACAGGGCACCGAGTATCAAAGCTTTCAGAAGGGGCTGGTGATTCCATTGTTGTGTTTGCCAGAAGCCGGTGATGACGGCGTTCCAAAAACATTTCACAGTTTTCATAAAATTAGCTAAATTCATTTCACAAACCTTCTACTCAGATGGTTGTGACAACTTAACCTAGTATATCAAGACAGTTAACGTCTAAAAACTGTGTGCCAAAAAACTATCAGAATCGCTTAAAAAAAAAAAAGAAAAAGGTTTGTGGCGTTGTATGATCTATCATTGCTGAAGAATGTGTAATTCTCACCTTTATATTACCCTGTTCCCTACAAAAATGAAAAGCGCTATGGCCTATATGCCTTGCTGTACAACAATAAATCCACAAATATTGAACTGTATTTTCTATCCTGAACTGGTTCCCTTGATCAGGTGGTAGAGAATGTGGGGAGACTGAGGGAGACTATTTGGTCCTTTATGCTCTTTTTTATATAGAACATTAAAAAGGCATTTTTATCCCAGATGATTGTATTCTATTTTCTTTCCAGAAAGATCTTTCCCAAATGTCTCATATCCTTGATCAGAGCCAACGACAGAAACTTCATCTCTTGCCCTCTGGGGCTGTGATTCCCCACTACTGTACGATTGTGTCACCCCCTAAGGAGTTCTAAAAAGTACATCTATCTGGGCTTTGATCCAGAATCCCTGGGTGGGACCTGGAGATCTACATTTTTTGGAAAGCCAGCTGATCAGGGTCACATACAAGCATCCGCAGCCCTTTGCCATCCCTGCACATTGCCTGGCTCCAAATGCATGTTCCTCTGGATGCCCCCGCTCTCCTAAAGGATGGCTGCTATGCCAACAAGCAATCACTTCCTCAGGGCACAAAACTTGTAATCATTGGTTCGGCAGGTAGTGGCGACCCCTGTACAACCACAGAAACAATGCAAGGCTCTAGTAAATTCACTTCAACGGAAGCTTGTGTCAGATCGTGTTAGAAATCTGCCTTGTACCCATACAAAACTCACAGGACCGCTGTAATTCTGTAGCCTCATCCAAAGGACATGGTGAACCACAGTGGAGATGGGTGGAAAGGAGAGAGCGCCTGGACAAGATAGGGCCTGGGCCAACGTGACAGATCATTTATCCCACGGGACTGTCCTCTAGGAGGCAGTCACTTAACTTCCCATCAGACTCCATGAATGTAGTCTACTCCAGACAAGTGAGATGGGAAAAGCACAGAGGTAGAAAGGTTCACTGAAAAACGAATGCAAGGTCCGGGCCCTCAAGTAAGAGGCTCTACTAGACAGGTTGTCTTAGACTATTTGCACTGCTATGACAAAATATCATGGCCTGGGGGACTTACATATAAAAAAAAAAACATTTATCTCTCACACTTCTGGAAGCTCAGAAGGCCAGCCAACACCCCTGCTGGTTTGCAAATGGCCTTCTATCTTCTTGTAGCCTCACATGGCAGAGACGAGAGAGAGAACAGACTCTCTGGTTTCTTCTTATAAGGGTAATGAACTCATCATGAGGAACCCACGCTGGTGACCTTATCTAAATCTAACTGCCACCCAAAGGTCCCACCTTCTAATACCCTTCCTTTGGGTGTTAGGGCTTCTGCACAAGTATTGGGGGGTACATAAACATTCAGCCCATTACAGGGCCTTAGGCAAGCATATTAGATCTCAGAAAAAAGACTGGGAATGAATTCTGCAATGAACAGTCTACACTACCAATGGGTAGACATAGGAGGGACCTTAGAGTCTTAAAGGGCATGCACAAGATATCTGGCTTAGGACAGTAGATTTATTCCTCTCCACCAATTTATAAGATATAAGAGCTAAAAAAGCATAACACACACTAATCTGATAAGCATGAAAAACGAAATACAAACCGCTGAAAAGCAATTGGCTCAAAAATTATGCAGGAGCTGAGTATGCCCTAGGAACAGAAAGAAAAATAACTGATAGAACTCCATGAGACATATAAGAAAATCACTTTTTTTTAAAAAAAAACCAATTTAAGAGTAATGTATCAAAGACCAGAGCCATGCCTAGGCACAGCAGGATGCTGGCTGAGTTCAGGTAAAAGGTGTCCTCCTGATTGAATTCACAGACACTTGCTTCTAGAATATGCATGGGAAGCAATTCAAGGGACTATCAATGGCTCCTGCTTTCCAGGAGAACGAGTGAGAAGCAGGGAGACAGGGAAGAGTCTCACTGTGGAGTGAACGCCCTTTTGAAACTTAAACTTTACAGAATGTTTATCTACAAACTATTTAAAATTACAGAGTGTTTAACCATAAACTATTTAAAAGTTAACGAATTAAAAAAAAAACAAACCCAGGGAGGAGTGTTGCAATTTCTCACATTTTTATATATATTCAGATAGAAGCCTATTTTGAATTGACAAAACCCTTCCGTCAGCTGGCAGCATATACCTCCGCCAAAGACATTTTTCTGAAGACCTGTAAGGCCAAGGAATTCTCCACTGCTGGTGAAAACCAACACCAAAAGGAAATACGTAAAACTCGATAGGATACAAAAGCCCATGTCGATCAAGCAACCGTTTTGGTGACAGCCAGTGGAACGGGGAAGGTAGTCACCTGCCCAGTCAACGGTGACTTGTTCATACGTTTAACATAGAACGGGCCATGACTCATGCATGAATAGGCTACATCAGCCCTGTCAAAGTAAGGGGAAAAAACTATTCAGATAAATTGCAACCTCAAAATGCTGTGAAAGAAATCCATTTGTGATGCCATTGCAAAGTTCACTGCACTTAAAATAAGCCCAGTACTCAAAACAACAGAATAGAAAGGTATTTTACAGATACCGGTTTTGTTTTGTTTTTCCTTTTTTCTCTTTCCCTTTCCCTTTTTCTTTTTTTTTCTTTTCTTTTCTTTTTTTTTTTTCCTTTTTCTTTTTATGTTCAGTTAGCCAACATACAGAGGTATCGAGTTTTGAGAAGGTAACTGCTAAGGCTTATAACCCATGTTAAAATCAACAACGGTATTTCTTGGCCAGCACTCCTCCATCTCACAGATCCTTAAGTGGCGAGCATTGTTTAGTTTTATTGTATGTGTAAGGCCAGAAATTTGCTAAGAATATCACAGGCAGGAAGTGGCAGAGAAAGAAGTCACAGTCTGGCTTTATTTCAAACACCTATGATCTTTCCAGATCACGCGGCGATGAATTACATATCCAATCAAACACAGCAAAACAAGTTCTTTCTGGAACTACTAGTTTTGAAATGGTTCTCTATATCTAGGCAAGGTTAATCAGATTATCTAGCCTGAACAGACTAGTCTCCGCATTTAAGAGTACAGAAACTAAAAATGCCATTTCATCTCAATGCACATTTAATTATACCAATTTACCACTCTGTTTTTCAAGGTTGTACCTTGCTTTAATATTTTTTTTAAATCCTTCATCATGGAACACTACATCAAAAACTAATGAAGTACTGTATGGTGACTAACATAATATAATAAAAAAATACATACATAAATAAAACATTTAAAAGAAGACATCTAGGGGCGTCTGGGTGGCTCAGTGGGTTAAAGCCTCTGCCTTCGGCTCAGGGTCCTGGGATCCAGCCCCACGTTGGGCTCTCTGCTCGGCGGGGAGCCTGCTTCCCCCTCTCTCTCTGCCTGCCTTTCTGCCTACTTGTGATCTCTCTCCTCTCTGTCAAATAAATAAATAAAATCTCTAAAAAAATAAATAAATAAAAGACATCTAAATAAACAAACAAACAAACCTTTTGCCCTCAGTTAACTTCTAATACATCACATATGAAGAAAGTGAAAAACAGCCAGCATTTTAGTACGAAACACATGCATATAAGTGGATCATCAGTATAATAGCTATCTAGAAAATGTGACAACCCATTATGTCACTGAATAATTTGGACCTTTCATCTGTGGATTACCAACACAAGCCAATAAAAATGTTTATATTAATTGGTACTGCAGCATGCTGTAATCCAAAGATAACCAAAACCAAAATTACCAAAGTATCAAATGAAGCCTACATATTTTATTGATGTCATAATTGAGTATATAAGGTGTATCTCATTCATATAAAGCGAGCACGAGAGTTCCTTAAAGAAACTGTGTAAAAACAATTGGAAGATACTGACGTTTTTATCATTTGCTAAAGGGATTTATATATGGGTTTTAAAAAAGCATAACTACTCAATTGTTTCCCAGAGGGATATGACTAATCTTTACTTAAAATAATAGATAGGCGAGATCATATTCAAAGTTACATGTGGAACTAACATTAGAGCCTAGTGTCAAGATATCTATTTTGTTTTAAAATTTCCCAAGTCAAACACACAGAATTAGAGTTAGTATCCTATTTGTAATCTTTCCAAAAGTCAGTTACCTTTCCACACTACATATCATTTTTATAAAGAAAGAATTTACCTCCATGTTATCACACCAATTTACCAATGGTCTTCCAACCTTTAGGTGGAAAAAAATCTCAAGGCCATTATTCTGTTTTGTGGAAGAATGGATTACTTACGTTACTTTACTTTCAGCTTTACTGCAGTATAATTGACAAACTGTAACATATTTAATTGTACAACATGATCATTTGGTGTGTGGACACAGTGCTAATTAACACCGTTAATTAACAATTAATTCTACAATCCAGTTAATTAACGTACAGAATGGATTCTTTTAAATAATGGTCTTAAAAATTTCTGATTTTTAAATTATAAACTCCAAACAACATGGAAATACTTAAATAACTTTATGTTAAAAAAAAACCCAAGATGCTGATATGATGAAATGCCTCATTTCTAGTGAAAAGCTCCCGTACTTTGTAGTTGACCTCTAACCAACACCCATACTCTGATCCTTATGAATTTGAAGCATTTTCTAGTATCAGCAGGTACCATGCAGAATGAGTTCCAAAATGATTCTTCCAAAATACCCATGTACAAGAATCCTAACTTTGAAAAACATGTTACCTATTTCAAAGGATGTTAAATAATTTCAAATTGTCAATAATCTAATTATCAAGATAAGGTTCATATTTCTTCTAGTAAGTATTTAATGAATCTAAATGTAATTCCATATTACAATCCCTATTGAAGAATGCCAAAGAAACCACAGGAATCATAATTATATGTAATCAAACCCTTGATTTTGCATAAGAAAATGAATATCTAGCACTGCCAGAGATTTGCCCCAAGTATTAGTTTTGGCAGTGATTTTTTTTTTCATTTGACATTAAAATTACAGACAACAAAAGCAAAAAGTGGAAATATATCAAACTAAAATATTTCTTTAAGATTATTTATTTGAGAGAGAAAGTGAGAGAGAAAGCATGAGCAGAGGGAAGGCGGGGGGGGGGGCAGAGGGAGAAGCAGACTCCTGGTTGAGCAGGGAGCCCAATGTGGAACTCAATTCCAGGACCCTGAGATCCTGACCTGAGCCGAAGGCAGATACTTAACCGACTGAGCCACCCAGGCGTTCCCAGGTAAAATGTTTCTGCACTGCAAAGAAAACATGAACAAAATGTAAAAGCAATATATGCCATGAGAGAAAATATTTGCAAAACCTGTAGCTGATAAGGGGCTAATGTCCAAAATATATAAGGAACTTAAATAACCCAATAGCAAAAAACCAAATAAATGGATTAGAAAATAGGCAAAAATCCTGGATAAACATTTCTTCAAAAAAGATACACAAATGGTCAACAGGTACATGAAAAGATGCTCAACATGACTGTCAGGGAAAAGCTAATCAAAACCATAATGATCTTTTAGTTTACACTTACTAGAATGACTAGTATCAAAAAAATCCCAAAATAATAACTGTTATCAAGAATGTGAAAGAAAGGGGGCCCTGGGTTGCTCCATCGGGTAAGTGGCTGCCTTCAGCTCAGGTCATGATTTCAGGGTCTTAGGATCAAGTCCCATATTGGGCTCCCTACTTAGCGGGGAGCCTGCTTCCCCCTCTCTCTCTGCCTGCCTCTCTGCCTACTTGTGATCTCTCTCTCTCTGTCAAATAAATAAATAAAATCTTTAAAAAAAAAAGAATGTGGAAGAAAGGCAACTCTTGTTACTTGTTGGTCAGGATATAAATTGGTACAATGAATGGAAAACAGTAACATGATTCCTCAGAAAATCAAAAATAGAATTGCCATTTGATTGAGCAATCCCATTTCAGGGTATACTGAAAGGAAATAAAATCAGTATCCTGACAGATATCTGCAACTCCCATGATCACTGCAGCCTTGCAGCCTTATTTAGAGTATCCAAAATATGTAAACATGGTAAAGTGCCCATCAACAATTGAACGGATAAAGAAAATGTGATACACACACACACACACACACACACACACACACACAGCCAGTGAAATATTAGCCTTTAAAAGAAAGAAAATTCTGGGGTGCCGGGGTGGCTCAGTTGGTTAAATGCCTGTCTTCGGCTCAGGTCGTGATCTCTGGGTCCTAGGACTGAGCTCCAATTATGTGAGTTGCTGGGTCCCTGCTCAGCAGGAAGTCTGCTTCTCCCTCTTCTCCTCTCCCTCAGCATCCCCTCTCCCCCCAGCTCTCACGCACTCTCTCTCTCCCAAATAAATACGTAAAATCTTTAAAAAAAATAAATAAAATAAAAAGAAGGAAATTCTGCCAGTTGCAACAATACAGTTGAACCTGGAGCACATTCCACTCAGTAAAATAAACTGGACAAAGACAGACGAATACTACATAATCTCAATTGGATATGGATTCTAAAAAAAAAAGAAAAGAAAAAGAAAAAGGGGACGAAAAAGTCAGAGACTAGAAGGGTGGTTAATAGGGGCTGGGGGCTCGAAAAAAGGCAGATATTAGTCAGATGATATAAACTTCTAGTTATATTATAAAGAGATTCTAGACACCAAAAGTAGAGTATCGGAACTACAGTTAATAAATATGTCTTGTATACTTAACATTTGCTGACACGGATCTCAAGTGTTCTCACCACACAAACACAAAGGGGTAAGTAATGAGATGATGGATACATTAATCCGTGTAACTGTGGTAATCATTTCACAATGTGTATATGTATCAAAACATCGATTTTGATCAATGTATCAAATCAAAACATGTATCAAAATATGCATCACATTGTACATCTTAAATATATGCTTTTTTAAAAAAGATTTTATTTGGGGTGCCTGGGTGGCTGAGTGGGTTAAAGCCTCTGCCTTCGGCTCAGGTCATGATCTCAGGGTCCTGGGATCGAGTCCCGCGTCGGGCTCTCTGCTCAGCAGGGAGCCTGCTTCCCCCTCTCTCTCTGCCTGCCTCTCTGCCTACTTGTGATCTCTCTCTCTCTCTGTCAAATCAATAAATAAAATCTTTTTTTTTTTTTAGAGATTTAGAGATTTTTTTAGAGATTTTCAGAGAGAGAGGGGGAAGCAGGCTCCCTGCTGAGCAGAGAGCCCGATGCGGGGCTCGATCCCACGACCTTGAGATCATGACCCGAGCCTAAGGCAGAGGCTTAACCCATTGAGCCACCCAGGCGCTCCAAATATATGCATTTTTATTTGTCAGTCATATCTCAATAAAGCTAGTGGGAGTAAAATATAACAGATGGCAGAGTCATTTAACTGGATCCAGGGGTCCTGAAACCCAGTCCTTGTTTCTTTTCATCGTATTAAGGTAACAGTAATGATAATGTAAGGTAATTTGCCGAAAAAAAAAAAAAAGAGAGAGACAGTACAGAGACACAGTAAAATCAAATGTCATGTAAGTAGAATAAAATAGTGTAAGGAGGAATTGGGCAGTACATATTTATTATATAGATCTATGCATATATGTACCCAGAACTACACAGATTCTAGGTGACTGGGGATTCAATCTCCTCTTTGGCCTTCAAAACACATACTTTTTAATATGCTTTAGGAGGAGATGCAAAAATGGAAATTAAGACACATTTCTATGCTCTGCCATTTAAAGTGGAATTCCATTTTAGAAGACCCTGAGTCATACAATGGTATTGGTGAGAAGTTTGGTGATTATATTCGAAGACTATGACTTCGCTGACATACAGTTCCTGCCCATGGAAGCAAGAGCTCACCATTTAAAAAGGAAAATCAATTTTCTAGATGGAAACACAATTGTGACAATGGTCAGAATTACATTTCAGAAGCTACAATTTTGCCATCCCACATAGGAAAACAAGTGACAGAAATTCAAACTGATGAAACCTTAAAAGGTTATCTGCTGGATTACATCTATAATTTGGGAAATCCAGGAAGTTACTCCTTTTATAGATAAGACGTTTGGAACGTTTGTGGGTTCAAGATTCCCATCTCCATCAAATTCATATATTAAAACTTTAACTCCCGGGGCACCTGGGTAGCTGAGTGGGTTAAAGCCTCTGCCTTTGGCTCAGGTCATGATCTCAGGGTCCTGGGATCGAGCCCCGCATCAGGCTCTCTGCTCAGCAGGGAGCCTGCTTCCCCTCCTCTCTCTGCCTGCCTCTCTGCCTACTTGTGACCTCTCTCTCTGTCAAATAAATATAAAATCTTACATTAAAAAAAAAACACAACTTTAACTTCCAATGCGATGATATTTGCAGTGGAGCCTTTGGGAAATAATTAGGCTTAGATGATCCCTTACTAAAATCAAGCTATGACACAGAGGAAGTAGCATCTAATTGACCATTACTAACCCCCCCAAACTTTATAAATAAGTGTGATGAGATTGGTTCTTAGGACATATACTCTAGTATTGGTTATCACTGCTCTTTCTAATGGCCTCAGACCATGGTTTAACAGTAAGTCTATGTAGAATTTTGCAAGAATAAAAATCTTTGTATGCATCCCACGTGATATGTTATTTTTTTGCTCAAGGGAAGAAAATGACTTGCCCCTTGGGAATCCATTATCTTCTTCATGCTTCGTGGGAACTGAAGACATTGTGGGAAAAGCACAAAAACAAGGCAGAAGAACTAGACTATGTTTTTAGGTACATTAACTGCACAAGTTTGTCTTGGACCAACCAGCTGAAATCTCTGCACTATCTATAAAGGGAGAGAAATAGTCTGAGCTCAGTCACCTGGTCCGTTCTCTGCAGTGTGCGAGCCCAGAGGGCCGGACATGTTTAGTCAAGACGACACAGCCGATGAGTTGAGGACGCAGGCTCACAACATAGATTTCCTTACCTGAATTCTAATCTGGTATTCACCATCAACATGCAGTGGCAGATTTTTTTTTTTAAATATTTTATTTATCTATTTGACAGAGAGAGAGAGAGAGAGAGAGATCACAAGTAGGCAGAGAGGCAGGCAGAGAGAGAGGGGGGAAGCAGGCTCCCCGCTGAGCAGAGAGCCCGTTGCGGGGCTCGATCCCAGGACCCTGAGATCATGACCCGACCCGAAGGCAGAGGCTTTCACCCACTGAGCCACCCAGGTGCCCTGTGCAGTGGCAGATTTTAAAAATCAATGAGAAATTAGTGCTAAAGAACTTCCTAGGGCATGGCATGCAATGGAAATGAAAGCTAAGGTTACAATGATAATTTCTTTAAGAGTCTTCCGCAAAATTCACATTACCCTAAGATTTAATCTGTCTACACTGAGAAAGTTGCAGAAGAAATTATGTACACATATTATTTATGTGTATTATAAATAATTCTAAAATATGCACACATATTATTTCTACAAGGATGGCCCAAGATCAAGAAACATGGTTTAGTTTTTGCACAAAAAGATACTAGTTTCTGAATGATAAGAATTTCCTAAAATTATTTCTAACTATAAAAAAACCCCTAAAGCACCAGTTTTGCAGAACAACCCATTGCTAGCTATTCCAAATCCACATGCAAGTGGAAAATATATTTCTTTTTTGCAAGTTCATCTTAAGTGATACAAATGACATGGATTCTGGTGGTAAAAAGATAAATTCTGTGGTTAAGTACATGCCTTACAATTTCCAGTTCACTTCAGCTGCATTACAAATGTCAACACCACTGCCCAAAATAATACATATGCCTATTGACTTGGTTCTCTTTATAATTCTTTGGTATTTTAGAGGTCATATTAATGTTACACCCAGTGACTAGCAATAAGAAAGAATAAAGCATCTGGTTCCCCATGCAGTCACTTGAAGGAATATAATGACACTGAGAAAAGAAGTGTTTACCCTTAGTCCCCATTGACATCTTCAGTCACATAATGACAGAAGCCACTGGAAGCTTGTAAAAGAAACAAACGGAATTTCTAATCAGTATAAACCTCAGAGGCTCATGAGGTCTTACTGAAACGGTCTACCTCTTCCCTTATAGCTGCTGCTACTGTGAAAGCCGCATGTCACTTGGAGTCCCCAAATGCCATAGGTGATTATGAATCAGGATCTAAGAGGATGCCTGAGACCCACTTTTGTTTACGGCTCCATCAGCAAGAAGGTTCTCCTTTGGTTCTACATGAGTAAATAAATCCAATAGATACATGGATATTCTGCACTGAACCCCTGTTGGCCAGAGTCATTCCTCTGATGAAATATATATGAATATTTATGATGTACATAAGGAGTCTAGCACAAGATTATCTGTTCTACCAAGTCCGACCTTCACTCTGGTGAGCCGAGTGGCCCTTCCAGGACGGCTAATGCTTTTCCATATACTCCTTCACGGACATTAATTCCCCATCAACAACAATTTCTCTCATCTATTTATCATATCCTACCTTTACGTGAATGCACAGGTCTTACTTGTTGACCATGTAACTCTAAAGTGAAATTACATAAACAGTCAACAAGCACACAGTTTAGTTAAGTCAAGGAGCCAATGCTCCAACTCAAGATCATTAGAATCTAAAAGTCATGCATTCATTCAACTTTCTTTTGGAAAGAGGAAACAGTCTAGAGGACTGGTAGAGAACAGTGAAAATATTGAAATAATCAGAACATCTGCCAAGTTCTGTCTTTCCCCTCTTGAGGTTACACTGCATAAAAAAATAGAGGTGACTCTTGAACAATGGGGTGGTTAGGGGTGCCAACCCTACACAGCCCAAAATATTCATATTACTTTTGACATCCCCAAAACTTAACTACTAAGAGCCTATTGTTGACAAGGAGCCTTACCAGTAACATAAATAGCTGATTAACATATATTTTGTATATGTACCACACACTCTATTCTTACAATAAAGAAAGCCAGAAAAAAGAAAATGTTATTAAGGAAATCATAAAAAAGAAAAAACATATTTATAGTACAGTACAGTATTTATCAGAAAAAAAAACCTGCCTAGTTCAAACCAGTGTTTTTCAAGGTAAGCTGTATTATTAACCACAAGGAAGAAAAGAAATGAGAGTCATGAAGAATTAGGACGAATAAGGAAGGATTACCTCTGACCAAGATATTTTGCTGGGTACATACACAAGTATTTTTTTTTTCATACACAAGTATTAACTCAATTAATCCTCTTCATATCATTCCTATTTCCACACATGGAGAAATAACTCTCTCAAGGGCAGCACCAGGATGTAAATCTCGGCCTGTGAGACTCAAACACGATGCATTTTCAAATAGTTGTGTCTGCTGTGTACAGTGAGGTGCGCTCACTCCTTCTGGTCGACCCACCAACACAAGGTATGTGGGAGCACTTCTGCCTCTCGTCAGAGTGGAAGGGAAATGTAAGTGCTTTCTAAAATGTCCTTATTTCCTCCTTATTCCCCACTAAACCCAGAACCTTCCTATAACGTGCACCTGCAAAATCATCAAACCCACTATTTGCCACTTAACGTTTTCATTTTCTCAGTTTTTCTTTCCTGTTGTCAGGGTGTCCAAATCCTGCCATTCTGCCAAAACTCCTCGAAAACCTAAGAGGTGAGTTATTCAAACCTAATGACCAACCCTATTTTATCTTGGGCAATTCTAGAATGTCTTGAGCTTCATGCCTGGAGTTGGTATTAAGCAGGAAAAGAAGACTGTGTTCTTGATGATCCTCTTCTAGTTATAAAGACACAAAGGTGCCGTGGTATAGCCTGGGCATACAACATTTTCCCGGGAACATTTTTTAGAAACTGCATTCCCTCTGCCCAGCACAGGAATGCTTCCTCTCATCAGCTGGTTCACTTAGACTCATTTTGCAGTTTCTTCTCACAGGAAAGGTTGTTCTTGTTTTCCTGACCTTTGCCAAATCCCACTGATAATCATCCTTTTCGGGGCCGATGAGTACTGTATTATATTTTTTTATGAGATTATGTAATTCTAGTCCTGAGGAGGAACATAAACTACAGGAAGCCAGGGATTTATCTGTTTGTATTCAATACTGTCTCCACAATTGCCCAGCAACATTCCTATGTGTAGTAGATGCTCCATAAGTATTTTTGAATTGATTAATTTGCAAATTAATCACCTAAGGTTAAGGCCAGGCAAACACATAGCCACAGGACACAATAAAATCTGCCAGGTTTGAAACTTAGTTAATTGGGCCAATGTCCCATCCCCAGCTACGTTAGTCGCGATCTGCCTTGGATCTTAAGTCCTTGCCGATACATCATTTTTCTCAATGCCAAGAACACAAAAGTATATTTTAAAGAATCGATAAGTACATATTCAGAATCTTCCAACACATGAGATGCTAGAGAAGTACAAAGAAATACAGACCGTGCTTCCTCCTCTCAAAAAATTCATCATATAGTTGACTGACTAATGTGTGGAGAGAAATGTGGGGAAGTGGGAAAGTTGCAGCGTTAACACAAGGGTAACGGAGAGGGAGGTCACTGAAGGCCAGCAGCATGAGAGACGCCTCAGGGCAGACTAGGGGCTCGAGCCCAGTGCTCGGCCTGAAATACACTAGAGGGAGATGAAGAGGGGGTGCTCTCAGGGAGAACATTAGCTATACTGAAGGAAGGGAAGGAAGCCTGCTTGACTCCTTCGGAGGGTGGAAAACAGTGACAGCATTTCCATTAAGTCGGGAGATGAGAGAATAAAGAAGCCTGAGACTTCAGGTGATGGGGAGACCACGAGCCACGTCCAGTTCTTTTTATTTTATTTCTGCATTATTATGTTCAATTAGCCAGCATATAATTCTTAAGAGTGGAAAGACATGCTGGAAGAATTTCTATTTTAGGAAGATTATTATAACAAGTTTATTTTTCAAGGAACAAAAGTAGAAAAACGTGCAAATGTAGGCAATTGGAGGTTGGGGAAAAGAGTCAATACGGTCTTCCAGAACAGTAATAAATGTGTATATAGGTGCACGCGTGCGAGTGTGGAGAGAGGGTTTAGTTTTTCTTTTTCTTTTTTTTTTAACATCAAGTCTCCATGTTTTCAGCACTCAGATATCAGCACATTTAAACTCAGTTCAGTGCACTGAAATCTAATCTGTGGAACCTCACCAAAAGAAGGCAGCATGGCGATCGTGGCAGCGGTTTCTATCGCTGTCTGGGTCCTAATTCTTTAGTCACCTTGTGGCCGACGGCAAGTCAGGGGCCACCGCAGGGTGATATTACATCAGTCCACGGAAAGATAGCATGTGTCGAGCCCTCACTTGTTCCCAGCTCTACCGATAAAAGATAATTCCAGGAAAACAGCAAAAGAAAAAGCAGAAGGCTGGAAGGTCAGTTATAACATTTGACCCTTTAAATTGAACTTTCTCTGTCAACCAGCCAGAGCACAGATGGCCTGAAATGACTGACCTGTTATTTTTCTATAGACTTCACAATTTTTCTTTAAAACAACTCCGATGCGACTCAAGTGATACATTCTCCTTTGACCAGCAATGAAAAGCGTACAATACTTTAATAATTTCCTCATGGTCACAGACCATTTTAAAGACGATTTTCCCCCGTTTATTATTAACTGTTTAAACTTACAAGCCCCCTTCAATGAGTTTGGTTAAAAAGCTGTAACTGGGGCGCCTGGGTGGCTCAGTTGGTTGAGCAACTGCCTTTGGCTCAGGTCATGATCCCGGAGTCCCGGGATCGAGTCCCATATCGGACTCCCGGCTCTGCGGGAAGTCTGCTTCTCCCTCTGACCTTCTCCCCTCTCATTCTCAGTCTCTCACTCTCTAATAAATAAATAAAAATCTTTAAAAAAAAAAAAGCTGTAACTGAGGGCTGTCTAAACTTTAAAGAGAAAATCATAAAAGAGTTGAACTTAATGGAGACAAGAGAAGACACTCATGTATCTATACCTGTAAAATAACGGGCTACGCATAACTCAGGTGAGCGCGGCTGAATACCAAGAAAGTTAACGTATTTACAGTTGGTCACTTAGAAAGACGGGCAGTTTAAGGAACAAAGTGAATAGGAACATCGACCATGTATAGCTACCTGCAATATTTGAAAACGGGATCACACGATCCTCATTTCCTTTTCTGAAATCAAGATTCACGACTTGAAAAACATCCTTTACCTTTCTCAGTATTTCTTTAGATGTATCTTCGTCATTACCAGCACACAGGAGTTGAGGAGAGCCAACCTAAATCAACAATCCATCACATGTATTCATCAAAAGCTCTGCTGTTTTTATTCTCATTAGCCAATATTTGTTTCCCATATTACTGAAGTAAGGCTCTATGAAAATTAGAAGAAATAAATTTAAAATTTAAAGAAATAAAATTTCTGGGGCACCTGGGTGGCTCAGTCAGTTGAGCATCTGAAGCTTGGTTTTGACTCAGGCCATGATCTCACAGTCGTGGGACAGAGCCCTGGGCCATGCTCTCCATTCAGCATGGAGTCTGTTTCAAATTCTCTCTCTTTCTCTTAATCTCGAATAAATAAATAAACAGAATCTTTAAAAAAAAATAAAATTTCATAATCTATTTCCTGTGCACATGCATGCTTTTGTAAAAATTGGTAGATACGCTCACGGTGTATTTTAATGAATTTTTAAAGCAACAGAATAAATTATTATATCCATATAGAGATGTAGATCCACTTGCCAACTTTTCTGAATGTTTGCAAGTCTCACAGCATGAAGGGAATAATTACTTGTAGAAATTTTTAAATAATTTCAAATAAACAGGCACTTTGTGACTTACATTCTCCTCTTTAAAATCCTGTGCCGGATAACTACAATTAAATTGTGTTTATATCCATGATGTTCTTGTAGATAATGCCAAAAGATAATTAATATCATAAAAAATGAAAACTGCATCCTAATGAGGATGATTTGCCTTCCCAAGAAACACAGGTGCAAGAATATCAGTCGAAGATTTACCAGCTCTTTATTTTCCTTCTAAGGACAGACCAATGGAGCCTCTGAGCTTAGACAGAATCAGCCACCCAGACGAGGAAGGTCACAGTGAAGAGGATGCGGTGAGCTATCTCCTGGGTACTGCCTCGCTTGGTAACTACGATTATTTCCCAAGAATTTCCATATTATCACCACCTTTATTTCTTCCTTTGTATGTTCCCAGGAATGAAGAGATACCCAAGGATCTGGGAGTTTTTTGCTAGTCTTGGAAAATGATAATGGTGTGAGCTCCTTAGGCAATGGCAGCCCCCCTGCATTGGGAGGATTTGACTATAGGGTCACCCTCAAGATTTATGAGAGGAGAGAAGAAATCTCTAGCCAAATGCTTAGTCACCTCCCCACCGTGGACTTCCAGTTCAGTAGATCAGGCAGTTCTACTAATAAAAGCACCTGTTTCCTTAAGTTAAATATTGATGTGCAGGGTTGACTCTAAAGCATTTAACAATCAGTAGGTCATACCAACCAGCCAGGAGCCGGGACCTGAGCCCGGGGGCAGCCCTCCACTGGCTCCTACCAGGCCAAGCAATCATGTTCTAGTTTCTGAATTACGGAGGACCGATGGATGCACTGGGGGAAACTCTGGGTGGCAGGTGGGGCGAGGCAAGGGAGCTTAGGTCCGATCCATAACTACCTTCCAACCCACACAAAAATATTTTAGGATTTCCACGATCCAACCGGCACATCTTTGCCATTGTGTACTCCCTAAATTAGCCATATTTGGATGCATGAGCTTCTCCTCTATATTCTAGGGAGCGCGGAAAATTAATTTTTGGCAGGCTTGCAAGTCAATCTTTTTTAGTTAAATATGGAGGCAATGTAACACGGCAGTTAGGAACAGGGGCTGCACCACTCACTATACAACGCTGTTACTAACTCCGGCCTCCTCGATTCATAAAATGGAAATGATAAGAATACTCCTAGGAGTGCTCTGAGAATTGATGGAGTGATGTAGAAAAGGCACTTGGCATGGCAGGTGCTCAATAAATGCTGGTATATCTCTACTTCGATAGTAGAAATCTTTGTCTAACTACACTGTCACGATCAGTAGGAAATAGAGCCTCCAAGCTATTTTAAGTTACCTAAAAAGAAATTGGCATGAATATATCTTACTTTCCAAGCTGTTGGGGGAATGATGTATGCCTTCAGATTAAGTTTGGAAATTGAAGAACAAATGTATTTTTGTAAGGTCTAAATTTAAAAAAGGTCAAAAAAAAAAAGTGGTACCTGGTCTCTTTTCATTTTATTTTTAATGAGGGAAATTATTTATCAGGAACAGTATGATATGGTGGTGATATTCCATGATTCACTGACAAAATAAATGGTTTCAGAGTATTTCTCCACAGATATGAATAAAAACTTAAATACGGCATGCAGCATTTTTTAAAAAGGATTTCAATTGCGAAAAACTATATGACATCTTATTTTTATAAGGAAGTTTAATAATTTTTTGGCCAATATTTTCTCTTAAAAATAAGAACCACTGACTTAAAGAATAAAGAAACACGTGGTAATATTTTTCAGCCTCCTTTAGGACATCATGAAGGGCACTGCCATATATCAGTTGTCTAATACAAAATTATACAATGATAGAGCTGAAAGAAACCTTCTCAATGAGCTTGATGCTAAGTGGGGAACATTGATTAACTCCAATTAAAATGTCTAATTAAAAATATTCACCTCCTAGAGAGAGTCCAATATATAAAGCCACCTGTAATGATTATCATCAATAATTTCTAATTTTCATTAGAACATTTTAAATTTTAATCTGAAATAGATTTTTATTCACCGTGAAACAATGAAAACATTTAGAAGAGCCAAGGGTGCTTGTGGAGAGAGCTATGTGCATATGAGTAAGCATGAAGACATGCCATCTGTAGGCAATTAAAAGGAAGAAAATTATCTCTTTTACCAAAAAGAGTTGTGATGTTCAAATTCAAGTTTCCCAGATAGCCTATCTCTGCTCCTTTTCTCCGATCTTCTCTGCTTAGCTTTGTCTTCTTAGGGGCACTATTATTTCCTGCTTTACTGATCACTTGAGACAGAGAAATCACACATTCTCAAGAGACAACACATTTTTCACGTCGGTTATGGAACGTTCCTAAAGATATTAGGTTGAGGAAATCACGTCTCAGATATTTCGGATTTCAGAGATCTAGGTGGGAAAAAAAATCACATGTAGGAAATAGTACTGCCGTCCAAATTTTTCAGAGGAACAATGACTAAGAAGTCAGTTCACTGATGGGTCATGACAATGAGTTAACTGTATTGGGACTGCTTTTTTCAAGAAATGAAATATGAAATTACAGAACAGAATAGAAAACATGCTATAGAGAGCAAAATAGAAAACGATTGTATCATACATAGTAATTCACTAAATTTTGTTTCACTTTCATATATACACACACATGCAAACATCACACACATGCGTGTGTACTATGGTGTGATGAAAAAGGCATTTCTTACTGTTCCATCGGGCAAAAGTGTTTGAAAGCCACTGAAATGGAACAGAAATCACAACTGGCATTCAATAGGTAAGTTTCAGTCAACTAAGTATTTAATTTAGTTCACAGAGTGGCTTCCTGGACATTGGATTCGTGGCTAATATTTAGAGATTGCAAGAGTTCACAAAAAGACTGTTTATGTGAGTTCCTTTGAAAGATCAGAAGATCTAACATCCCTTTGGGACACAGTCCCTGGAGCTGAGAATTCACTGCGTCACTAGAAAGGACATGGGCTGTCCCAGTCGTCAGGGTTCCTCACTCCTCCTCTGGCTCTGCTCTTACACTTGCCAGACAATTTCAGGCATTTGAACTTGACACCACTGGTCTACACTTGTGCTGTGACAAGGGTCACAGAGGTTCGGGGATTTTTAAAGTTTGATCTGGATCCTCCCCCGGCCTGACAGACACTGGGTCTAGACTGAATCTGGTGATGAAAGAAATAATTAGAAAATCATCCATCTGGAAGGCCAGCATGTCCCTTAGCAGTCCTTACTGTAAATGTTTCATTTCACAGACAAGAAAACTGAGACCCAAACATCACAGCATTAATAGCTCCACGATCTAAGTTTTTACTTTTATCTGGATGCCCTTTCATGGCTCTCATGAGCTGAATAATTTTCAGAAATGAAAGGTGATGGGGCACCTGGGTGGCTTAGTGGGTTAAAGCCTCTGCCTTCAGCTCAGGTCATGATTTCAGTGTCCTGGGATCGAGCCCGGCATCGGGCTCTCTGCTCAGCAGGGAGCCTGCTTCCCCCTCTCTCTCTGCCTGCCTCTCTGCCTACTTGTGATCTCTCTCTCTCTCTGTGCGTCAAATAAATAAATAAAATATAAAAAAAAAAGAAATGAAAGGTGGCTTTGAGGCTATGGAGGCATACCTATGTGACGTGTAAATGATCTACAGGTGATGCAGACCTTGGTAGAAATAAAATACTGGCAATCAACATTCTAGGCACACCGACATCATATTTTGTTCACATCTGTTTCTTTATTTACCTACAGTATCCAAGTGTGTATCAATTGAAGAAATATAACTGTGTGTGGGCATGCCTGTAGAGCATACATTCTAAAATATGAATGACCCAGGTTAATTTCTCAATCTTGACAAGTATATCATGGTAATGAAAGCTGTTAACATGGGGGGAAATTAGGTGAAGGGTGTATGGAACTCTCTGCACAGTCTTTAAAACCTCTCCGTGAATCTAAAATTTACCTCCAAAATAAAAGTTCTGTTTAAAAATATTGAGAAACCATGAATAAAGATGTCATGAGAATGCCATATTCCTCAGCAGTAAAAACAGAAAAGGATAAATTTATCTTGAAGAAAACACTCCTTTGTCAAAAAAAACAAAAAACAAAAAAAAAAAACCTACTCCAATGTAACTGTCACCACTCAAAACCTTGCAACAGGCTGGCCCAAGGCTTCTAACAAGGTCATGGCTCTAAACAGGCCCAAATGTTGCTCCCACCTTGAACTACAGTGCCCTCTGTAAGACATATAACACACGCAAAAAGTAGTTTTAACTGATAAAGAGGTGTGCTTTCCAGACATTATCTGTAATACCCTAGAGAGAAGAAATACCAGTTTTGGTTTTAATGGCATAGATCTGAGAAGACATATGGCTTAATTTTATTCTGCAGCTTTAATGAATACTTAAGAGTATAATTAGAAAAAAAAGAACAAAGGGGTGGGGGACAAATACAAATAGGATGGCAGTTATGACACACACCTGTGTTCATGCTCTGTAGCACATGTCTACAGAGCACACATAAGGGACATCCCATCTGGGCTGGGAGACAATGAAGCACCAATAACACCATGAATAACTTAAGAGGCGTAATACAACAAATGCTACAAAGGGATAGTGGTATATGGTCATGACAAAGAGCAAACAAGGGGTGTTAATCTATCCTGGGGTCTGCAAATGACTGAATTCTGTAAGCTGAGTCCTGAAGGACAGAGAAGACTTCATCAGGGATCACCAAAGCAGAGGAAAAGGGGAAGGGAGTGAAGTATGCCCAAGGTCCAAGGCAAGAAGGGGCATGACAATTTCAAAGGGCAGAAAACAGGCTCCCATAACCAGAACACTGGCTGTCCAGGGCCACAGGGGGCACGGTGAACCTGGACAAAGATGTGGGCCAGGTCACAGAGCTCCAACAGGACTGACACAGAAATGTGAATTTTCTGGAAAAGGCAAGCCCAACTCTGTAAAGTGTGTTAGGAAGCAAAGGGACATGGGTGCCTGGGTGGCTCAGTTGGCCAAGCATCTGCCTTTAGCTCAAGCTATGATCCCGAGGTGCTGGGATCGAGTCAGTCCCACATCGGGCTCCCTGCTCAGTGGGGACTCTGCTTCTCCCTCTCCCCCTTACTAGTGCTTTCTCTCTCTCATCCTCAAATAAATAAATGCAATCTTAAAAAAAAATACTTCCTGTCCTGGCCTAAAGAGATGTGCTCGAAAAAGCAAAAAATACAGTGGGTGAATATTCAAGAAAACAAAACTTTAATTAACATCTTCTCTGCCTAGGGAACCATCATAATGTGAAACCCTGTTAGGTTCACCAAAATGGAAATCGATTTCAAACCAACCAACCAACCAACAAAAAACAAAACCATGGCCAGCTATACACAGGTATGAGTGTTTGCAGAAGTAGCCACATTCTCGGGCTTTTGGTGGGACAGGCATCCATATCAACCAGAGACATTTTGAAACAACAAAGAACTCTAAAAGTGACCCAGTCAACTCTCTCACTACTACATATGTTAGCCACTCATTAAAAAAAAAAAAAAAACAACAACCCAAAAAACAAAAACAAACAAAAAAAACTAAAAAGAAATCTTCACACACGTAAAATTGTTTCATAATATTTTTGGAAGAAATAGCAGAAATAAAATACTTCAGAGACTTCATCTGCCTGAGGCTGATATACTAATTGTTAAAAAATTAACCACCCAATTACCTTATACTGAACTGATCATTTCAATGTTCAATCAACGAATGATACAAGAATTGCAGGCCTCATAATAGTCCTTTTGCCCTCGAATTATAGTAAAGTTTTACCAGAGAAAGTAGAAGTCTTAAGTGGTTACTCACAAAACAAAGTCTAAGTTGAAATCACTTTGAATAACATATGGTCATTGTTTCTTATTTCTTGGTTCTTTTGTTATTACCGTAATCTTAATTAAATATCTGGCTGGATGTAGAATATGTTGAAAGGGCCAGGGGGAAAAAAGATACTATGTAAAAGCACATAGAGTGGCTTTGTTTTATCAAAATCATAATTTTTTGAAACCTTTCTTCCTTCAATAGGAAATATTGATGAGAACCTACATCGTTCTTCTCTTCACATTGTAGAAAGAGCCTGGAAGCTGCCTGCCAATAATTGCAGAAAATACTAAAAACCAAACAGAGCTGGTCTTTCCTATTTTCTCAGGAGCCCAGATATTGGGGAGAAGAAAAAGCCTCCTCTGCCCCTGGGGTCAACTGCTCCTGATTTACTCATTTTCCTTCATACCAATTTTCTTTCTATTTCACTTCACCTACTTTTTCTCAATCTTCCTCCAGGGAACAAACTCACGTTACAAATGCTAAGTCATCAGCCAAGGTTTTCTCTCTAAGTAAGTGGTACAAACTCAAAGGGCTCCAAGAATGGCCGGAACCTCTGGGAATAGAATAGTGAGGTTTCTTGAAGGACTAAGACCTCAGAGGAACCTGATTATTTGGGAGCTTTGAGAAAAGTCTGGAAGCAAAGACACTTTCTTTTGTATCTGCAATTGCAACATATTAGCACAAAGACTAAAGATCCTTTCTGTTTTCAAAAGCATCCTATGGATCTGTATCCTCTTTTTTTTTTTTCTAATGAATTTAAATCACTAAGCGGTTATCAAACTTTTAGCAGTGGAAGACTTTATTCGATCTATTAAATCTCCACTAAAAGTGGCATTTTAATAGTATATATTAATGTTGACAAGTTCAAAATTGTCATATGTATACCCAACAAATGGAAGTGATGTATATTTAACAACACAAAATCTTGCAGTTGAGTTTGATATATGACGGGTGCTTTCATAAACAAATTACTTGGGGATTTCATTTTAGTTGCAGAGCAGTGACAAAATCCTAATTCACATAGAAAAAGGGCTGAAATTGCCATGTTTTCTCAAGAACTTCTCTCAAAATCTCCAAACTGTACATCAATTAAACTAATTCGGTTGCTTGAAAGAGGGGTAGTAGAAATTCCTTGTTCAGACTGGAAATGGAACATTAATAATCACTTTCTTGCATTTCCTAAATAGTAAATATTCAACATGGATGGAATCAATGAACAAACAACTCAGTCAGTCTTAACCTCCTTTGTTTAGCAGAAAGTATGCTTTAAAGTATATTTCAAAATTAGGTATGTTAAAAATACCACTTTTAAAAAAGATCTGAGATGGTGAAAAATCACACACAAGTACCAAAACAAATAATTTTAGGCTGAGTTTTTAAGTGCAGCCACTTGCATGTAACTATAGCTCAAGAATCAGTAATCTTACCTTGGCCAAATTCAGCTCATTCTGTTAGTACCAGAATTAGTAACAGCTGGAGTAAGGTGAGGGGCCCTTCTAATTTAATGGTAGCCACTAAAATCATGGGTAAAATAGATATTTTAGGATGGGATGGGTAACACTTGTATAATACTTGCTACTGCAGCCTCGGAGTTTTGCCTGATATGCGACGTGTATGCTACAGAAATTTGAGAAATTTGGTATGATTGCAAGGGAACCCAGGATAACACTGTACCCTTCTAGAAAGTAATACATTTTCCGGAAATGCCAAATAAATGCCCAGAGATAGTAGGGAAATTTTTATTCCAAGAATCAATTTGGTAAAACAAATTAAACACCTTGGTGATCTCCGGCACATTCGAATTTGTTAATTAGTAAATGTATGTTATCCTAGATCTTTCAAGTGATTAATTTCTTAAGATTAAATTTGAACAAAATAATTATTTCTTCTTAAAGCATACTATGGTGCTAAGGAACATAAGTAGAAAACCAATCACCTAATTAACAGATAAAGGCAATAGCTTGATTGATAGGAGGCAAACAACAGCTAGTCCAGGCATTATAACTTAATTCATCAGCGACCAGTAAGGACAGTAGTTGATCTAAAAAAAAAAAAAATGTAAACATAAACACCCTGCACACACATCAAAATCACAACCTTTCAACGAGCATGTTTCTTTCCACTGATTCATGTGTGTTTTGTTCAAACTAAACAAATGCATATGTATGTATAGGTACACTTATTTACAGAATTTTGTTTTCTAAAAAGGAAGGCATTTCATCCACACAACCCTCTGAATAATCAGATATTTAACTGGAGAAATAAAGTGACTTTGTAAGGTACACTGTATAATATAAAGTATGTGCCATGCTATGCAGCTAAAAAGGAGAGGACTATGACCAGTATTAATGGGAATCAGTGCATCACTGACATTAAACCAACAGGCCACTAAAGAGATTCAAACAAAATTCTCTCCTGATCACAAGAAGGTCATACACACAAAGTTATTTGTTTTTGCCAAAACTTTCGGATGGCAAAAGGAAAACAATTTGGTAACAAGTTTGATGTCTTTCTTTCAAGAAGAAACCATCCATGAGGCGAGAGAGCACGACTTTTATTTTCTTCTTCTAGAGAGGGAGAGAGGGGTGAAGAAGGGCAGAGGGAAAAGGAAAGAGAATCTTAAGCTGGCTCCAGTCTCAGCATGGGGCTCAATCTCACAACTGTGAGATCATGACCTGATCTTAAATCAAGAGTTGGACGCTTAACTGAATGAGCCACCCAACTGTCCTCCAACTGTCATAACTTCATAACTAAACATCAGCGATGGATGAGGTGATATTTTATAAACAATGGCACATCACTTAATAAAAGTAAATGACCCATTATGGTTGGAGACAAAGCATGGGACAACTGGTGAAATGTGACAAAGGTCTACAGGCTAGATAATAGCACTGTATAAGTGTTAACTTCTTCATCTTGAGAACTATACTATGGTTACTTAAGTGAACATCCTCGTTTTATAGGAAATAGACACAAGGAATTTAGAAATAAGGGAGGATCATGTATGTAAATTACTCTCAATGATTTCAGAAACACAAGGTGAAGAGAAAGAGAATAATAAAGTATGGTAAAATGTTAAGAATTGGGGAATCTGGGTACATGAGCATTCTGAGTACAAGATGGGCAAATTCTCTGTCACTGAAGTTGGTTCAAAACAAAAAAGGTCTTATACAACCATCCTGCAATGTTTCTGTGGGTTGTGAAAAGAGGAACAAAGTAACAGATATGGCTGTCCGTGGAGCTTGTACCTATGTACATTATACACACATGGATATAAAGTATACCCACGTGTCTGACACAGAAATAAAACAAATGCAATGTAAAATATATAGAAACAATCACTTTAAATTCCAAATTCATTACCGTATGGTTCATTACATTCTTTATATCCACGTCTGTTACTCAACACAATATAAACCTTTAAAAATAATTATGCCCTATGAAGTTCTGATAAAAAATTTGGTTCATTTACAAGGTTATTTCTAGAACCATGAAAGAGTTCAATTACCAATAAAATCAAGACTTTTCATGCAATAATTTTTCATACAATACATGCTCATAATGGCTTGTTTAAAAAAAACTGTATTTATCACCTAATTTGACCAGTTAGGGCTTACATCTAATTAAATAAAAGCAACAAACATGCCAGGATTGAAAATATCTACTTTAAGATAATCTTTGGCAACACACCGAAAACAGAATGATAGACCCATTTGTATTGAGTGTGTAGGGGAAAAAATGAGAAATAGAGATGAGATATAATATGTTCCAAGTACAGAGAGGCAGATACATAATTCTGTCTATAAAATGATATATACCAAAAAGATATAATAGAGTATTTTAAGCGCAAAATAGTCAATGATAGCTGGGCTAGACTGCCCATCTCTTTCAGGTGCTGTGAATAACACATTTATACGTCTTACATGTATATGTACTCAAAGAAGGAATATTTGAGTTTAATGGATAAGAATACAAATATACGATTAAAAAAAAAACCTCAGAAACACAAGACAACAGATGTTGTGCAGCAAGCACTCATTCTCCTAATGTTGAGTGCCTCTGGACTCAGTCCTTGATCCTCGTCTCTGTATCACTTACTTAATGATTCCATCAGTTTTCATGGTTTTAACTACCACCTGTTTGCCAAAAGCACCCAAATTTCTATTTCCAGTCCGGACTCCTTGCACAAACTCCTAAATGGTTTATACAATTGCTTATTAAAAATCTGTCTGGATTTCTAGTAAGTACCTTGACCTCCATTTGTCAAAAACTGAACTCCTAATAGCTCTCCACATCTGTCTCTCTCTAACGCCTTCCTCATCTCAGGGGAGGTAACCCCAAATAACCTGGCCAAACCACCTGACTTCATCTATGACTACTCTCTAGCTATTATGACTCACACCTTGTTAGTTTTACTTTCAAACCATAGCCAGCATCCAGCCACTTCTGACTACCTCCACGGCCACCGGCCTGGTCCAAGCCATCATGATATCATCTGTCACCCGAACTACTGTAACCGCCTGTCTTTCTGTCCACACCATTCTACAGGCTATTATCAACATGAACACGAGGACGATCCTTTAAAAACATCATTCAGATCATGTGCTCCTTTGCTCCCCCATCCACACTGGTCCCCGGTTTTACTCAGAGACATGGATGACCGTACCCAATGGCCAGGCTCTCGGTTGCCTTCCTGATTTTATTTTCTAGGGTCCTTCTTCTGCTCCCTCTGTCCCAGCCACAAATGCTTCCTCAAATGTACCAGGCAGGCATGGGTCCGCCTTGGAAACTGTCCTGGCTGTCTATTGCACCTGAAATATTTTTTTTTCCATAATTCGCACGGCGAATTCTTTCACTCCCCTTGAAAGACTCTGTTCAAATCACACCCTCACAATAACCATCCTATCCAACATAGTAACCTATCCCAACCTCTATCCTGGCACTCCAGAACCCCTTTATACCAGTCGAGCTTTTCTTTTTCCACAGAACTTGTCACTTTCTAATATATTACACAACTCACTAATTTATTATGTCTATTGTTTAATGCCCATCTCCCCTTTTAAAACTTAAGCTCCAACAAAGCGAGGATCTTTGCTTCCTTTACTAATACATACCCAAATCTCGGTAATGATGCCCAGCACTTAACAGGCACTCGATAAATAGTTGCTGAATTAAATTAAATTGAAAATAAGAGAAAACTTAGTAGGGGTATAGATGATCAGGTTGTTTTTGGAATGACTAGATTTGATGCCTTGGGTTGTATCCAGGTGGATGAGGGGAATATATGTAAAGATTACTGCACAGAAATCCAGTAGATTACTCCAAATGGACAGGAACAGTAAATCCTTGGTCATACTAGTCTAGTGACTTCTTTTTTTTTTTTTTTAAAGATTTTATTTATTTGACAGAGAGAGAGAGAGAGAGAGATCACAAGTAGGCAGAGAGGCAGGCGGTGGGGGGGAGAAGCAGGCTCCCTGCCAAGCAGGAGCCCGATATGGGGCTCGATCCCAGGACCCTGAGATCATGACCTGAGCTGAAGGCAGAGGCTTTAAACCACTGAGCCACCCAGGTGCCCCTCTAGTGACTTCTATCCGGGAGACTAAGTTCCAGGGGCATGAGACCCCTGAGGCAAACAACTTGAAGATAAAGGTAAGTAAAAAATCAGGAAAGCAACCATCTGCCTGAGACCTAAGGGACATCATTCAGAGTTAGAATGACTGGAAACACTGAAAACATCAGGGAGACATTACCCCAGCCCATTCATTCTATACATTTTATTTTTATGCAGAAAAAGTTTTGGAAACGACATCTGCAAATACAACAGTAACTTTTTTCCTGGGGAATGGGCTCTGGAGTAGGTTTTTGCTTGTGTTTCGTTTCTCTTGTATATGGATTTTGTCCTAAAAATTCTTGTAAAATTAAAAGTAAATTCTTACAGAAAATAAGAGTTCTACTAAAAGCCTATATACATTTCCTTATAAAAAATAAAAGTTAATATTCTTGAAAGATAATACTGAATATATTATATTTCTTCTAAGTTCCTTGAATGTAATATTATATGTTTTTAAACTCTGAGGCACAATAACTTGGATGGTACTCAGTACCAGAGTAAACCAGCATTATTTGCCATTCCTATAAAGTCTGATCTCATATAAGATTTAACAAAGAATCTTCTAATTCATTTTATTATACCCATAAAAAGCCAGAAATGTACTTCAAAGGAACTGTGGATAGATTTCCTCTAGAACCTAGACGTAAGTAATAAACACAGAAAATATTTTCCAAACCATGGTGTATTATCTTTACCCAAAATGACATATCTGCATAATCATAATGAGATTTATGTGTAATCTTGATCAGAGTGAGGAGATGGGGTAAGAGAGTGTTTCTGGATCCCAAACAACAGGATTTTATGATTTGGGGACCATATTATACAAACATATAGATTTTATTCTCATCTTCTCTGTTGATATAAAATTTGCTCCCTGCTTATTTTTTTTAAAATATGAGAGAATACAAGGAAACTCCAAAAGGAAACTTATAACACACTTTTTTATAATTAGCTCTTCAATTAGCTCACTGTTAACAAGTTGACTATGGATGTCTTCGACTCATTAGAAGCCAGTTAACAACTCTTACATTACTGTCTCGACAACTTACTGTACAATGGCTGAGCAGTCCCAGCAGTCAATTAATTATGCTTTGTAGCATATTTACATACTTAAATATGTATACATAATTGAGTATTTATAATTTTGCATTATGCTCAGAAGATACCACTTTTCTTTTTTAAAGATTTTATTTACTTAGTGGACGGAAAGAGAGCACAAGCAGGGGGAGCGGCAGAGGGAGAAGGAGAAGCAGACATCCCCCGGTGAGCAGGGAGCCCGATGTGGGTCTCTTATTCCAGGACCTGGGGATCATGACCTGAGTGGAAGTGAGATGCTTAACCGGCTGAGCCACCCAGGTGCCCCAATACCACTTTTTTTTTTTTAATGTTCTCTTAGGTTCTTTACCAAATAAGCGTCAATTTAGAGAGTTCTGAAGCATTATTCATTATTCAGAGGCACTAAGCAAGCTGCCTGAATCAATATACAAACAAGAAGGCATAAATCAAAAGATTCAAACTACTTCATAGAGGAACATACTCCAGGTGAAGCTTGGATATGGGAATGACCTGAGAGTAAGCACACGTGTTCAGTGACTGGCTTACTGCATTTGGGAATGACTGATATTATGAATGGAAAACTTCACACCAGGCACATTCTTCTAGAGCTCTGTCTGCTATTCAAGACCTCCACCTCACTCACTACAACCCATCCCCCATACTGCCTTCTGGTCATAATGGTCCAAGCTCCCTGGAGTCTTGCGAGGGGAGGAAGAGGCCAAGGAACTCCCTAAAAGTATTCTCTTAAAGGTCTAAAACCCTCCCTCCAAAGAACTACTTCCATAACAAAACTGAGATCAAATATGTTAACCTATCATTTGCCATCAAACTACCGCCGCTCAAGATAAAAAGGTGCTTATACTCAAGGAAGGTTCTTATCTGACAGTTTTCCTTCCTTCGAAGGGGAATAGAAAACTTGAACTCTTGAGTTTTTAAACCTCCTCAATATTCTAGACAGCATACTGGGGATACAGTGAAAATGGAGCTGAGCAATGAGAATGTTCGATCGAGTAGAAGGAGGAGGCTGTCTGTGTTTCTGCTAACCTTCAATTACTGTTCACCAAATGTATGTCTATTTCTGTTTCTGTCTCCTTTGCACTAAGCTATGCACTGCATGGAATTATGTAGGTAAAATTCTAACCGAGATTTCAGTGCGTAGAATGTTTGCTCAATCCCTCTACTATTTTAGTACATGGATTCTATGAAGTTCTCTGGCTCGGATGGGAAAACACAAACTTCCACCCTGAGTCCTGCCAAGGAGACTCTTTCTCATTATTCCAAGCCGTCTTCTTCTAAGGGTGTCCCTTTCCCCTCCTTTCAAATTCCACTCTGCCCTTCATTTCCCACACCCCACTCCCCTGCACATCCCCTGCACCTCACCTCACCCCAAATCAAACGCTTCTCAACCTTGCCACAAGGCACTGTTGCACTACCATGGGGTTATCCTGGAATGAGTCTTCTGCTGGCCTCACTACCCAATCTTTAAAAAATTACTATTTGTTAAGAAAAATGGAAGGAGGGGTGCCTGGGTGGCTCAGTCGGTTAAGCATCTGCCTTCCACTCAGCTCGTGATCCCAGGGTCCTGGGATCAAGCCTTGCATCGGGCTCTCTGATCGGCGGGAAGCCTGCTTCTCGCTCTCCTCTCCCACTCCCCCTGCTTGTGTTCCCTCTCTTGCTGTGTCTCTGTCAAATAAATAAAATCTTTAAAAAAAAAAAAAGGAAAAGAAAAATGGAAGGAAAAGAAAAAAAAAAAGACCACATAGGAGAAAGGAATGAAGAAACAGAGGAATTACAAAAGAGAAAGTGCAGGGAGACATAATGAAAGTGAAGGAAGGAAAAAAGGCAGACAGAAGTCAGAGGGAAAAGGAAACACAGCCAGCAGAAAATTACCATGGTTCATAGATACTAGGGCTTACTCTGGAGCAGGCATTGTGGGAACTGCATGCTTTCCATGCAGTATTTAAGTTAAGAAAGGAAAACACACACACACACACACACACACACACACGCACGCTTGCTTGCTTGCTTGCTATATGACAGGAAAAAATATTTTAAGAAATGCAAGCTTCCTAAAAATACAAAATAAATATGTCATGATGTATACTGTATTCTTTTATCCCCCATTTCATCCAAGCACGTAAAACTCAATTTTGTATTATTGTATTTAGTTTAAAAGGTTAATACCAAAAAGAAAGCAAGCCTGTAGTACTGTTTGCAATATTTTCTGGTATTACAATGTAGTGATTTTTATCTAGTTACGTGCTCTTAAAAGATGTATCACCATGGTAACTAGATCCTCTGACAATTACTCTATTTTAGTGCAAACCAATACAAAGGGGTTAAAAATACCTTGGTCTTGAAGCCTGAGATTCACAGTCACTCTGAAAGTTTATCCTTTCCTCCCTTCTCATTTTCAAGAGAATGTTTAAGAATTTCTCTCCGTCCTATTTCGCCTCGTGTCAAACTGATTTGAGCAGGAGTAGTGCCCAAACCATGAAAGCTGATGCACTTTGTGACAGTAAACTCCCAAAAGGAATTTTTGCACTTAATTTGGAGGGATAAATATTGCTTATATAACTTAATGTTAAGCACTTATCGTGCTTGCCAGTTTCAGAGAGAAAAACTGGGATGTTTGTCTCAGATTCTTTTAAAAAAACAAGACAGCATCTGATATGTTCTCACGACACATCATTTCCGTACATATATAATCTGAGAGATGATATTCCTACTCAAGCTAGATCGTCGTCCAGGGAAATGAGTCCCAGGGTCAACCTTACCACTTTCCACAAAGTTCTGTGGCTTTTGCCAGCCTCAGAAGAACGTCCGAACTCCTCAGGGTTGGGGGGAAATCCATACTACCCACTTTCCCGTATTCCTCATGAGTAGCCCATTGTCATCCAGCGTGTGGGCGGTCAGATGGAAAACCTATCAGCTGTCTCCAGAGGGCAGCCTTCGCCTGCCTCCATTATTTTCCCGCCATCCTCAAACTTCTGAGGAAAGGACATGGTCCCAGGCCCTTCTTGAATGAACTTCGCATAAGTCACCTCTGGACCTGGCGTCTCCACCAAACCCTCTTTGTTCCTCTTGATTTCCCATGCTGCAGGGACACACTGGATGGGATCCCTTCTGCATTAAGTCTTGAAGGCTCGGCTGGAAACCCAGATGCCTTCACTGAGCCAGATGTCCTAACTGATTTAGGCACTCTTTGTATTTCCTCTGAGGTTCCACAGTTTTCCCATCTTCTCCTTTTCCACGGGCTCTCTCACACTTCAGGCTCTTTTCTCTACTCCATCCCCCGAGGATGGCAAAGTTGTCACAGATGGTAGATGGTCTGATTCCCGTAACACAATGAGGCTAGCAATCACCATTCGGCGGCATGCAAATGAAGATCATTTTAGAGCAACATCAACTCTACCACACTCGAACTGGCTCTCCTCAACCACCGTTCTCTGAAATCATGCTTTTGGCTCTCCACAGGGCTGACTTAGTGCAAAAGGCTTTGGGTATTTTTGTCCCTATTGGTGTCACATTTGGGTTCTTTCTTCCAACACCTCCCCTCCGTTAAATTCTAGAATTTTCCACAACGGCAGCAGGGAAGGGATACTCTACCCAGCCGGGTACACAGGATTCTCATCATGGCATGGCAGGAGGAGTTCAGTTTCTATCACTATTAAGGCTTCTGCATGCCTTTCCTAACTGATTTTTATCTAAAATGATATTCATGAAGTAACAAAATTTGGCTTTTTTTTTTTTTTTATCATTTAACAAAGGGTTCTGTGAAACATCTGTGGATTTTCCTTCATTTCTTCATATTGTTTCCACATTGGGCATAAAGGAGAAAGGTAAGTTTTTATTCTTGTCTGTTTTCACTTCCAGGCTACTGTGTTCCTCTAACAGAGAAAATAAAACAAGCATCCCTCCGCGCCGCCTTTGATGTCTTTTTCCTCCCTTCTGTCAAAATGGCCCCAACACCTGAGAACACGCACATAAGAAGGTATGTGTCAACCCTGTCCTACCCTCTTAGCAGAAAGTTCAGGCAAATGTAAAAAAGAGAGGGAATGCTCAGTTTCAGATTCTAGAGCCTTCTTCTGGAAACCAGGGAACCCATGGCACCATCCCAAGTTTTGTTTCCAATTGCATTCTACATCTAAGTATGTCCAGACACTATTATAGCTATAGTTCTCACTTCATGACTCAAAACTAGCCAGAGGCAACTCAAACTGTTACTTGCTAACATGTTAATTTGATCAGAATCTCTCATGGAGCTTTTGTTTCCTTAATCATTTAAGACGGGGGTCAACAAACTGCAGCCTGGGAACTAAATCCAGTACAATACCTGGATTAACAATCCACTTCTAACATTAACTCACTGAGGGACATCGGCTACATTTCACATCACCAGGAGTCTACGATTTGGTTACATTTTTTACACTGATGATTAGTCGAGTTTCTTCCAACTCTATGTTCCCATGATTTTAGGGCTCTAAAAACACCTGTATATGGTGACACCATTGAGACAAGAACGCTGTCTGAATGGTGGCCCAATAAGATCAAATTATTCCGATACTGGCTAATCGGATCACACATCAATGATTTTCTTCAAAGCCTCCTCTGGAATCGTCGGCACAGTCTGCTACATCGATTTTACTGAAAACCTAGATTTAGGCTGGAAATGTTTGTAAACTCTTGGAAAGTAATGACTCCACAGTCTTTTCATCTGTGACTTCGCTGTGATTTTGCTGAGATCAGATGGTTCTAAGTTTTTAAGGATGTGTGATTTAACCAATGAGTGCACTTACAGATTGTACTATTTTATGATCACTCATCTCTGGTAGGGAGCTGGACTGGTAAAGGCAGCAGTGGCCATATTTCCAAAGACCTGCCCAACCCTGGGCTTCACACACAATGGAGCCTGCAACGTAACATGTGTACTGTGAGATGAGTAAATGAAACTGTAGTTATTGCAGCTGTAATACTTCATGTTAGTTCCTGGTCTGGTTGCCTTAGGAGCAAATACGCAAGGCACAGAAATGTATTCCAAAAGTCAAAAAAGGGAAAGAAAGAAATGTAATTGTATTTGAAGAACATAAATGCTTTTGAAGATATGCAGATCCGAAAGGAGTTGTATAAATGGACTGAAGAATAACAAGGGACTGGGGCGGCCTGATCTGTGTTCTCCCTGGGAATGGTGGACCTGGTGTGTGAAGGAGAGAAAGTCTGCAAAGCTCAGATTAGTGACAAGAAGATGACCAGAGGATATAACGTTATTATCCAGGCCCACAAAGGCTCTGGGAATTACGTAACACTTTCTTCGCAGCTCAATTCCTTGGATGACCTCCCCCCTCCAAATAGAAAGAGAAGGTCTGGAAATAGAGATCTGACTGTCCTCCAGTCCTATCCATCTGGAGAATGAATTAAATCAGATTTCTCTTTGGATCTATCTTCATCTATCATGTTATTGCATGGGGAAATACTTGTCCAAAAATGTTGTTTCTTCTTTTTAAACACTTGAAATTCTTCGAACAGGGAGCAAAGCTTATCATTACCTAATAAATCATCCATTGCCTCATTTAAAAAAAAAAAAAAAGCTTATGCCTAACATCTATCGCACCAATGTGACTATTTGAACTGCATGAATCTTTGTCAAAACTTATTTCTCAAAGTGCACTAATGACCTATAAGTATGGACACACAGCTGCTTTGTGTATGCCCATTTTGTCTACTTATGGGTAGATTTAGCAAGACAATGGCCCTCACAATACCTAGCCGAACTTTCTGCCCAGTAGTTACTAGAAAAATGTGGTACTGTTGTTGCTGCTAAGGAAAATCATATATTCTTAAACTAGGTCACTACTGCATATTCATAGGGGCCCATGGAAGAAATGAAGAGTTTGAAGTGGAACATCTACTTAATAAATGTATTTATTTGTAATCGGTCATGTTCCAGAAGGAAATTAAGATGGCTTATAAAGATTCTTAAAGTATAGCAAGGGAGCACAAATTAAAAGGGGGAAAGAATGGCGGAGTTACAATTTGTATTTATGAGTTAATTTAAATTATTAAGGTGTAGACACGGAAGAAGTGGCAGAAGTAGGGAGCTATAATAGGGCCGTGGGGTAGAGCATGAGTCATTAAGCTTACAAAGAGAGGACAGTGTGGAGAATTTGAAGACAACCTGATATTTCGACATATAATGGAGTCCTCTCACATGTACCAATCACTTTGCAGTAAACGAAGAATGTTAAACACACTTCTTTTCTTATCTCAGTAAGTCCACATTAGAAATGAGGAAATTAAATCTAGTAAGAAACAGTGACGTACCACGACAAGTTGCCGTGTGTAAATGACAGTACAGAGTATTTTCAGGAAGACTTATAGACTGGTAAAGCAGAATAAGAGGGTCTTTTAGAGGAAGTCTACACATTATCCCACTGACAAATGACACATTTCTCTAGTATCAGATCTTTGAGATACCACTTTCAATATTAGGTTAAACCATGTACAATTGCCATTTTGTAGGGTTAAAAATGGTTAAACATCAGCCGTTTCAGATATTCAACCTCATAGTCTGGATGCCAGTGGAAAAAAAAAGTGTGAGATGGGAGCTTCCAAAGCACCAAAATTCGTTCACCCTCAGTTAATTTTGTAGCTTGCACAGGAGACACGTGATTTTTTTACGACAGAAGAAATGGAAATAAAAACACACGAATTATCTCCACGTGATGTTTTTACCACAGAAGAAATGGAAATAAAAACACACTTATAAGACCTTTTTGGAACAGTAATTGTAAAACAACCAACACTTGATTCCGGTACTATGCTTTCTGAAGAGATTTTTTTGGGGGGGTAGGTATCGACAACTATTCCATAGAGAAAGGTTAAAGCAAGAATTTGGCACAGAGGTAAGCTCAACTACTGGAATGCCTTATTCACACTGGATATGTCACATTAGCAGGTTACATAAAGGTCCGTGTCTCGGTTTCCTTCTTTGCAAGTTGAAAATAATGCTATCACTGTCTCTCACACTGAATCTATATAATGGAGCAAATAGGTCTTTCTATTTTGACTTCTGAAAAAGTCAGAGCCAAGCTGGAAGCTCAGTTTCAGGAACCACGTTGACCTTTGTGGTCGACGTATTAATATTCTTTTCTTTGATTTTCATTTATTCTTCACTTATATTCCTCTTGGATTTAATGATCTAGTTCTTCCTTATTCCACCTTTAGGAGATAGCATTCTTTTTCTTTTTTTAAAGACTTCAATTATTTATTTGGCAGAGTGAGCAAGAGCAAGGAGAACAGCAGAGAAGAGAGGGAGAAGCAGACTCCCCACTGAGCAGGGAGCCCGGTGATGGGACTCAATCCCAGAACTCTGAGATCAGGACCTGAGCTGAAGGCAGCCGCTCCATTGACTGAGCCCCCCAGGTGCTCCTTTTGTCTTTTTTTGTTTAAGTAAGGAGATAGCTTTTTTTCTTTTTTCTTTTTTTTTTAGAGAGAGGGAGAGCACGTGTGCAGGGAAGGGACAGAGGGAGAGGGAGAGACAGAATCTTAAGCAGAAGCCAGACGTGGGCTCGATCTCATGACCCGGAGATTATGACTTGAGCCAAAATCAAAAGTCGGAAGCTTGAATGACTGAGCCACCCAGGAGCCCCAAGAATTTGCATTTGTAACATTACCTCAAATCTTTGTGGTACAAGCTGGGTTAAAACATAACCAATAAATGAATACATGAATAATACACACTTTGAAAATGTTGACTGAGGGTGATTTCATCAAGAAATACGTGTTATGCTAATTTAAAATGCATATAAATTCAAGCATGATAAAGCACTGACTATAGGGGGTGAGAACTGTAGCAAATTATAAAGCTCTCAAAAAAAGTTCAATTGAAAATAAATGTTAAATCATAAAATATTAACGATTTTTATGTTCAATAAATGTTGCTGCAAATTAAAAGAAATTAAGCAGTATGAAGCAAATAAGCCATATTCACTGATGTCAACACTAAATGGTGGATAACTATAATATTCCCCAATACAAATGAATTTATTACATGTGTCTGTGCTATGCAAAGTTCATGTATTCAATTCAAAACAGCATTTGCCCCTCCGGTAAATGCACATTAATAACACTGACTATCAAAAAAACTCATCAGAACTACATTTTGTAACTGAGTTACTCCCTTGAAATATATCAATAATAGAGGCCAATAAACCTAAAAAATTTCTATATATTTTATCACCCCAACACAGAGCTAATGGTTAATTAGATCACAGCTGTACATAAATGAAATGGTAAGATGCATTATTTGCTAGAAATGCACAAGCTATGAAGTCCAACTCTATAAGAAACAAATAAATGAAAGACTTAAACGCAAATCATTCAAGTCGCTATTTTGAAGTTAATTTAGAATAAGAGAGGCTGGGATTCAGGCTTTCTGATTCTAAATTAAGTCAAAAGGCAGATAATAAGCTCAACATTTCACCACAAAAATAAGTCTCATAAAGACAGGCAATGTAATTTGTGATTGCAGTCTGGGCTGTGTGTGTATGCATGCACGCACATCGAAACAAAGTATGCATATTCCATTGAGCTATAGTGGTAACAACAACAAACCCAGAAATCTACAGAATAACAAAACCTAAAGACATGTTCTCTCTGATTATTCTAAGAAAAGTGAATGATCCCAGCCCAGACACATTTTTAGATAAGACTTTAACATACTTTGAATACAGAAAATGAACTCTCTTTCAGACAATCTATTATTTGTTTCCTCTGTCCTTAAACTCAGTTCTTCGTTATTGCATTTTTCCCCCTCCTTCCCCTCGATAAAACTGTAAATTTAATTCTGGGTGCTATCTATAATCTCCTTTTCAGAACCGAAGCATAATACCCCTAGATACCTGCTGACAATTTACAGCTGAGTTTCCAGGAATTGCCTTAAGCCAAGGGAGCACATTCCCTCCTGGAATCACCCCCTACTAAAGCTCTAGCCGATGTGGGGGTAACAAAGGCTCTGACCTCACATCAGACCTCTGTGAAGGGCTACAGGAAGTTCAGCGTTCCCAATGCAACTGGATGAACCCACTCCTGCAAAGAGAGTGCCTTTCAACTTCTCTCTCTGCCTAATCCTGCTTCTGCTCTGCCTTGATAGGTGTCTCCAGAGACACTTCCCAATGAGCCTCTGGCAGACTAGTTCCATCTCCCGAGAAACATTATCTATGATATCATGCAGGAAAAAGAAAGTTTGCCATCATTCAATTTAAAAGAAATTAAACAGAAGTGTAATCAGAACAATCTTTAAGAATTTGGGTGGGGGAAGGGTAGGAAGACACAAAACTCCCAGTGGAGAAATAAGACCTTCAAGGTTTTAAACGAAGGATTGACATTTTATAGTTTATGACTAATTTTCAAATGTAACACATCCATGACAACTCACAGATGTTTAAATGAGGTGAACAATAATAAACTGAAATGATGAAATATTTACCCAAATCAAAGGAGACCCAATGTTAATATACTACATGTAGTAAACTACTAAATGTTTTAGTTGTTGTGAGAGTATGGGACCAAATAAACTAGGTTCATGTTCAATCCAAGTTCTTTTCAAGAGAAGATGTCATTGATCTTCTGGGGCCCTCTGCCTTGCTTCCTTTTTATTTTGATTTTACTATAATTTCAGGAACAGAATCGAACTCTGTGGGCAAAATTGTAATAAAATATTGGACATCATCATATGAAATAGAAAAACTGATGCTACTCTATCATAAGCTTTATAATAATGTTTAGGACTAACTGTATCTAGAAAAGATTAAGAATAGAACAATAGTAAATATTAGTTTAGGGATGCGTCTAGAGAAAAGTGAATTAAAAAGATTAGGTATCTTCAGTATAAAAAGGCAAAGCTGGAAATGAGGTAACTGGGTATTAGAAAATAAAACCCCAAAATATAAAATGCGTTACTTTTCAACAATTCTGCAGCATAACAATTCCCCTAGGAGGTCGTGCCCTCCTACCTCAGCATTCTGTTTTTAGTTGGATCATATCCTATAGCATTCAAAGGCCCTGGTGTCTCTTTTCTTCCATCATAAAAGACTCCCTTCATCTTCTAAAAAAAAAAAAAAGTATAATGCATCCTGTCTCCATGTTCTCTGCATCTGTCCCTAACGACCTAATCAAATCTGACTGCCGAGTCCCATGCCCAAAGAAACCGCTCCCAGGACAGTTACTAGTGGTCTCAGTACTACAAAAACCAGGAGGTACTGCTAGGTTACACCACTTGACTTCTTAGCAGCAACTGAGGAAGACCCCTTTCTTCCTGAAAAACAGGCGGCTTCCGTCCCACCAAATGGTTTTCTTCTTAAGCTGCTGGCAGCTCCTTTTCCTTTCGGTCATCTCATTCCTACTTTCATTTGTTCATTCATTCATTTGGCAGAATGGAGTCTGGAGATGCAAGAGTGAGCAATAGCTCCTGTCCTCCCAGAGTCCTTTTAACCCTCTCTGACTTTGCACTACACGATTCTTCCCTGCTATCAAGATGGTGCTGTACGTAACTTTTCTCTAGTTGCACAATGATGCAGAGGTCTTCCCATAGCAACGCTTTCCCATTCATTCTTTCCTCTTCTTAAAAAGATTTGCCCCAGCTAGCCCATCCCTAGAACTGCTTCCATGTCACTGCCTCAGAAACTTGCCCTGGAATTCCTGTCTTGATCGGTATATACTGTCCCTTCACGGCGTCCCACTCTTTCCTTCCATAATCATCGTCATCTGTAACGACATAGCTGCCATGTTTGTTGGTTTGTCTGGGCTCCAGGAAGTTAAGAATCCTGTTCATGCTGTCGTTTATCTAGACCTTTAAAGGCCCAGTGAAATAGCTGGCACATTTTTCTCTTTAAAATAAACAAGACCTGAACCAAGCAAAGAAACAGCTTCCATTTCACTGTTGGTACAAGCGATGGTTTAGGTGAGAAATGCAAACAGGTGTCTAAGAGACTGAAGTTCATCAATGAAAGAATCATAATTAACTTTTGTGAAAGTTACTATCAGAAAAGATAAGTAGGCTTTTTTTCATAGCACAAGACTGGATCCTATACCCCCACAATCAGGCAAGAAAAATCCAAACCCAGGCAATCTGACTGCAGATCCAATAGCTCAATAGGGCTACCCATCCATCACTGTACGGACATACCACTTTTTCCCCAGCCAAGATACTGCATTCCATTTGCAAGCATGCTAATCTAGGATAGAGAATCTCAGAACTTTCAACCTAACTAAGGCCTTGTAGATGTCAGAGAGACAACACCCAGGAAGGTCACAAAGAGAGCCGTGGCAGATAAGACACCAGAACTCACGTCTCCTGGTCCTCATAAGGGAGCTCAACCATGACACACTGGCCCTTCCTTTTGGAAATAAAGAAGGAGACAAACAGAAAAACCAAGTTTTACCTCCAAATGCTCTTCCATTGCCCACAAAATATTAACCATGGATATTCTAAAGTATTTCTCTTTAAGAAAAAGAGCAATCTTTAACAACTTTAGCTACTTTTTAAAAGAAAGACAATCTATGAAATTGCAATCTTTTTAAAGACCCTGGAGATTTCTTAGGATATTTTTTTTTTTCAACACAGAAAATGTTTTTCCTTCCATTTATGTTTTAGAAAAAAGAAAAGAGAACTATATTTTGCTATGGGAACCCACTTATATATGTGAAAAAAATGTTGAAGTGTGGGAAAGAATACAAACAAAATTCTTAAAGAGTCTTAAAAGTTATGGAGGAAAATTTGGGCGAATGGGTGGGGGGGCCCAGAAAAAAAGGAGGGGGGCCGATGCACTCGTGGATGGTATAGCACGTTTCTGCTCCAACTGTAATGTTCTAACTCTCTTGAAGGAGAATTAATGGGATTCATCCACTGTTCATGTAAGTATATATAATAAGATAAATAACATAACAAAATTAATGTTTTGAAACAAAAAGGAGACTTTCCAAAAGGATGTGGGTCAAGCAAATTAGCCTATGTTCTCTGTCATAATGGTTTGCTCCCAGACTTTTCCAGCACAGTGGCATAAAAGTACTTGCTGCCAAAGATTTCTTGCCACCAATTTTTTACTCGGCCTCAGGGAAACCCCAAAGAAGCCTTCTCTTTGGATTGCATTCACCTCAGGAGGATTTCTCGCAGATTTTGCTAACAATAGAAATCATTCTTGGTTAGGATACAGACCCAGCGGGGTATTCGAAATGCCACAGGCTACTCAGTGGTCCTGCCTGGCAAAGCCTGCTGGTAGGTACCATATGAGCCATATGGAAATTGCTAAAATGGGAAATAAAGCAGCAGGTTCTGAAGGCACCAGCTTCCCTGGCCATGGCAGAATTAGCATTCGTCTATGATGCAAAGCCTTCTTGCCTCGGAAATGTGCACTATCCACGGAGTATCACCAATCCATGGCGGTATACCGAACGAGATTTCGATATATTCTGACAATCTCTTTTTTACTTCTCTGACTGGTACCTGACATAACCACATTTTGAAAGAAGCAAGTATAAAAAGAAAAGAACCTATGGAGCCCATACTTTGCTCAGCAGAAGCGATATTCTGTAGACACCGATGCTGTGATAATTTCGAAGTGCAATGTAAACACCTGATGACTGCCAATACATGTGCACTTCCTTCCTGAGAGAGAATATCAAGACGCCTTTTTTGTTTTTTGTTTTTTCACTTTCTAACATAAAAATTCTCAAATTCGAGCTGTAATGGAGAGACAATGTAGGGGAACAGCTGTACTAATAAGAGAGACCTATCGGAAAAGGGAAAATCACCTACGGGAATATCCTCAGTAGGGAGAAAAGACACCATCAATTGACATTTGGCAGGTGTTTTAGGCCAGCCTCTCTCCAGAGAGCACTGAAGAAAGAAAGGATATCAATATAGTATATAGACAATATAGAAGCTCCCCCTTCTCCAAAGGTTTATGTTCCACTTCCTGTCACGTGAAGTCAGCTGTTATCTGAAGAACACAATCCTCCTTCTGACGTAGGATCAGAAGGTCAGTGGTAGTCATACCACCACTCCATCAGAATGCCTACGTCAGTCTCCTCACTTCCTCTCATCACCGCACCTCGCCACACTGGTATTTTGTCAGTGCACGCCATCACAAGAGGAAGGGTGAGTACGGCGCCGTAAGATATTTTAAGACAGAGACCACATCCACATAATTTTATGACCATAAATTGCTATAATTGCTCTATTTTCTTAGCAGTTGTGATAATCTCTTTCTATTCCTCGTTTATAAATTAAACTTGGTCACAAAGTAGGTATGTGTAGAAAAAAAAAGAAGCAGTAGATAGAGGGTTCAGTACTATCCATGGTTTCAGGCCTCCAAGGGGAGTCTTGGAACTTATTCCCCATGGATAAGCAGGGATGGCTGTACCTTCCAACTGAAGAAAAGCGAAGTAATCTCAGAATATGTAAATGCTATAAAAGCAATGAATGTGGGATCTTTGCCTAATCCTGATCCACAAAAGGCACACTGTATCCCTCTTTCCAGGGGTGAATTTCCTGTAATGCATTGCTTAAAGCTGATTGTGGGAAGCATGTTGTGTTTACTGTGGAAATGAGAATGCACATATGTGTGTAGACTGGGTCAAAGACTGATACACTCTACCATGAGCCTGTGTTTTTTGGAGTGACTGAGTGGATAAAGATTTTGTAAAAGAACAATGATCAGTAGGGACAGTACCCCTGAGGCTGTGTAAGCCAAGCAATTTGCAAAGAAAGGTGTCACGCCCGGCTACCTCACACAGACCTTCTGTCACCCACCTATCATCAGCAGTATCACATTGCCAGAATTCTCAATCACACAGCACTTTTCCATTAACTTACAAAGGAGATTATTTTTCGATGGCACTTCATCTGAAAATAAAATGGGACACTTAATGTTTATCTTTCTACGTAAAAAAAAAAAAAGGAGAAGGTTAACAGGAATATTAAGGAGTCCCTGGAAGATATGAGGGGACAGATGATACACTTCATATGTACATCTTTGGCAGATAAAAAATGTGCATCAATAATCCTTTATCACAGGTTTTAAAAGAGCCTTCAATTCCATACAGAACTAAATTGAATCCTTGGATTGAGTGGCTGTCTAAGCATTGTGGAGAGGCCACTTGTCACAAGGGCACAGAGAATCAGTATGTCATTAGGCTGGAAACTTAGATTCATCTCGTCATCATTCATTTATAAAGTACTTACTGAGCACCTACTACACACTAGAGGTGTAAATACTAAGCATATGATTACATGTGAAACAGATGTTCTCGCTAACCCTGCGTCGATTAAAAAAAAAATAGGTAGGTATTTAGAAATTTAGGTAGAAATTTAGATATTTAGGAAATAATTTAGAAAATTAGATATTTAGGTAGAAATTACAGGTAAATATAAAAGTCCAAACTGTGACAAGTCTATCAAAAGTTCTATGAAAAAGGAGAACACAGTGATCCAGTAGAGAGTACTGGGAAGGGGAGCACAAGGCCAGCACTCAGGATCTGAGGATGAATGAGTCAGGTGAAGAATAGGAGGGTCGGGACTCCAGGTAGAGGAAGCAGGTGTTGAAGACTTTGAGCCTAGAGGGTATGAACCTTTGAGAACTGGAGGGGGATCAGTGTGGCTACATCATAATGAGCAAAGGAGAGGAAGGTCTGGGACGAGGTTGAAAGGGTAGGCGGCGACAAGTGGCTATGAGGAGAAGACTACATTTTCGCTTTACTGGGAAGTCACTGAAAGGGTATCAGCAGAATCACCGGGTCTGATTTAAGTCTTAAGCAGGCTCTCTGGAGAGTGCCTGGAGGCAATACCATCTCAATGCCATCCTAAGTTTTTTTCTCTGCTACCAGAATCCGACCTCCTCTAAAATGAAATTCCTCATCAAAAACAAAACAAAACCAAACCAAAAAAAACCCACAATAAATAAATAAAATGAAATTCATCCATGCCTTCCACACGTGTGCGAAGAACGGCCAGGAGCAAGGGTCCCTGAGGAAGGGGTTTCCATATACTAAGTTCTACCAAAGGTATTCCAGCCTTACTGACTTCTCCCCAACCCAAACTCATGATTGCTGATTTTGTTGGCTAAGTATAGAGCCACAGCCGGGCAATTGTGATCTTTTACGCACTGGGTCCCCGGGAACCCTCACAACCTTGATGCTTGGAAAGCTGGGCAGAAACAGGAAGTTCTGCCTCCTAGAAAAAGAAGGGACAATGGAGGCAGGAGGGAAGGAGACTTGTACCCTGAACACTATCCCCTGCCTGGGGGGCGAGGGACAACTGGTCAACAGAAGGGGATGCTAGCCATGGTGGGTGTATTGGACAGCCCTGGGAGCCTACAAAGGCAGCAGATGCCCACATCCAGGGCAGTGCTGAAATTCAGCGTAGCAGTGATGGGGAAACTCGCGGAACCGCCATTAGCATCTTTCCTCTCAGGCTTCCTTACCCAAACTAATAAAGCTTTACCTAACTGCTGCAGTGAGTAAGACTGAATAATGTAACTGGGGGCTGGGGACTTCAAACAGATTTCTCTTGCACCAAGGTTTTTGAAAAAAATGGTTGCTCAATGTCCTACAAGACCTTCAGAGAGGGTAAGGGTTTTTTTTTTTAATTTTTGTTTTTGTTTTCCTTTTCTAAGATAATTCAAATCGATGGGAATGCCACATCCTCAGTGATTCCTCTAAGTTTTGGTTTGTGTATGTGTCTTGTTATAGGACACGAACCATGTCAAAAACAATGTAATTACTTCTCTGCTGTCTAGCTCATGATTATTTTCTACAGGATCAAAGTAAAATCTAAAAAGTCTAACTGCCTCTTGAACATGAGGAACTTCCCAAATAAATACATTAAGTGAGGAGAAAGTTGTCCCAGATCTGATTTCTCTAAATATTGCATTAACCTAATACGGGCAGTGAGGGGAGGGGAAGCACGATGGAGAGAAATTCCACCAAGAACTAAGAAATAAGAGGGATAAGGTTTCCTTCTCAAAATTGAATTATAAAATCACCACATAATGGGTTAGAGAGAGATAAGGTGAGTTATTTTGAAGAGCCAGAAATGGCTCCCAGACATGAGAAAGTGGCTATCATCAATAATAATGAGACAGCAATGGAAGTCGAGAAGAATGTAGAAAATGAACATTCTCTCAGAGGCCTGATCCGAGGGAGGGAATGCTTTGGCCCAAAGATGTGTTCTCTCTGGTCTCAGGAATCAATAAAGCCTCATATGCATGAATTAACTTACCGTAGATTGATGGCATTTAATCTAAACTGATTTCATGCAACCTGTACAGGCTTTTAATTATATTCTGGTTTCCCAAGTAGTTTGCCTTCAGGAAAAAAAAAATCAGCTAGCCAAAAGATGACGGCCCCTCTGGTAGTACTATTTCTCATTATGTATTAATATCCTGGCATTCTGCTTTTATTCATTCGTTTATAGGAACTTGCGGGGAGGGGGGGATCCTAAGAGACAGATTCATACTCAGTGTGCCAATAACTCAGGTTTCTGAAACAGGAAGGCTGAAAACCAGACCATATCTCGTAATCTCGTACTGTGCTCTCCACCCCCAGACAGTAGCGTCTCCGAGTAAGCAGAAAGGGGTGACCCACACGTTTCACTGATGAGATAACTCAAGGTGCAGGGTCCTTAAGTGGCAGAGTAAGACCTGGAATCTGGGTCTCCTAATTCCCTGTCCATGTTGCAGCAAAGATATACATGACACACTAATCATCCGTTCAGTCTGTCTAAATTCTAGGGTTTGGGATGAATAGGAATCCTCCAGGTATTCCCATCTGGGGACCATGCTAGGTAGAAGCCATTGATCTAATTAGGTGATTTTTCAATTTCTCCCCCTCTTCACCATCTAAAGCATCCTTTTTCCTTTATCTGCCATGGATAAGCCTGCTTATGATAGTTTAAAAAAAAAACAACTAAACAAAAAACTAGTGACTTCACACCACACCTAACATCCAATATGTGGGTACAGATGGCATTTCACGGGACAGGATCCTTTTCTACAAATGATAGGAAGTGCAAAATAATCCCTCAAAGATAGCAGGCTCTGCTGCACAATGATAAGCACGTCAGACAGTAATTTTTCATCTAAGCAGTTTCAACTGAGGAGCAGTTTCAACTGTCAAGACCGAGCCGTTTCTCATATTTCCATTATGAACTGTATCCCATTAATAAGCTCCTATGTAACACGGTGAATGTTATTATTTACTATTTAAGTAACTTTCTGAGAACACAAAGCGTGGTGCCAATCATGAGTGTTTTGCTCCTAATACCACCTCTTCGGAAGCAGGCATCTATCATTCTTCTGCTTTAACAGCTGAGAAATGAACATCAAGTCAGAGTAAGTTAATGACAAAACACTTCAAATAATAAGCCCGGCTAGAATAAAACATGTATTTATCCAGTTTGGGCCATTTCACCATAAGGATCTTTTTAACCTTTTCGTGGACTGGCTCTTTTGGAAACTTTTTTTTTCTTTCTTTGTCTTGGCTAGTGGAAGCCTTATTGATGCACTGGTTCAAACACTGACACGTCAAAAGGGCAGGAGACTGAAGAGGGAATCAGTCATCCTGACACACCAGAAGCAATATATCAAGCTGAAGAAATATGCCGGTAAAAGCACTTAAAGTCTTGGTAGATGCTTATGGATTAAATATTACACAGTGCTGATGCAAAATTCAGCAGTGAATTTTGGCTATGCCTTCCCTGCGCGTGCACATTTCTGATGGAACAGATACTAGGAAAGCTGAGCCGCCCTGATATTCACCTGACAACTTGGGTTCACGTGCATTTCCTCCCGCTCTAACTCAATACTCTAGGGAAACACTCTGGTTCCATTAACACTGAAAGAGGACAGAAATTCACCAGGAATCAGGAGGAGAAAATTGACAGCTCTTCTTTTCAAACTTAAATCCGCCCCCCCCCGCCCCCCACCACCTCCAAGTAATGTTAGATGCTACTACATTTAACTATGAAGAAAGAGGAAGAGAAGTATCAACAGAGAGACAAAGCCTCCGTGGGGGAGGCCTTCTCAGCCACTATTCTCTCCACCTGGTGCTGAGAAAATAGAGCCTTGGCAACCAGCATCCTTCCCCCCTCCCCAGCCCCCTGCATGTGAGTGCATCAACTGAAAAATTTCAGTAGCCTGGAATGACTTGCCATCCATCTTCTGGTGTTCTTAACGGGCCCTTTTTCCTCTCACATGATCCCAAAAGCATATGGTTGTAAACAGTCCTACAGATGGATGCGGAAAACTCTAACAGAAGCCAAGGGGACAATCTGGCCCACAGATGTATGATTACACCATCGTGGGCCTGGGCTGCTCATAAACCATGCGAGTTAAAGTATTTACAAGACGAATACAAGAAACACAAAACACGCGTGAATGTAAAAGACAAGGATTTACTACGAGACTGCATTTTGTTAGCTAATTAGGAATTCGCTATCTAGGGTCACGGGTAACATATAAAGACAAGACGGGGCTGTGTAAGCTACTGCCTATATTAGAGCAAGCCAGGGCCATTGGTACGGATTTCCAACTTTACCAATTTTGTTTTATTAAGCAAATGATCATCACCATCCAATGCGACCCAACTGAATTTACAAATTATATAGAACAAAAGCATTTACAGTAATGAATAGTTAAATTCAGACAATGACAACCCTGCTACTTCCTATGCCTTTACGGCTGGACGGATTCATAGGCAGCATTTATATACGTTCAACACAGTCACTGTTTGAAAAAGCGGATCATGATCACACAGTAGCTTTGTCCCCAAATTAATGCTTTAAAACGTAAGATGATCCAGGCACCTGGGTGGCTCAAGTGATTAAGCGTCTGCCTTTGGCTCAGGTCATGATACTGGGGTCCTGGGAGAGAGCCCCACATCGGGCCCTAACAATATTACTCACATAAGGTACTGCTAAGTAAAAATAGGTTTTATAATGTGAGGTATATTCTGCACATTATTGGAGAAGTGTGAGGGGAAGGACAATACCATTGTTCTACAGACTTTCCTCTCTACTGTAATTTCTAAAGGAATTGAGGCTTCTTGGATTATCAGCTATCTGAGGGAAGTGGATTTTAACACTTTGCGGCAGACTGCTATTAGGAACGCAAACTGTCATTAGTCTCCACACAATCTCCCTTAAATTGAAAAATGTGTTAAGTTGCACGTAAAAAAAAAGTAATAATAAATATCACTGCACACAGAAATAACTTAGCACACAGAAAGCCCAATTTTAAGTACTCTGGAGCTGAAGCCACAACCACAAGAGGTCTGGAATGAATACTCCAGATGTCACCCATCTCCCTGTGACTTTTTATCCTGACAGCTCAGAAGGGCAACCGTGTCCTGGGGCATTCTATCCCTACTCCAGACAGCAGCAAGAGGAGGAAAGCAAGAAAAAAAAAATTTTTTTTTTAAGATTTTTATTTATTTGACAGAGAGAGACACAGCGAGAGAGGTAACACAAGCAGGGGGAGTGGGAGAGGGAGAAGCAGGCTTCCCTCTGAGCAGGGAGCCCTACGCGGCACTCAATCCCAGGACTCCAGGACCATGACCCGAGCCGAAGGCAGACGTCTAAGGACTGAGCCACCCAGGCACCCCGGAAAGCAAGAAAAATTAAGAGTGGTATGCGCAGCTATCTACTACCTTTTAAAAAACTTCTTGGAAGCATTACCAAAGACTTGCATTCAGAATGCCACTACTTAACTGCATCACATTGGAGTAAAAGAGGCTGAATAGTATCATTATTTGGAGCTGGGCGGGGGGGTGCACTTTAGCATTTCCAATGATACTGGGATTTTTTTTTTTTAAGATTTTATTTATTTATTTGAGAGAGAACAGGGAAGAGAGAGGTCACGAGCGGGGGAGGGGCTGAGAGAGAGCGGGAAACACGCTCCCTGCTGAGCAGAGACCCCCTATGCGAGGCTCAATCCCAGGACCTGTAGATCACGACACTTAACCGACTGAGCCACCCAGGTGCCCCGCACTGGGATTCTGACATGAAGGGAGAGAAAGGCAATACTGAGTAGGGAGGCAACCAGCTGTATCTGCTACTGATCTCAATACACTGCTTTGGTGTCCAGTTGTTTCTACATACAAATACAACAGGACACAGTTTGGAAAGTTCTGGAAAAATGTTATCTGGCAGGGATGGCTGCCCTCCGAATCTCCAAGCTCTTGCTGCTGCATGACACTCCAGAATGACTCTGAAATGCTGTTAAGTATTGTTCCTTTTCCTTTCTCCCACCATGCACCCCCCCGATCTGAAATAAGGATTATAAAAGAACTGGTGCTTTAGGGTAGGAAGGTAAAAAGCTAGAAGTAACCAGCAAAGAAGGAATAGAAAGGGAATTCCCTGTTACGTCCAGGCTCTGCGCTAGGCATGTCACACATTTTATCTCATGGAAATACGACTGTGACTCTTGAGGGAGGCAGTATTGTCCCCGTTTACAAAGAAAAACACAGAAACTCACTCTCCCCACTTAGTGCCTTGCCTGAAGTCAGACACCTTCAATATTTTGAACTTGTGTTCTCTGCCTCTGAAGTTCAAGTTATATCACAAAACAGACTTGAGTTTGTAGTCAGAAAAGAGAAAAAAGATATTTTTAATTAAAATATATGAAATAAAACAAACGATCAAAACATTGAATTGCACTCTTTAGGCTTTATGTAGACAGACTATGCCTAAACCACCTTGGTCCTACATTTAATTGTTGCCGCCTCCATAACTGATATGGCCATGTTGATCCTGAGGGAATCCATACTTCTGGAAGAAGAGCAAACTAAATGGTTGAGGTATGCCAACTGTTTGCATGCAGTCACACATGGGCCAAATTTGGTAACTGGAAGGTTTTCCAAACCGAAAAACACTTCTCATAAATTAGGAATGATAATCAATAAAAAGTTTGCTTTGTACCTGAAGTAATAGAAATAAATCCTAATGTCCATTTGAGCTTTGGTAGATACAAGCATATACCTATAACATAAAAATGCCTTAGATAGTATAAATCTTCAAAAGTAAATGCGGAGTATTATCTTGGAAAGGTGTGACATACTCTAGAAAGAGGGCATCTTTATGTGTTTAGTTTCTTTAGGGCTTCTGGATATAGCCTCAAAAAATGAAAAATGGCGTAGAAGTTAAATCATTCGATGATTAGATTGAAAAGGAGGCTCTGCTTGGCTAAATTTGAAAATCAAAAGGTCTCTGCTTTGGATTTCCTTGGCCTGGTGTGACCACTGAGAGAAAGTTGTAATGAATGAGATGGCAGACATCAAAATTACTCTCCAAGGCCATGGAAGGTGCCTTTTTCTGAGGCCAGAAAGCTAAAATCCTCACCTTTTCAGCCTCCTTGCTTGCAATGGGACCCAACTGTATTGAATGAGATGGAACAGAAAGGAAAAATTTTTTAAAGGAATAGACAGCTGGTAGGCTCTTCTGAGTCCTCTTTAGACTTTTGCTCTTCTCTGTTCTTTCTGTTGGAAAAATGATGTGATGCTGGATGTACAGCAGCCATTTTGTCACCATAAGGGGAAAATTACATGACATGGGCAAAGAAATAGAAAGACAGAAGAGGCCTGACCACTCCATGACACTGTGAATATGTTGTTTTAGCCCTGGACTGCCTGCCTCAGAATTTATTGTTACATAAGAAAAATCACTGTCATAAATTTTAGCCGCTATTAATCAGGTTTTCTATAATTTATAACTTGAATAGAGTCCTTATACAAACCAGTTCAGCTTACAGCATGTGTGTGTGTTCAGTGACCATTAGGCCATATGTCTGGCAGAAACTTTTAAACATTATTTAGAAATATCTAAACAAAATATATTCCAATGTTTTAATTTTTGTTTCCAAGGATTTCTTCTAAAATAAGATTATATGTGTCCTTCACTTATAAGGTGGAATAAAAATGGAAGGAGTTGTAAATAAACCTAAAAAGTAACTTTTATTAAAATTCCAAATTGAAATGGAGATACATGGTTGGTGACTCAAAAGGAATTCATACGAAAATACTCTATGGCCTCCATATAGTGTATGTGTTTGTCTGTTTCTTCACCTGTTTTTAAAGGATCATTGCTGGGATATCAGTATTTTAAGTTGTTTTTTTTTAAAGATTTTATTTATTCATTTGACAGACAGGAGAGAGATCGTAAGTAGGCAGAGAGGCAGGCAGAGAGAGAGGGGGAAGCAGGCTCCCTGCTGAGCAGAGAGCCCCATGATGCGGGGCTCGATCCCAGGATGCTGAGATCATGACCTGAGCTGAAGGCAGAGGCTTTAACCCACTGAGCCACCCAGGCGCCCCTATTTTAAGTTTTCAAGGCAAGGAAAGTTTTATTTTTTTGTCAAATGATAAGACTTTGTGAGGACATAATATGAGCTTATGTGTGACTTCACAAAAGGGGAAGTGTATTTTCATTTACATATATACACATGGATATATAAAACGCACATATACACACTTTCAGAAGAAAAGTAGCAGATTTAAAAGTAGGTATTATCAGTTTAAAGTAGATATGCAAACAATTTATGAACAATTCTGATGTTGTACAGCTTTGGAGACTTACTCAAAGAGAAAAGACAACAGACGGTATCAACCTGTTTAAAACTTACTCTTTAGCAATCTGTTCAAAGACAAATGGAAAAATCCCATGCCCCTTTTTCCATTAAAATAACTGACACTTAAAACAACTGCCAAAGGCATGAAACCTTTGTCCTCCAGGGACGGAGAGTCTGATAATCCTTCACGATGAACAATCTCAAAGTAAAATTTGAGACCCATGCTTGGAATTTCAGCTGCACATACTCTAACCCTCTCCATCTGGTAAGTGGGGTGCGAAGGAGCCCATTTGAGAAATCTATTTGTGACTGGACACCTGCCGGAGCAGGAAGCAAAAGCCATATTCAGACACGTTTTTAAAGTAACCAATTCCCTGTTAGAGTTCTTATCCAGGACTTGGACTGTTTTCATTACATTTGCTTTGGAGCACTTAATAACCAAATGCATTAGAAATTGTTCCTTTATTAGGGAGCCCATCCGTATTTCTTTAGACATTTGAGTTTTCGGTTCAAATACTTGTGAGAAGCCTCATTAAGTTTCTATTATCCTGCAACTCATTACTCGTAGTTAGAAAAGTATTCGGTAAGGCAGAAGAAAAAGAGCAGGAGGGGAGAAAGGAAAGAGGACTAAATTAATCAGGTGGAATTCTTTTTTAGCATTATTCTTGACACTACTGAAACACGGCTTGATTCTCCAGATTACATTCCAAACGTGTACAGAAAAAATAACACCAAATTGAGAGAATTTCTAAGAATGCAGAGAGGTGCTACCAAAAAAAAGCTGCCAACGTCAAGCACGAGTGATCCTGCCTTCTAGCATCAACTCTGTCGTCCTGTTCCCCTTGCTTAGTGGGATCAAATCCTTAAAGATGCAGAACATTTCTTTGCCTAAAGATTTGTGACGATGGGCCCCGAGGGATTCAACGTGAAGATGCAGGTAATCCCTGAGTGGTGACTCTCTGGCACTTGCATTCGATATGCCTCAGAAGCAGCACGAAAAGGCCACAGGCATTGTCATCTCCTTTGGAGTCTTGGCTTCAGAGGGGTTCCCTGTGGCTAATGAGGCCTGCACGGCTGTGCAGCAAAGAACTGGCTCGGTGCCCTTTCTGAATCCCTGCATGAGCTCCTCTTTACTGACCACAACATCATTTTCTTCCAGAGACTGCCCTTCTTAGACCAACTGTTCACTGCCCCGTCCACCCTATGGGAAGGGACTCCTGGCTCTCTTTGCTCATCGGAAGTACTTTTCAAAGAATGGAGCACAAGAGTTTCTTTTTGGCGTGTCAGACCGATAACAGGACACATCCACACAATTTCTTCACTAACCCATCAGCTTTGCAGATAAGAAATGTCTGGTAGGAACTCAAAGAAATTCTCGTCATCCCTTTTGGTTTGTCTCTACTAGGCTATAGTATGTTGTAAGACCCCAAGTGCATGTCTATTGATTCTGCTGTGTTGCCACTGATACTTCCAAGGTGAGATGATGCAAGGTGTGGTGGGCTGTTATTGGCCAGCGGAATCAGCACCGTGGACAGGGCCGAGGGAAGGCGGAATCAGCACCATGGACAGGACCCAGGGAAGAAGGGGGTGTGCAAGGGCCTAAACCTTGGCCAAATATCACTGTCTCCATGACAGTGGAGGTGGATTATGTTACAGTTTCCGTTCTCCAAGAAGCGTGAATCTTACTAGAGTAATAATATGTATCCTCAGCTCATGAGGTTACCTGAATCTCTCTGCCCTCTTCTTTCACCATACTTTAACAATACAGTAATCAGATTCCAGATTTCCCCTGCAATGACCCTGTGTCTACCGTTATTTCTATGAGAGTGTTCATACTGTATAATAAACTCATTTTTCCTACCCCTAAAATTAGACCACGTAAGATTATGTCACTTCATGAAACTGCAAAAGAATAGAACTGTATTAATTAAAAAAAAAAAAACAACTTTAAATGCTTATAGTTTGTATCATTTTAAAGCAAATATTTCCTATGGTTTACATTTTCTCTCCTTTTCCCTCATTTCATCAAACACAAAATACTTGAGTCCCTAGAGTCTGATTCATTTTATTATTTTTATGACATTTACAAAAAGGCTCAATACTGATTTTTCTAACTTATTCTTAAACTTTATTAGACTTATTGGTGGAATTTGATGTCTTCAAGATTAAGTGAATGTGAAACAGTTGACTTTTTACAACCTAGTGGGCCCCTAGTATTTTATTTTTGTGCTTCATTATAACATGGGATTGTGAACCAGGTAAATCCTTTTTAAGTGAAAGGATAAGCTAACCATTTCACTAGTTAACATGAGAAGATTTTTGAATGGTCAGAGTCTCCTTTGTCTCTTAAAGCAGATTTTTAAAATAAGAATAAACTATTTTTTTCAGACAAATCAGCCTCAGCTCTACGGTAAACTCACAAATCTTTGGTGCTAGGAGAAAATCTATTATTCATTTTATTAGGTTGAGCCAGAAATAGCCAGTAGAGAACTATTTCAACCAAGAGAAATAGCAACATCATATGTTTCGACAAATAAAAAGAAAACTGCCTCCAGAGGGATTAACAGATTTGCCAAAGGTCAGTAACAAAGCTGGAATCTAAACCAAGACCAGTGGATTCCACACCAGGTGGCCTTGCATTTTAAGTACACAGAGCCTTTTAACATACAGTTGTCTTTTTATTACGGATTCTGTTTTCTACCATTTAAAACATTCCTGTCACAGACAGGAAAGAATTAAGGGGATTTTGTGCCTAAGGAGTAACAAAGACAATGAGAAGAATATTTAACCCTTGACTGGCTACTACCTTATAGGGTTTACATGGGTTAAATATTACAATTTTAATACATGTTATTGAAAATAAAGTTTAGTGGATTTCTTTACTTGGAAAGTGATACTATTAGCTGTCAAATATACAAGACAAATAAAAGCAGAATTATGCAGAAAATTAAGAATATACATATAAAAAGGAACAGGAAGCTGATACAGATATTTTGAGGCACACTCTTATTTCAGTTTTTCTGAGCTTCTCTGATTATTTCCGTAAAACAGATTCTCTGAAGTGAAATTCCTGGGACACAGGGTTTGCACTGCTTCCGAGAGATGCTAAAAAACAACTGCTCACTAGGATCATTATTTCAATTTAGATCTTTATTAGCTTTGTTTTGAAAGTGTATGACTATCTTCTGCCCTCTACAGTAATTTTTCATATGTCTACTAGCCTGTTCTTCTTTTACGAACCACTAGATCACATTCTCTGACATTTTTTTATTTGGATAGTTCCACTCATTTCTATGAATGAGACCTGAACCAACATACATAAATACCATCTTAACATAAATGGCCTTCAAACTGCAGAGAATTTATTATTTATTAATTATGTCCCCTCAAAAGAGTAAGTGCAAAAAGGGGAGGGCAGCAAATAATTACTTCTTCATCATACCATCATAAACTAGACTTATTTTTAGAAGTTAATCTTTGTGGGATGCCTGGGTGGCTCAGTGCATTAAAAGCCTTTGCCAGTTCAGGTCATGATCTCAGGGTCCTGGGATGTAGCCCTGCATAGGGCTCTCTGCTCAGCGGGGAGCCTGCTTCCCCCTCCCTCTCTGCCTGCTTCTCTGCCTACTTGTGATCTCTCTGTCAAATAAATAAATAAAATCTTTAAAAAAAAAGTTAATCTTCGCTTATGGAGATCCAGTTGGGTGCATGTTCATACATGTGTGTGTTTGTGACTTAATAACTCTAAGCCACCCTTTTCCTCTAGACAAAAGAAATATCTGCCATCTTGTTGAACTTTTGAAGGATAGAACATCCTTCTTCAATACCAGCACAATGTATGTTTAAACCTATTACTACTTAAAAGTAAGTGGTAGAATTCAGAAGCAAAGTGCAATTAATGTAATTCATGTCATTAAGTGAAATGCGTTCCTCACAAATAATAAAGCCGATTCTGAAGATCCTTTATTAACTAACTCTATGCTTTTCTAACTTCCTATGGTCTTTCAACATTTATATATTCACGAAGAACCTTTCATATTATTTCAAGTTGACAAGTTTAAGAGTTCTGTCATTTGAAGTTAAATGTCTCTTCCCTGAATTCAGAACTTTTCACTTTGTGTTTCCATCATCGTGTATATTACAGTTGCTTGCTTTTTTAAGGATTCTTGGTTCTTATGTAGGAATGAATCATAAGAGCAAAATAATAAGATCAAAAATAAGTACAAGGGAGTCCTATCCAAAACATTAACTTCTAATCAACCTATAAGATAAAAAAGAAAGTATAAAATTGATAGAATTGATAGAATTACATGGATTTAGTTTATTTGGCATAGCCCACTGTAAGGTCACTTCTGAAAGACCACTTCTTTTAATTACAAAAAATAAGTCATGGCCTGTAATTTCTATATTTGTATTTTCTTTAGTGAGAGTGACAGAAAATACAAACTTCATAGAGAATCAGTTTTGCATGAGGTGTTTCTATTATCTAATCACAAACAGGCAAGAAATCAAGAATTAATGCTTCTTTTTGGTGACTGCCATATTTTTGATTCATGATTTAAATGTTAACATTTTAGCTAAAAAAGTTTAATTGTTATATTATGTCTACACTAGAACAAATATAGAATTTGTTTAATGTTCCTGTTTAAAAGCAAATGGTATCAAGGCTTCTGCTACCAAAGACATGGGGTAGATGTACTTTATTACTCCCACGAAGTACATCTAAAATCCCTGCACATTACATACAACATGAACATAATAGGACTCTAAAAGGAAAAGAGAAGAACAGCTAGGGACCTGGGGGGAAAATCCAGGGGAAAAAAAAGGTGGGGACTCCCCTGAAATTTCTTTTTGTATTATATATCCATGACTTGTTGCTGAAGGAGCCAGCAAGCTGGAAATACCAAGGGAAGTAGACTAAAAAGGCCCAACAGAAGGCTTTCTCTGTCTATTCAAATAATGAGGAAAAGAACAGCCTACCAGGACAGGAAAATTGAGGCAACAGCTGATTTACTCCAATCAAATGCCACAGAAAAACTGGGGACCTACTCCCATCTAGAGCAGCAAAGATCAAGTAGGTAGACTAGACTTCTACCTTTCAGACACTAATAAAAGAGGCACTCCAGAAAGGGTTGAGTATGGACAGAACTTGGGCTTTCATACCTAAAGGATAGTAAAAACTATCTTTCCCCTTCCTATAGCTTTCTTTCCTTCCCTTGGGTGTCAAAAGACAAGAGTACAGAAACTGGATTTGTACCCATTCTAGCACTGATGATGTACTGCATTCAACTCACAGACTTTCATAACATAATACCCAAAAGGTCCCAATTTCAGCTGGGAATCACTCATCATTCCAAGAAACAGAAATTTTCCAAAGTAAATTAAAAAAAAAAAAGATAATCAATAGATATGAACATCTTGATGATAAAGCTATCAGAGAAAGATTTTAAAGAAGCCATCGCACACACAACAAAACCTTCAATAAATAATTATGAATATGCTTGGAACAAATAAAAAAATAGGTCAATAAATAATTATGAATATGCTTGGAACAAATAAAAAAATAGGAAAAAGATAGAATGACTCAGCAAAGAAATCAAAGATATAAAGAAGAGGCAAATATAAGTTTTAGTGGTGAAAAACACAAAAATCAAAATTGAAAATTTGGTAAATGGGCTCCGGAACAGAATGGAGGGGACAGACGAAGAGCCAATGAATTTATTTGAATATTACAAATTAGGTTGAACAATACAAATAATCCAATCTGGAAAACAGCAAAAATAGACTGCAAACAGCAACAACAACAGCAACAACATTAAAAAGAGACTCGGGGATTCATAAGGACCTAATCAAAGATCTAACATTTATTTCACTGAACTCAGAGAAGGAGAGGAGAAAGACAGGGTTACAAAAAAAGTACTTAGGGGCGCCTGGGTGGCTCAGTGGGTTAAAGCCTCTGCCTTTAGCTCAGTCATGGTCTCAGGGTCCTGGGATCGAGCCCCATATCAGGCTCTCTTGCTCAGCGTGGAGCCTGCTTCCCCCTCTCTCTCTGCCTGCCTCTCTGCCTACTTGTGATCTCTCTCTCTCTCTGTCAAAAAAAAAAAAAAAAAAGTACTCAAAGCAATAATAGCTGAAATTGTCCCTTATTTGTCAAAAGATATACACCTTCAAGTTCAGGAAAATGAGCAAACTTCAAACAAGGTAAGTTCACTAAAAAAACATGAAAGAAGATATATCAAAGCCGACTCTCTGAAAACTAAAAAGAAAGAAAAATAATTAAATTAGTGAAAGAGAAATAATGCCTTATCTATCTTTTCTCCTTATCTAGAAGAAAACTAATGTGAATTACAGCAAATTTCATATCAGAAACTATGGACATAAAAAGGAAGTAGAACAACATTTTTTAAGTGCTGAAAGTAAAGGATGGTTTACCCAGAATCCTATAACCAACGAAAATATCCTTACAGAATGAAAAATAAATCAAGACATTCTCAGATGAAGGAAAGCTAAGGGAATTAGTCACAAGAAGACCTTTTCTAAATGAAGGACTAAAGCATGTTCTGTAAACAAAAAGGAAATAATTAAAAAAGAAACTTAAAACATCTGGAAGGAAAAAGAAACACAGTAAACAAAAACATGGGTAACACAATAGATACTGCTTTGCTCTTCAGTTTTCTATATTATGTTTGGTGGTAAAATAAAAAAGTTTAAGATAGTCCAATATGGTTCTAAATATATGAAGAGAAGATATTTAAGGCAAATACTACATATGAGGAACAGTGAAAGGATATAAAGTGAGGGAAGATTTTTACAGTGTACTCAAATTGGTAAAATGACAACACCAGTAGACTGTGAAATACTATGCATAAAGTAAAACCTAGAACCACTACTAAAAAATCTACAGAAAGAGATCAACATAAGAGCACTACAGACAAATCAAAATGAAATTCTAAAAATGTTCAAATAATATACAAGAAGTTAGGGGGGGAAATGGAGGAAAAGCAAAGAGAACAAAGAGGAGACAAAACCAAGACAACCGATTTAAGCCTTAACATGTCAATAATCATGTTAAACATAAATGGTCTAAGTACATCAATTTAAAGAAAGAGATTAGTAATGTGAATGATCCAATTACATACTGCCTACAAGAAACTTAATTTTAAATATAATTGTATAGGCAGATAGAAAAGATAGAAAAAGACATACCATGCAGGCATTAATAAAAAAAAGCAAGAGTGGCTATATTAATATCAGATCAAATAGAATTTAGAGCAAAAACATGTATTTATCGCAGAAAAAGAAACATTATATAATAATAAAAAGATCAATCCACCAAGAATACACCAAAAACTAAGACAAAACTATAGTTGTAGCTGGAGACTTCTAAACCCTTCTCCTGAAATTGATACTACAACTAGACAGGAAATCAGAAGGATATAAAAGAACTCAACAATACCATCAACCAACAAGATTTAGTCAACATTTATAGAACACTCCACACAACAGCAGGATGCATATTTCTTTTCAATTGTGTATGGAATATATACCAAAGTATATTATATTTTGGGCCATAAATGAAAGGCTCAACTAATTAGCAGAACTGAAATCATACAGAGTGTAGTCTCTGACCTCAGAAGAAATCAGACTAGAAATCAATCACAAAAAGAGAACATGAAAATCTCCAAATACTTAGAAAGTAAACAACACACTTCTAAACAACCCATGGATCAAAGAAGAGGTTTCAAGAGGAATTAAAAAGTAAGCTGAACTGAATGAAAATGAAAATACAAAATGTCAATATATGTGGGACACAACTATTGCAGAGCTGAGAGGGAAATATGTAGTACTACAAGCTTTCAACAGGGAAGATGAACAGTCTGATATAAATAATCTAAATTCTTATCTCAAGAAACTAGACAAAAAAGAACTAAAATAATAGTACAAGATAAACGAAGTTAATAATACAAGAGTGGGAATAAATGAAATTAAAACCAGAAAAATAACTGAGAAGAATCAACGAAATCAGCTGATTCTTTGAAAAGATCAATAAAACTGACAAACCTCAAACTTCTAAGGGGTAACAAACAGACAAAAAAAAACCAAAACAAGGAACAATACGAATTATCAGTATCAGGAATGATAGTAGGGACATCTCCACAGTTCCTGCTGGTATCAAAACAAAAAAAGAATATTATAAACAGCTCTACAGACATAAATTTGACAGTTTACATGAAATTGGTTAAGTCTGTGAAAAATACAAATGACCTCACCCTACTCAATATAAAACAGATAATTTTAATAATCCTATGACCATTAAGGAAATTTAAATAATAATTATGAGGTTCCTAAAAAGGAAAATCTCCAAGCTCAGATGGAGAATTCTAACAAACATTTAAAGTATTAACATAAATGCAACAAAATCTTCCAGAAAATAAAAGATGTGAGAACACTTCACACTTCATTTTGTAAAGCACCCCAATGTCACCACTGCTCTAAGACAGTACAGGAAAATAAAACTATATACCAATATCCCATCAAGACTACAGAAATGAAAATCCTTAACAATGTATTAGCAAATAAAATTCATGTATATATAAATTATACACCATAACCAAATGGTGTTTATTTCAGTATGTGGGACTAGTTTAATCTGCCATATTAAAATTAGCCTTTTAATTTTAAAATTTTAATTAAAAAAAATCACATAATCTCCCTAGCAATGGGCACAAATAAGGACAACCGCTCTCCTTCCTTTTTTTGTACAATATACTGGAGGGTCTAGTCAGTAAAGTAAGGCAATAAAAGGAAATAAAAGGCATACAGTTAAGAAAGGCAGAAATAAAATTGTCCTTATTTGCAAATAACATAACTGTCCAAAAATCCTAGAGAATCTGAAAATAAACTAAGAAAGAAATCTCTTAGAAATAATAAATGTGTTTATCAAAGTCACAGGATATAAGATACACATACAAAAGATAAATTACATCCTTATATACTAGCAATAAGCAGGTGGACACTGGAATTTAAAACATGATATCATTTACCATCACTCAAAAAATAGGTAGTAATCTAACCAAACATATATATGCCTATATCCAGAAAACCACAAAATATTAATATGAAAAATTAACCAAGATGTAAATAAATAAAAATATCATGTTCATTGAATGGAAGACTCAACATTAAAAGGTTGTCAACTCTACCCAAATTGATATTCAAGTTTAATACAGTTTCTATCAAAGTTCCAGCAAATCTTTTTTTAAGTAGAGACTGACAAGAACTTTCTAAAATTTATATAGAAATCAAAGAAATTATAATGGTTAAAACAACTTAGAAAAAGAACAAAATGGAAAGAACCAGTCTACACAACGTCAACACTTATTATAGTTAGAATAGTCAACACTGTATGATATCAGTGGAGGAAAAGACAGGAGACCACTGGGACAGAATTGAGAATCTAGAGACAGTACCAGAGAAATATGCCTAAATGATTTCTTGTAAAGAGGCAAAAGCAATTTAATGAAGACAGCCTTTCCAATAAATTGTGCTAGATCAAGTGGACATCCATAGATAAAGCAATAAACCTCAATTTAAGTCTTCTATCTTATAGAAAAGTTAACTCAAAATATATCACAGACTTAGATGTGAAGTGCAAAAACATAAAATTTTAAGAAAAAAATAAGAGGAAAAACTTCAGAATTTAGGGCTAGGAAAAGAGTTTTTGACACCAATAGCAGGATCTATAAAATTTTTTTAAAAACTGCTGAATTGAACTTCATCAAATTTTAAAACGCTTGCCCCAAGAAAGTCCCTGTGAAGAGGATGAAAATACAAGCTACAAACTGGGAAAATATATTAGAAAATCACATATCTGACCAAGGACAAGTATGTAGACTATATAAAGAACTCTTAAAACTTAGAGTAAAATAATAAGTAATCCAATTCAAAAATGGACAATAGATAGGGACACACATTTTACCAAAGATGATATATGCCTAGAAAATGAGCAAATGAAAATATAATAATATAATAAGCCATCATAGAAAAGGCAAATTAAAACCAACGGGAAAAAAGTCACTAAACCCCAATCAAAATGGCAGATAAAAATTGGGACGACATCAAATGCTGGTGGGGATGAAGGGAAAAAGAGAAACTCGATCACTCATACATTGCTGGTGGGACTACAAATGGTAAAGCGATTCTGGAAAACTGACAGGTCTTATAAAATTAAACATGCTACTGACAAACAATCTATCAAAAGCACTCTTAGGCACTTGCCTAAGAGAAATAAAAATTTATATTCACACAAAAACTTGTACATACGTATTTACAGCAGCTTTTTTGCTTTATGATAGCTCAAAACTGCAAACAGCTCAGACGTTCTTCAATGGGTGAGTGGTTAAATGAGGTATGGGAGATACATCTCTACCACGGACTACTGGTTAGCAATAAACAGAAACAAACTATACTTGACCTTTGAAAAAGAAGGGTTCGAACAGCAGGGGTCTACTTATACACAGATTTTTTTTTTTTTTTTTTTTTTACAGCACAGTACTGTACACGTAGCTGCTTTTCCTTGGGATTTTCTTAATAACATTTTCTTTTCTCTAGCTTACTTTATTATAAGAATACAGTATATAATGGGGTAACATATAAAACATGAGTTAATCAGCTGCTTATGTTATCAGTAAGGCTTCAGGTCAATGGTAGGCTATTGCTAGTTATGTTTTTGTGAAGTCAAGTTATATGTAGATTTTTTTCATTCTTTTTTAAAATTTAATTTAATTTAATTTTTTCAGTGTTCCAAGATTCACTGTTCATGCAACACTCCCAGTCTCCATGCAATAGGTGCCCTCCTCAATACCCACCACCAGGCTCACCCAACCCTCCACCCTCCTCCCCTCCAAAACCCTCAGTTTGTTTTCCAGAGTCCACAGTTTCTCATATTTCGTCTCACCTCTGATTTCCCCCAGTTCACCCTTCCTTTCCTTCTCCCACTGTGCTCCATGTTTTTCCTTATGCTCCACACATAAGTGAGACCATATGATAACTGACTCTCTCCGCTTACTTATTTCACTCCGCATAATCTCTTCCAGTCCCATCCATGTTAATACAAAAGTTGGGTATTCATTCTTTCTGATGGAGGCATAATATTCCATTGTATATATGGACCATATCTTCTTTTTGACTGCATGGGGGATCAGTGGCCCTAACCTACAAGTTGTTTAAAGATCAACTGTATTGATATTAAAAAAAACCTGAATGGCCTCGGGAGAATTATGATGAACAGGAAAAATGCCAATCCCAAAAGGTCATATTTAGTATGAGTCTATTTATGTCACGATTTTGAAATGGGAAACAGTAGAAATGGAGAACCTAGTGATTGGCAGGGGTTTGGGGGCAGGTGCAGGCAGTAGGGAAGTGGGTGGGGCTATAAAAAGGCCTATGAGAGATCTTTGAGGTGATGGAACTATTTCATATCTTGACTATAACAATGTCAATATCCTGGTCAGGATATTGCACTAGACTTATTCAAGATATTACCACTGAAGCAAACTGGGTAAAAAAGTACATGGGATATCTCTGAATTATTTCTTACACTGCATGCAAACCGAAAATTATCACAAATATAAAGCTTAAGTGAAAGTAAATGGCTGTCTGATGGTGAGGACTTCCCCACAAGAATATGCTTTTGAGAAGGACCTCCTCCAACCCTCTCTGGAAGAGAAGAGGAAACACAAAAGCAGCACCTAGTGTGAGTCCCAATTCCTACTCTGTGGATATGAAGTGCCCAGGATGCTATGAAAACACCACGGACTTCAGCCATACACAAGCCGTAGTTTTGTGTGTTGACTGGTCTACTGTCCTCTGCCAGCCTCCAGGAGAAAGAGCAAGGCTTACAGGAGGAGGCTCCTCCTACGACAGGAGGAGTGCTCCTTTTAGAAGGAACACTAAAAGCACCCTGAATCAAGATGACTGGGAAACCATCCCACTAAATGTATTTTAGAATTTTAATTTTTTAAAAGATTTTATTTATTTATTTGAGAGAGAGAGAGAGAGAGAGAGAGAGACTAAAAGAATGAATGGGGGGAGGGGCAGAGGGAGAAGCACACTCCCCACTGAGCAGGGAGCCCAATGCTGGACTTGATACCAGGACCCTGTAGATCACGACCTGAACCTAAGGCAGATACTTAGCTGACTGACCCATCCAGGCGCCCATAGTTTAGATTTTTTAAAATGTCACTTATTGAAGACTTCGGTAAAATAGCACATAAAGAAAAAGTTAACAGTTAAGGGATAAAGTGCTCTTAATACAATCAATAGCCTTTTTGCTTATTTCAATTAAAAAAAAAATCAAACAAACAAAACCAACAATGGTTCCAAAAATGAACCTTAGAAAACTGAACACAGTATGTTCTCCACATATGAATTAAAAATAAAGGTGAATAAAGAGATTGCACACTATGATTTACTCACTCCATTTTCACTTTCTGTAGTACCACGTACAATGGGAATTGTGTCATTCTAACTCACTGATTGGAATCAGATATTCCTATGGGATTTTGCTATCAAGGCTTTTGGATCATGAAAGTAGCACCATTCCCCTATATTTGTAGACACTGTAAAGAAAGAAAATTAATAAAAATAAAGAGTGTGTGCCCTTAGGTCTTAATATCTAAGATAATATAAAATATGTAAGAAGAGAAAATATGCTTCAGTATTTCTATTTGAGAGAGAGAGTGCGCAGCAGGGCAAGGGTCAGAGGGAGAGAGAGTCCCAGGCAGACCCCAGCTGAGTGTGGAGCCCGACTGGGGCCTCCATCTCAGGACCCTGAGATGACGACTTGAGCCGAAACCAAGTGTTAAACGCCCATCAGACTGCATCATCCAGGCGCCTCTCTTCAGTATCTCTAATGCACTTTCAAGCAAAGAGATTTCCAAGAAAATTAATCACGGGACCTAGTCATTTTCCACTCTTCTTAAATGCTTTCTCATGCTAAACTCAATGTGACAGTAGAAAGCATTAAAAACTAATTTTGGACCTGGTTTATACTAACATATGCAAAAGGTTCACTAGTAACTCACGATGAACAATTTCACTGTGGTTGGTCTGTTTTGCATGATACATCATTGCTTTCATTTCACAGAACTTTAAGAAATCCACAGCAGGTACACATAGTGGGTGTTACAAGCTTGTAAATAATCCTGTTAATGCCTGCTTTATGTTGGCGTTCGCCACCATTCAAAGTGCATCTTCAACAAACGTATACCTCATTACATGCATGGTCCTTTTATAATTTTTGGCTAATAAAATGCCTCAAACTGAGGATAATCAGTATTTATCTTAATACTTTTTCGGGAACTATGGAAAAACAATTTAAGGAAAAATGTGAGGCAAACTGTTAACAAAAGTGCAGTTATTATACAAGATCTGAAGAAACATTTTTAAATCTATTCTTCTAAATGGGCTAAAAATTATCCTAAAATGTAACAGTTTAGCAAGTTAATTAAGATTTCATTGTAACTGCAAATTAGTAGATGTGCATAACTGCCATGTTATTAAGAGAGAAAAGGGGAAATAAAAATCTATATGAGATATTTTATTCTAGAAATTCAAAATGGCATTATAGCATTGTCTTCTAATCTGTATCGACAGAAGTGAAGACATATTCTGACAATCTCCTATTTCTGAAGCTTATAGTTTTAAGGAATGAAACTTCATGGTTTTTTACCTTGAGCACTTGAAATTAAAAACCATTTAAAATGTTTTATGTATTTGCCTGTCTTCTTAAAACAGAGTATGCTACTGGTAATCTAACTTTATTTGGAGAACTTGAATAATTATGGAATAGAGATGTTTTCTCCTACTAAAAATATGGTTAGTTGTTGTTGTGGATTTGCTCATTTTTTAATAGGCATTCTGGGTTTTTCCTAATTGTTGGGCTTTATGCTTCTGTTTCACACTAGTGCCGATTTACAAGTCTCCAGCGGGGGGAAAAAACCTGCAATCCATTCTAATTTGGTAGCTATAACTTGCTATGGGCTGAAAACAATCTCGTGTTAATATTTTGTGCCAACTAAGAACAAGCTGGAATTGACTGAAAGAAAATAAATGCTTCAGTGCATGATCTCCGCACAAATTAGTTAAGAATCACTTAAGTCAATTACACACATTTCTTTTATCTCTTAATTTCAGGTCCTCAGCTATGCTCTGACACTTGAGGTCGTGAGAAATTTGCTTTCACAAAAAGCTAAATGGTGTATTATTGTTCTATTTAAGTTTTATTGACAAGCACAATTGAAAGTGATGTGTCTGTGAATTTATTGTAGGGTAAAGATTCTATTAAATATGAGTTTCTTCTTTTTATGACACATCCTGCCATTTAGTCAATCTATTCAATCAAGAGGAGTGTTTTCTAAAATTGCACCACAGAATACTAGTCCTGACAGATGGTCTCCAAAAAGCAGAATCCTCACTCCAGTAAGTTTAGGAAATAATGCCAAATGTATTGAGTTTGACAAGTCCATTATATGTAAGAGTGAGTGTGTGTGTGTGTGTGTGTGTGTAAAACTTAGCCAATGAAATGAGCATTCCATAAACCCTATTTTGAAAAACAAGCATCTGAAAAGGGTCAAGTTTTGGCCACGACAACAGTGGGTTCATCAAATCCCAAATGACTTTCTTCATCATGGGTTTATAAGAAGACTTCATTTCCCTTGCATTTAGGTTTTTACTCCAGTTCCATTTGCACAGGCAATCCGTGTCACTTGCAGACGAAATGTAATAAGTTCTCCTTGCATTCTTTTTTTGCCTGGAAACCACTGAGATAATGCACTGATACAGCAGGATCATGAGAGCCTGGGTCTCTAAGCACCTCTTTGGAGCGGGTTCCACACCCCACCCCAACTTGCATAGGAGAGTGCAGTGTGTTGGACAAATAAACCTTGGTTGGGCTCACTGAGATTTCACGGTTAATTTATTATTGCTGTATAATTTAACCTATCTTAACCAACACAAGAGTTGGATTCTGAAATAACGAGAGCAATGCAAAGAGACTTGATATAAGACTTACAGATGTTCAGACACCGAAAATTCCTTATTCACTCTTTATCAGTATATATACTTGTCAAGACACAAAGGATACGTTTTACTTTCATAGACATTCAATAAATATACTTGCTAGGCTACTATATGATAGGCACTGCTCTAAACTAAGAGGGTAAAATAATATAAAAAACACATAAGGTACTTACTCTCCGAGAGTACATGTCGGGTTAAAAGGAAGAAAATGCCCAGGGGGGAATATGTTCATTAAGAAAAAAACGGCAATTTTCTTATTAGATAATTATATCTGTAATTTCCATTCTGCTGCTAAATTTCATTTTAAAATATGCTAAAATTATAGCAGTTATGGCAACAAAAAAAATGAGCCATTACTCGCTTTTTGTTAGAATGACAGATCAGATATTAAATCGAATATGGATATTTCTTGGTTCTCTTTAGCAATGGAAACCTATTTGAGTATAATCATTAAACTATTTTAAAATTTATTTTGGAAAAGAGATATTCTAGGCAAACTGAAATAAATGTCACTTAATTCCATAAATTTAAACTTCTCTTTATCACTAGCCAAATTCTGTTCATTGAAACGCCACCGCTGCTAAGAAGACTTCCTGAAACTTAAAAAAAAAGACTTCCTGAAATTTAAAGAAGCATCTCATTTCTAAATTATAGTCCTAGCCATGTTAATGTATCACTTATCACCTGTATTATACAAGTAATATGCTTTCTAAAATTTATAGGAACAATATTAATATATTATTATTTTTACCTTTACTTTCAAAAAACAATCTCTCAAAGACTTCCTACAGAATTTTATAATGCATACATGTGTACTAAATACTTCTCCTATACTAATAATGGAACCAGTATCTGTAATGATACATTTTAAGATGCTGGTAAATTGTGTTTAATTTAAAAACTAATGAATATCAAAGGGAAGTAAATCAGTTAAAGTACTACCAAGTACTTTATGGTCTGAAAGTACTTGAGGTCATTGCCAAGTTGAGGAGTATTATACAGGGTGGCATAGAGCAGGACTTTTGAAGACATAAATTCAATCACCCCTCATATACTTACTGTTGGTAATAGAGTAAAATAAGACCATTTTATAATTGCAAATGAGATCAAAGTCTATGACTAGAAAGTACTCAATTGGCTTACCTTTCCTCATAATTTAAAATAATCATCACAAAAAATAAAATAAGTAAATAAAACAATCATTACTCTGTGTCAACTTAGTAAATAATAGCCTATTTTCAGGTTCACTAAACATGGTAATAATAGTGAACGAACTCTAAACAACATGAGCTAATTTTTACATTTTCCATTCAACATAGCCCTTGTCCTGTTTTTCTTTTCTCTCTGCAACCCCGTTCAGGTATCAGTGCTTTTTCAGTAAATCTATTTTTCTTTATCAATTTTCCTGAGGAAAGAAGACACATGATCAGGAACTAATAAGAACAGCATATGGTTAAAAACATTTCAAATCTAAGAAGCAGCTAAATACGACAACAAAGGAAATTACACTGTTAGGTAAAATTATGAATATACAAGATATGATTCCTTTTTAGTAGAATGAAAAAAGAAAGGCATTATGAGTAAGAATTTGGGTAGTGTTTTGATAACTATCCCTCCCCCAACCCCCACCAAAAATACCCTAGAAGTTTAAGTGGCCAACCCAATATTCAGTATGGAGAATATGAGAACCCAGGCAACCTAAGAGGCTGTCAGTGAGTAAAAGAATTCATTAGACATTATGAGCATTAGTGACTTCAGAAAGGAGATGGTGCATACCATCTGTAGTGCAACAACCCCACAGAAGTGTGTTGTGTCATATTATTCTCTTTATTTAAAAAATATAAGTCCCCAAGGGCACACAGGTAGCCTGTTATGAATAAGGTTTAAGTACTGAAGAGAAATTCCACGGAGTACATAGAATTTAGAAAATAGTATCTTTAGGGAGGCTTGGGTGGCTCAGTCATTAAGTGTCTGCCTTTGGTTCAGGTCACAGTCCCAGGGGCCTAGGATCGAGTCTTGCATCGGGCTCCCTGCTCCATGGGGAGCCTGCTTCTCCCTCTGCCCTTCGCCTTGCTTGTGGTCTCTCTCTGTCAAGTAAATAAATAAAATCTTAAAAAAAAAAAAAAAGAAAGAGGGGTGCCTGGGTGGCTTTGTGGGTTAAAGCCTCTCTGCCTTCAGCTTAGGTCATGATTTCAGGGTCCTGAGATTGAGCCCCACATCAGGTCTCTGCTCAGCGGGGAGCCTGATTCCCTCCCCCTCTCTCTGCCTTCCTCTCTGCCTATTTGTGATCTCTCCCTTTCTGTCAAATAAATAAATAAAATCTTACAAAAAAATAGTATCTCTAAGAGTCATTAAAAAAATCTATTTTTTTTTTATGTCGTAAGATGATGAGCAACTGAGATAGTGAGCATCAAAGTAGTTTAAAGACCACAGGGCATTAACTAAATACACGTAACATAATTATACAATGATGGGAAAAATCAACTTTGAACAATAGCCCCTGATTTTTAAAAATTGATAAATACTAATAATTATTTAACTTTACAATTTAAAAGTATCTCCTTTTTTTATGTACACCAAGCAATTATTAATAGTTGATATTAAATGATGATAATATATATTACTTCTTTATATTTATTTGTTATTCCTAGGGATATCCTGGTTATTAAGGTAGTTTGAAAACAATGCACTTAAATAATGTTTCAATATAGCAAAGAAAAAAGGTGTCAATTATTTAAATATTTTAACTTCTATGTTGAAACACATTTCTTTATATATAGTTTTTTTTTCCACTTTGTATATATTTATCACATGAAAATGCTTCTGTTCAAAGCCAAACTGCCCAACTAACATCTAGATTTCAGTTTTAAAACTGAAGAAAATTTTGTAATATGGTATTGTCTTTAAAGACGTGAGCCAAGGAGTGCCTGGGTGGCTGAGTCGCTTAAGCTTTAGACTCTTAATTTCGGCTCAGCTCATGATCTCAGGATCGTGGGATCGAGCCCAATGTCAGGCTCCACAGGCAGCACGGATTCTGCTTGAGAGTCTTACCCTCTGCCCCTCCCCCATATACTCACACACACTCTCTCAAATAAATAAATAGAATCTTAAAAAAAATAAATAAAGACTGGGACACCTGGGTGGCTCAGGGGTTTAAAGCCTCTGCCTTCGGCTCAGGTCATGATCTCAGGGTCCTGGGATCGAGCCCCACATCGGGCTCTCTGCTCGGTGGGGAGCCTGCTTTCTCCTCTCTCTCTGCCTGCCTCTCTGCCTACTTTTGATCTCTCTCTCTCTCTGTCAAAAATAAACAAAATCTTTAAATAATAATAATAATAATAATAATAATAATAAAATAAATAAATAAAGACAGAATCCAAGAACTCCAATATTCTCCCTTACTGAAGTGGACAGATAAAAATATGCATACAAAAAGACAGATATGATCAGATCCCTGCAGGAAAAGGGGAAAGAGAATATGTTTTTCATAGAATAGGTCAAAAGTTCAGTAGCCAGACAATATTATATCCTGAGCAGCAACACAGTAATAACAACAACAACAACAACAACAGTAACAATAACATCAGGTTAAGAAGGGCCTCTTCCTACATTGTCAGTTCTTTACCATCTCAATACGCTGATTTTAAGTACTCATATTTTTGAACACTAGAGGGAGTACATAAAAGAAAAGCCAAATACTGATATCACCCAGTTCTTCAGTGCTTTTTGTAATAGTGGGTCTTTGCAACAAACTGCTTGATTACTTCTTACGGACATGATGGAATGATTAAAATGTTTTAAACAGATTCAATATCCCTCTTTACATGTCATTTTCCAGTTAATTTAAGATTTATGCCTATTGGCAAGAAAGGTACATAAAAGTCAAGAAGTAGCAAAACAAAGTGAATGCATTTAAAAGTAGACATACATTTTCCTTATTTTAGTCTACACACTCAATTAGAAGAGAGTAAAATTATATATTAAGTGCTCTGAAGAGTTTAAAATGACATGCCTGAGCCTAAGGGAATAATGGGTACTTTCAAATCAGAGCCAGACTTTTTTTTTTAAAGATTTTATTTATTTATTTATTTATTTATTTATTTATTTATTTATTTATTTATTTATTTATTTGGAAAGAGAGAGAGTAAGAGAGAGCATGAGAAGGGAGAAGGTCAGAGTAAGAAGCGGACTTCCCATGGAGCTGGAAGCCCGATGTGGGACTCGATTCTGGTACTCCGGGATCATGACCTGAGCTGAAGGCAGTCGCCCAACCAACTGAGCCACCTAGGTGCCCCAGAGCCAGACTTTTGTCTCAAGGTGAGGCCCTGAGGTTATGCTACATTTAGGGTTTATATAGACAACTGTCTCCAGAATTTCCATATGCGAGGGATAACATGGGAACCGATAGTTGGGGGACCAGAAAGCTGAGGACTTAATGAATTAATTTTTTTTGAACACTCTGCCTCATATACAGTAAGCATTCAATATATCAGATACTACAGAGAGGGCCTTTGTTTATTTCAAAGAATAAGAACATGGTTTGAGTTCAATGAAATGCATTCAATGAGATTAAGGAGATAATGGAATTGAAGTAGAGGAAACAAGCCCTCACCACAGGCAACCTATACACTTAAGGCACGTGTGATAGGAAGATTTAAAAAAATCCACATAAAAAGTGTTTCATAAGCATCTACGATATGCTCCTTCTCTGTAACTAGTAGATATGCATTAGAAAGTAAAGGTGATAGTCTGACCCTTGAGAACGCTGATAGAGCAAGAGTTGGAAGAGATCCAGTCATTCATTCATTCATTTAATGAGCCCATCTCACATGACGACCACTGCTCCAGGAACTTGAGATGCCTAAGGGAATACGATTAAGATCACAGACCTCCAGAAGCTGACACTCTATAGGTGGAACACAAACAAATAATAAGCAGTAGAAATAAATTGTTCAGTGCTACAGAAGCTATTAAGTATTACGAAAGAGAGAAAAGGCTTAACAGCGAAAGAAGGATAGAGCATAGCAGACCATATAAATACAGACGGAGTTGCCAGGATAGGCCGTGGGAGGGCGACAACAGAGAAAATCCTGAATGAGGTGGAAGGGTCAGCACAGAAGTGGAGTGGGCTGTGAAAATGTGCATGGCACAGCATGATCACTGTGGCTGAAGCAAGGAGAGTCAAAAAGAAAGCAGCGAGAAAGGAAGGGGGAGGGGTAACAGGTGAGGAAGGAAATGTTGAGAGCCTCAGAACCTCTGTTTGCACCATGAGTCTGAGCGAAATGGGAAGTCACTAAGGGGATTTGAGAAGAGTGAGGTGATCTAGCTTGACCCTGACTGTCAGTGGGAAAAGGGCTGAAGGAGACCAAAGAGAATAGTTAGGAAGTCTTCTTAAGTCTTCTTAAGACTTCTTCTTAGGAAGTCAATCCAAAGGAGAGCAGATGTTGGCTTGGACAACAGTGGCAGAAGGCAAGGAGGATTGGTCAGATTCTAGAAACATTTTAAAGACAGAACCGACCAGACTTTTCCATGAACTGTAGACAATGTATGAGAGCATGACATGTTAATGACTCCAAGGTCTGGAAGAATGGAAATGCCATCCACTGATATGGGAAAGACTGTAAGGTATTGGGTTTTGAGGGATGAAAGAGATCATGGTTCAGTCTGGGGCATGGTAAGTGGAAGATGTCTTTCAGACAGCCAAGTAGAGATGTGTCTTCTGTGGAGGAGACCTCAGAAGAAATGTCTGGGATGATAACTTGGATCTGGAAGTCACGGACCTACCATGGAATTTATTCACAAGACTGTACACGAACACCAAGAAGAAGAGTGTAAATATATTTTTTTTAAAGGATCAAAGTTGGGTTTCAGACACCTGAGAGGAGGAATGAATAAAGGTAACAGAGGAAGAAAAGACAGGTGAGAAAAGCATAGTATTCTTCAAGCTGATTGAAGAAAGATTATTAGGGATGTGCAAATGCTGCCAAGGGATTAAATAAATGAGGTCGTGAAATCAACTGTGATTAAATAAGGAGTCACGGACGTCCTTGAAAGAGGCAGGTATGGCCTCGTGGTTAGAGCATACATTCTGATCGGAGCGCTTTTAGAAAAGAATAGGTAATAAGTGATAACAGTAGAGACAAATCTTAAGGGTTCTGTAAAGGAGAGCTTGGAAGTAGGATGGTAATTTTCAGGCAAAGATGGGTCAAGAGAGGGTTTTGCTATTATCCTTTTTTTCATCTGTATGCTGATGGGCATCATATGGGCCAGAGTGAAAAAGTGAAGGTATAGAAGAGATGGGGAGGATTGTCAGTGGTTTTCTTGAGTAGATGATAAAGTACAGGCTCTCTAGCATATGCTGAATGACTGAGTTTCAGCCCTTGGCACCTTTAATACGCATTATGGCGAAATGGATCCTCAAGTTCAAATTCCTCATCGGTTAATAAGAATGAGACTTGAAAAATGTTTTATTGAAGATGACAGGTTTAGTAGCTAACAGAGAAAGGGTACTAGATGTCTTTAAGAAGGCACAAATAAGGAGCAGTTGCTAAGCAAAAGAAGCGAATGCAAAGCAGAGGCATAGTGATGAGAGACAGGGGGCCTACGGAGTGCAAGGAGGAATAAAACACTGAGACGGTGTCAAGATTGTCAGGGATGGTCTCTGGCTTACTCCCTGAAGGGAAGACAAAGATAAAGTCAAAGAGGAAAAATGGGACTCGGGATGTAAGCTGGGAGGCTGGGTTTGTTCATTTGACATTTTAAGCAGCAGGAGGATAGTATATGATCTCTTAGGCAGGGGAGTGGCCCAAAGAAAGCAGTGCATTAAGAAGATTAATCCGGCTGTATCTAGAGAATGAATCGGCAGAGAACAAAGGAGAGAGATTAGCCATAGGGCTATTAAAACATCATCCGTGAAGTTTACGGCAACGGGATTATGGAGGTGGCTGTGGGAAGGAAGAAGGCAGCCAGTCCGAAATCCCGTTTAGCAAGAACAGGCAAGACTTATCAGTGATGTTATGCTCTTGCTCTATCATGCACTTTTCTTTCTGAGTCCTTAATGCTCCTTCATAAATACTATTTCTGCCTGTATTAGAACGATGTCCCCACACTAGCATGTAAGTTCCTAATGGGAGGGGCCACACTTGCTATTTCATTTCCATTGCCTCTCAGAGAGGAGGCGTTTCAGGAAAACTGCTGAATAACTGAAGATGATATGGGGCATATCAAAGAGGCTGATAAGAAAGCAAAAGGAAAAAGGAGAACAAAAATTGTGGAAGACAGGAAGGGCCAGAGAAAGAAGGGACAAACAAGAAAGGGGAAAGTGACAGAGGAAGTAGAGAAAGGAAAGAAGGAGGGAGAGGAAAAACGGAGGATGTTTAAGCTAAACCCCCCCAAACCGAAGAGCTACAATGTTGCTGTTGGGACCTGGGAAGCTGATTACCGACCACGGTTTACAGGGAGAAATATCCAAAGTCTAACTCCACCACGTGCCCTCCATCCATATTGGTGACCCTCTCTGTCTTAGCTTTCCCCTATAGAGAGCAACCTCATAATAACCTTATAATAACCTCACAGGTTAACTAACGGGGGCAGTCCCATGAGTTAACTTAAAACAGCTCCTGGTCGTGAACAGATGTCCGTCATGTTCACCATCACTGTCACTGTCTTTCTTCAATAGCTTGTGCCATACCCCAGAGACGAGACACCATTTGAACCTCTCCTATCTCTACACATGTGCAAGATGCAGGAGGAGGATGAGACAGATTGGCGGGTGAGATGAAGAGCCCCTTCCTTCCAGCCGAGGCTGCTGCTGACCTCGCTCGGGAACCATGAGTGGCATGAACACAATCACTTAGCTGCGGCCACCGCCATTGCTTCTGCTGAGTCTCCCTTCTTTTCCCCGAAGAGTAAAACAGATATGTACTTAAATTCCTTGAAATGTGTCAGTTTCATTTTTCATTGCGAAAAATGGAAAGAAAAGGAGATAGGAGAAGGGCTGAATGGAAATGAGAGGTGCCTTTTAAAATTAGGTTAAAAAATAAAATAACATAAAATTAGGTTCAGTAAAGGAAAATAGAATTGGGTAAATGTAGGGGGAAAAACACCAATAATGGTTTGTTTAAAGAGAGAGAATATGAGATAGAAAAGAAACATAAAATCCCAATGCTTGATAGATAAACACCAAGTAAAAGCATAAGTAAATAAAATGGTGGGTGAAGAACGCAATATTAAGTTATATGGAGCAATGGTTCTCGACCACGATGAGTTCCCTCTCTCCCAGGGGACATCTGGCAACCTCTAGAGATATTTTTAGTTCTCAAACTGACATTTTGGGTGGCTACTGGTGTCTAGTTAGAGAGGCCAGGGATGCTGCTGAAGATCCTACGACGCATAGGACAGCCTTCAACAACAGAATTTCCTGCCCAAAGAGCAGTGTTTGAGAAAGCCCCAGCTAGAGATGAAAGGTAGAGAGGAAAAGATGGAAACAGATAGGATCCAGTCACCGCTCTGCTCAAAACTGCAAAGCCCACAATGTTGGGTTTTTTTTAAATATATTTTTTGAAGTTATTTATTTTGAGAGAGAGAGCAAGCATGAATGGCAGGGGAGGGGCAGAGGGAGAAACAGGGTCCCCGCTGAGCAGGGATCCCAATGCAGGGCTTGATCCCAGAGTCCTGGGATCATGAGCTGAGCTGAAGGCAGACACTTAACCAACTGAGCCCCCAGGTGCCCTGAAAAAGCCCCCATGTTACTCTGGGAGTTATAATTCTTAGACATGTTGCCCTGTGTCTAAGGATTGCCCTGCTCATCCTTCCTGCCTCGCTGGCCTCTCGACTCTTCTGCAAACATGCGGGACACTGCTATTCCCTCTACCTGGAACAGTGCTCTCCTAGACACCTTTATAGGACCCTCCTTCACCTTCAAGCTTTTCTCTGATACTGCCATGTCTCTTTATCGGCCAGGTTTATTCCAGACCATTCTAGTTACAACTGCACCTCCTCCCCGTGACCGTGTCCCCCATTAGAATCTTCTATTGTGTTCTAGCACTTTCTAGGATTTGATGTAATTTGACAATTATTATGTTGGTCTGTCTTCCTCGTGTCCTCCCCACCCACTAGGTCAGCTCCATGAAGGAATTTTGTTGGTCACTACAGGCCTAGCCACTAGGAAAGTGCCTGGCACACAGTAGGCTCCAAGCAATTATTTGATGAGTAAATGAATAAAGAAGCTCAGACAAATTCAAAGAAGAGTAGCAATAATTATAGATACATCAAAGTGCTCACTCTATTCATGGGAACTGTTCTAAGTGCTTTACAGATAGGTAGTCTTTGAATCTCTAGTCTATGATGTAAGTAGAATTATCATTACCATTGCCATTTTAAAGAAGAAGTGAAGTCACACAGAGGTTAAGAAGCGTCCATCATTGCACAGCAGAGCGGTATGAGATGGTCTGGCTGAGAACCTACCCTCTAAACGATGCCACTCTACTGTGCAACACAGCCTCAGAATTTTTCTATTACTAAAAGAAAAAGTAATTCTAAATATTTGTCAGGAAAATCCAGCTATCCAATGAAGGAATAATCCAATCTACACTTTATTCTACCCAACAACTGAATAGATACAGGCTTATCATTGCTATATAAGCCTTAAGATTTCAAGTTAATTTTCTTAATTAAAAACTTTTTTAAATATTTTATTTATTTATTTGACAGAGAGACCGATCGCAAGCAGGCAGAGAGGCAGCCAGAGAGAGAGGGGGAAGCCGGCTCCCCACTGAGCAGAGAGCCCAATGTGGGGCTCGATCCCAGGACCCTGAAATCATGACCTGAGTCGAAGGCAGAGGCTTTAACCCACTGAGCCACCCAGGTGCCCCTCAAGTTAATTTTCAATTAAGTATAGTTTTATCACTGTCATGAAAAGTAAAAAAAGCGATAGTTACTTAGACATCTTTTTCAGCGACTGTCACAGCTTTTAGCAGGTTTACTGAAGTCAAATTAAAAGGTAGAAGTCGGGCGCCTGATGGCTCAGTGGGTTAAGCAACTGCCTTCAGCTCAGGTCATGATCCTGGAGTCCCGGAATCGAGCCCACATTGAGCCCGCATCGGGCTCCCCGCTCCATGGGGAGTCTGCTTCTCCCTCTGACCTTCTCCCCTCTCATGCTCTCTCTCACTGTCTCTCTCTCTTAAGTAAGTAAATAAAATCTTAAAAAAAAAATAAATAAAATGTAGAAATCATATACTAACCAAGGCTTGGTTTTCATAATGAATGTAGAACATGAATGGTTCATTTTAACAAATCTTTTTTTTTTTTAAGATTTTATTTATTTATTTATTAGGAAAGAGAGAGAGTGAGAGAGAGAAGGTCAGAGTGAGAAGCGGACTCCCCATGGAGCTGGGAGCCCCATGTGGGACTCGATCCCGGGACTCCGGGATCATGACCTGAGCCGAAGGCAGTCGCTCAACCAACTGCGCCACCCAGGGGCCCCATTTTAACAAATCTTAAAGAGAACAAGATCTGGTCGCTGATGGTTTTCAACCGCACCCTTGTTTCTTGGGCAACAGAGAACACTGGGAGAGACGTGTCTCACAAAAGTGACTTCCAGTGTTGGCAGTTTGTGTTTTTATGATACCTTAACATCATATGTAAGAATAATGCTCTAACAAGGAATAACAAAGCAAGAAATGTATGAGTTTCAAAGGCCTGCCCTCACATCCCTCTGATGTATCATTACAGAAGTAATGTTAGCATATATTTTACTAAGCAAGTTTTCTAAGCACAGAGAAATCAATTGAAATGGAAAGTGCCATGAATTTCCTTCCCATGTTTGCTTTCTCGGGATATCATTATGGCCCCTTACACATTCCACATTGCTTTAGAGAGCCTTCTTTCTCCCCCGTAGAAGGGGTTCCCTATGACAGATGACTCCCTTCAGGGCCAGGCCCTTGAGCTGATTCATGATTGTATCCCTTACGGTCTTCACCACAGGGTCCTACACATACCAAGAATTCAATAAATCTTTCTTGTTTTGTCAATTAATGTCATACAGGAAAGTGTGAAAGCAAACAAGAAAAAAACGCTGTTTTGGGAACAGTTTTAAGAAAAGCATATACTTAATTTACAATAGGCTCTGAAAATATTTTGTCCAATGGGTGATGTCCTTGAGCACTTACCATTAAAAAAAAAAAAAGTGGGGCACCTGAGAGGCTCCAACGGTTGAGTGTCTGCCTTTGGCTCCAGTCATGATCCCGGGATCCTGGGATCGAGTCCCACATCAGGTCCTCCTTGCCGAGCAAGGAGCCTGCTTCTCCCTCCACCTGCCTCTCCCCCTGCTTGTGCGCTCTCTCTCTCTCTCTGACAAATGAATTAAAAAAAAAAATCTTTTTTAACCTTTAAACACATGAGCATTCTATAGTGTGGCAAGAGTAGTAAAGTGTGTGCGTGTGTGTGTGTGTGTGTGTGTGTGTGTGTATCGGAAGGAAACTGCTGAGGAACTACCCACTGGGACCCACCCCCAGCATAAAAGCCATCAAATTTTCTTTCCTGTTTTTTTTTTGTGGGGGGGTGCAGAGGGAGAAAAAGAATCTTAAGCAGGCCCCAACCCAGCGTGGAGCTGGAACATGTCTCTGCCTCCTGACCCTGAGATCATGGCCCTGAGATCATGACCCGGGCCTAACCCAAGAGTTGGATGCTTAACCAACTGAGCCGCCCAGGCATTCTTCTGTTTTTCCTTTTTGTAAAGGTGAGACTTTTGAGCTTGAATATTATGGAGCTGGGTTTCAAATAACTACCTGAAAATTGAAAACCAAAACAAAACACACAAGTAGTCATTTGTTTTGTCTCTTCCCCTGTGTTATTCTTACCTCCCAAGACTCTCTCAGTTATTTGCAAAACCTTATTTTCATATGAGCTTTTGTTCCAGGAGAAATACTCATGATTGTGTCAAACTTTCAAAGGGCTCTGTGATACGGAGGAAAAAATTAAGAACTACTGTTGCTAGGAGGTATTTGATTTGAGATATATATATATATATTTACTTATATGTTTATATATTATATAGTTATTACATATTTAGAACATATATAAATACGTACAATAAATATACATATTTAACTTGGTATTTTTCTGCAGCATGAACATAGTTGGAAATTTTAGGATAAGATTTGATACTAGGCAAGAGGCAAGGAAATGCCAACATATCTGTTTGCTTTCATGTAGTACTAGAGAAGAAAATCTGTCGGAAATCATCAAATTTGCATTCTCTAAGCCAGTATGGCATATATTATCTGTTGCTGAGAATCTATTTATAGTGTGCCAAACACCATAAAAACTGACTCATTCGGTATAGGTATGTAACGTGTCTCCTTTCAGTTATTCTATGAGTAAACATTTATCCCAAACAACAACTTGAAGTAGCATCTGCAAAGGAGGGAAGACAAAGACCATAAATATAAATTCTACCTTAACAGTGGTAATGTTCTTACTTAAAGTGGGGTCTAAAAGCTGAACTCCTTTGGAATCTGCATGTCCTTCCATCCTCAAAAACAAAAATAGTGTATATAGCAAATAAGGCAATATGTGTCCCGAGTTGACAAGATTATCTCGTGAGCCTGCTTTACCTGGATGTTACTTAGATATGTCCATTACCTCCTTTTAATTCATGCTACTTTCTGGCTCTTAGTAAGAAGTGCTTACTCTGGGTTCTTAGGTCTTATGGGAAATTTTAGTATAAAGCAGTTCATCCTAAGAAACTAACTTTGCATATAAAGAAAATATTTCTATCTGTATTATGCTGGAAAAAACAAAGATTTTAGAAAAGGGTTGTGCCATGTTTCCCTTTTGTACTTTCGGAAGAGGGGTTGCCTGAAAATTGCTAACACTAAAATCAGTATGAGAAATCTATTTATAAAAATACGTATGATGTTAGTCAGCTCAAAAAGCTTGTACCTGGTAGAGAGTTCAACAAGCTTTTCTCTTCACCAGTCATCTCAGAAAGCCATGAAACCCCAAACATCGCAAAAAACTTAGGGATACTATCCCTTTCCAAGACAATTTGGTAACATCAAAAGAAAATAAGTTTCCCAAGTTCTTTTAAATTCATTTGAAACAGGTGTACACAATACTAGATATCAGCAAGCACCCATGTTAGTTGTTCCTTTATGTGCTGTTGTAATATAAAAAAGCTAAGTAATATTCTTATTAACATTTTTTGAATACTAAATAGGCCGAAAGTAATCCTGCAGCACCTATTTATTTGGACAATGCAAATTTCAAGGTCTAACTGACTCATTATTAATTTTGCCTTCAGACTGATGCCCAAAATTGATCTTGACCCACAGAGAAATGACTATTACCACAAAAAATAATAAACTACAAAACAAAATTTAAAAAACTTATTAGCCTCATATAAAATTTAAAAAAAGAGTGTCTGGTATATGAATGAAGATATATATGGTATATGAATAAAGATATATATGTATCCATATATATAAAGATATATATGGATAAAGAAGATGTGGCATACATAGGCAATGGAATATTACTCAGCCATAAAAAGAATGAACTCTTGCTATTTGCAAAGACATGGATGGAGCTAGAGAGTATAATGCTAAGTGAAATAAGTCAGTTACAGGAAGCCAAGTACCATATGATTTCACTCACATGTGGAATTTTAGAAACAACAAAAAGTAAACGAAGAATATAAATAAAAGAGGCAAACAAAAGAAAGACAAACAAAAGAAAGACAAACAAAAGATTCTTTCAATCCAGACAACTGGTGGCTACCAGCGGGGAGGAGGGTGGAGAGATGGATGAAAAGACCAAGGGGATTAAGAGTATAGTTACCTTGACTGACACTGAGAAAGGTACAGAATTGTTGAATAATTATATTGCCCATCTGACACTAATATAACACTGTATGTTAATCATACTTAAAGAAAAAGAATAAAAGAAGCTGTCTATAGATCAGGCTGCTGGGAGTAAAAATTGGAAAAAACTCCCTGGAAGACTGTTAATATGAGTCAAAACCTCTAAAACTTCTACACTCTTGATTTCAAAGAAAATGTAAACAACAAAACAAGTTAGGAAAAGTCACAGAGCTGAGTGATTCAATGACGAAGCTCTAGCACTAAAACGCCTGGCATTGAAGACTCACTTCACTTACAAGTCAAGTGACCTTGGGCAAGTGACTTATCTCTGGCCTCTGTTTTCTTATCTGTAAAATGTCATAACAATATTATCTCTCTCACATGTGTGTTTTGGGCATCAGAAGATTTAATAAAAATAAATACACTTAATTAGTACATGGCTGAGAGTAAAAATCTGTCTCTTAGCTATTCTGATTGCCAGAGCTACTCTAAAAATTTTTGTGATACTTAAACCACAGAAATTTGTAAATTAACAGAATGCCCAACATTAGGGGAACTTACAGCAGATCTATATAATCCTTACGATCTAATACTCCTTAAGAAAGAAGAAAATATCCCTGCATATAGTTTCATAATTTTATATGACTTCACCCATGTTAAAAATATGCATACAAAAAGATCCAAAGGCAATACAGCAAAATGTTCAACATATCTATTTCTGTTGGGCATTCAGGGTAATTTTAATCTTCTCCTGTATAATATGTAGAGTCTTCCAAACTTGCCCTAATATTCATATATTCTATTACTTCTGAAATCAGAAAGAAAAAAAAAAGGAAATTAGTTCTTTAAAAAACTAGTACCCACAGGTTTGGGATGGGGGAGGACTGACTACGTGGAGCATGGAGGATTTTTAGGTCAATAAAAATACCCCGTAAGATACCACGATGATGGATACATGCCATTATGCATTTTCCCAAACCCATAGAATGTACAACACCAAGACTGAGTCATATTATAAACTATGGACTTTGGGTGATTGTGATGTGTCAAAGTAGACACATCGGTTGGAATAAGCATGCCACTCTAGTGGGGGATGTTGATAATGGGGGACACAGTGTACGTGTGGAGATGAGGGTATTTGAGAAATCTCCGTGACTTCACCTCAATGTTGCTATGAACCTAAATCTGCTCCAAAAAAATTGTCTTAATAAAGTAAATGAGTTTAAAAAGAAAAAGAAAGTACTATTTGTTGTTTACTCATCTTTTATTCTTAGCTTGATGTCGTCGGTTAGGCACATTTCAATCAGAAATGAATTAGCATCCTACTGGAATTTTACCCCTCTGATTCTCAAAAATACCCCAAGAAATTAATTTTTCAGGAACTAGAGCTATAGAAGGATCTTTAATTTGTTTGGGAAAATAATGTTTTACTCAAACTTGCATTTCTCTTTTGCTACATTTTGATTTAAATACCTGAGATCCTTAGAGAAAGGTGGAAAAACCTAATCCAGGTAACAATGAAACCTGCTGCACTGGTTTTATTATATATTTACTTCACTATTGGCTAAGACACATTATCTATTTATTGCTCTAAGTCTGTTTGAGTTTCCTATCAGCTAATTCCCTGAGTCTTGAATGGTTTTAATGTACTAAAAACAGAGACAGTGGAAGATGGTTATCTTTATTTTCTCAGAACCATCCTGCTCCTTCAGTAACATGCTAAGTCATCGTGTTTAGGACAAGAAAAATTTAAAAAAACATTTTAGCATTTGGTAAATATCCTTGAGTTTGAGGATGCAGACGGTTGTATGAAGTAGCAAAAGTACAGCTATTGCAAAGATTGAATGAACTGTGAAATTTCATTCATTCACAACTTTAGAAAGTGGGAAATACTCCAGAGATTATTCTCTATAATTGGTTCTAATAATGAATTTTATTTTTATTTTATTTTTTTAAAGATTTTATTTATTTATTTGAGAGAGAGAGAGAGAGAGAGAGAGAGAATGAGAGGGGAGAAGGTCAGAGGGAGAAGCAGACTTCCCGCAGAGCTGGGAGTCCGATATGGGACTCGATCCTGGGACTCTGGAATCATGACCCGAGTCAAAAGCAGTCGCCCAACCAACTGAGCCACCCAGGCGCCCTCTAGTAATGAATTTTAAATGCATGGACTTAGTCACCAAAAAATACTTTGGTAGGATTTCCTGCAGCAATAAACTACAGAACTCCACATGGAGAAGCCATTTAAAAAGTGGAAAACACTTGAAAACAAAAACATTTTGCAGGTAATTGTTAATTCTGTGACTTCTGCTTTCATCAGTCCCCAAATGGATCATTTCTAGTGGATTTTCAAACTTCTCAAAATTAGGACTTTTTAAAAAAGATTTTATTTATTTATTTGAGAGAAAGAATGAGAGAGATTGAGTATGAGAGGGAGGAAGGTCAAGGGAATGCAGCCTTCCTGCTGCTGAGCAGGGAGCCCAATGTGGGACTGGATCCTGGGACTCCAGGATCATGACCTGGGCCAAAGGCAGTCCCTTAACCAACGGAGTCACCCAGGTGCCCCTCAAAATTAAACTTAAGCTTAATTTATTTCCCTATATGACCTCTTAAGAAAGATCATGGGTGTTTCCTGTTCCACAGGCACAGTACTGACCTAACTTCCCACCTAAGGGGTCTATTCACCGAGTCGGTCCAGGGCACAGAAAGCATAACTCATCTTAACTGGGTCCTCTCTGAGAAACATATCTATTCACAAGGCTTAGCAATAAATAAATAAATTTCATATAGACATATAAATTTATATAGAGATACACACATGTAATTATACGCATCAAGTATTTTAAATTTAATAAATTATTTACTAAACAAATAAATAATATATGCATATATTCAACCCATTAGCAGTCTGATTACTTCAAGTTGTAAAATGCAATATTACAAACATGTTCAATGCTATAATCAGTCAAAACTGAAAGAAAATATAGCCAAAGCAGCAATGAATTTTGTTCCCAAATCAAAACCTCTTTACTACATATTCCAGTCTCTGTCTAAGCAACAAGATCTGTGAAGCCATATTAACACTAACATTTGAGGCAAAACAGTTTACAAGTGAGATCTTCATAAAAGAACATTGGGTACATTGGTACCCAAAGATGTCAGATTATTTGACACTATTGTGTCAAATTGTGTCACTATTGTTGTCATATTGACAACTATTTTTAAAGAGTAATGACTCTTTTTTCTACATTTCTTAATAACAATAAAAAAGAATATACTCACACCCAATAGGCCAGTAATGGCTAATTTCATCCCTAAAACTCTAGTGTTTCACCTCAGTTTTTATTTAACGTGTAGAAAAAAAGCATCATGAAATAACATTTTGTTATTATTGTATGTAACAAGGCTATTTCCTGTTGATTCCTTCTCCTTTCTACATGTTTAAATTGTATCCACATCTCAAAGATCTAAAATCTTCCTTTTTGACTGTTCATCCATCCAAAGGACTTATCCTTCAAGAGAAACTCCAATATTCAGTGGTAGGACTCAGATATGTAATCTCTTGTGTATGACATTCGTCCGCTTGTGTTAATCATGACAATCTGAATAAACTGTAAGTTCCTTAAAATTCTTACCTTACCATCGTTTTTAAGCTTCTGCTTTCTTCACCAAAGGCTTACTGTCCTACTAAGTACATACACTAATTTTATTCTCAATTCTGTTTTATGACGACCAAATGAGCAAGTTGTAGTTTCTGGTCTCAGTGAACTTAAAGCAGTAATTTGGGACGCATTTTTCCTGTCTTTAAACATCAATAGTGTAAAAAGGCATTCCTTTTAGTGGCCACTCCACTCTGATCTAATAGGCTTGAGAATAAAAAACAGACGAGAAACACCACTTGTGCAAAGTCTAAGGGCAGTTGGCACATAGTAGGCACTGAGTAAATATACTGACTTATACTTCAGGATTTTCCATTATACAAAGAAGATCAAAAGACCCTTATTATTTCTGAAAAGTCACGTTATTTAAGATTTTACTGAATGCTGAGGACAGAATAAAACTGCCCTTAGGCCTTGCAAAAGTGGTGTTCCTCGTCTTCCAATATATAATGCAATTATGAATGATGAAGCATGGATAAGTAAATAACTATTCATAAACTCAGTATAATGCGGAGTTTTGTTCTAATCCGTACAATGTTTCAAGCAGCTATTACGTTCGAATCTACTCCAATACCTGAAATTTCCAATGACTCAAGTCCACAGCACTTCTAACAAGAAAAAGCAATTTCAAAATAACCTCAAAGGCCCAAAGCTGTTGGTGCAAAATTCATGCAAAAATATAAAAGATAATATTTAAAAAAGACTATTGCATTTTAGAATCGAAGAAGCAAAAAAGAAAAACAAATACCATACAGTGACTAATATAGTGATCTAGTCATAATCAGTTTTTTTTTATTTCTAATTTCTGCTCCAAGTTAATAAGAACTGTCTGCTAATTTATATCAAGATATGGTATGGCCTAAGGGCACAGCATTGCCAATAAAGGAATTAGAATTCTAAATATAACAGTTTATGTTTAATACATACCAAAAGTAAGCTGCCAGAATACTGAATGTAACAAGTGATGTAGAGTGAGGTTCAGAGTTTTAAATCACAGCTACAGAGACCAACAAGTTCTGCAATTTTACAAAGTTTTAAGTTACTCCTCCATTCAAAGCTACATCAAAGGCATGTTCAATCACATGTGCAGCACTATCTTAAAAAGATAAATGCTGGACAACTGCAAGATGTCATAGGTTAAACATGCCCTATAAATATTTGTTCTCAAAATAACTATCATTCACGTTATATAAAAGGCCAGGGTTCTCAGATTCAGCCTTAGTAGCCACAACTCCCATGTGCAAACCTAGGGTGATGATAGCCTCAAGAAAGTAATTAACTACCGTATCACACCCTTTTATCATTCATAAATTTCACTCTCGGGATATGATTTTTCCATAAACAGTCCCTGGCAGCCAATCAAAGATTCCTAAGCATTAAGTCAAAATTTTATCTCTCAATCTGTCTAGAAGATAGATCCTTTCATTTACTTGGTTGTATGTTATTTACGTTTCCCCATATGTTCTGTAAATGACCTGTTTTTGTTTTTGCCCTTATGAAGAGTCAAATAAAAGAAGACACAGAAAGAATGAGAGATCCACAGATTTCCTGACTGACCTGTCTGTGATTCTAATGAAGACCTCTAGGAAGGTTAAAAGTTTCACCCTAGATCTACCTGGTCTCCAAATGTCTTGGGGTCTAATGACCCCAAGCAGAACCACGACTCTGCAGTTCTTCCTTATTTATTCAGTCTAAGATAGAGTGGAGTGACACATCATAACATGAGGAAGTATGTGCCCATAGAGGCAGAGTTTTGACTGCCTTTCTCTTAATTCCAGCCTCCTCCCTAAGACAGTTAGTAAACACATTACTTTGCTGATGTAGGTTTCCCACACCCCCCACCGCAGAAACCTCAACTACTATAAAGCACAATTCTGCCAAAGGGAACATGCCCAAATTTGCTCATTTTTTAAAACGCCATAACGTTTCAGAGGAAAACACAGCCTGCCAAAGATGTCAAATAAAAGAAATAACAAAGAAGAAAAGAACAGCATCTTTCCACTCGAATTGCAATGCATAACCTCGCCATCTGTCAACCAGTTGTGAAGCAATGATCCCACGGATGCCCTGAGAACACGGACAAGTTAGATCCTTGCACCTATCATCTGTATCAGTGTCTACTCTCAGGACCTCAGTGGTAATTACGTTCTATCTCTGGAACAACCTGCTGAAATGGCATGAGCCACTGGCAAACCCAACCCCGCCACCGAACAGGCCATTTTCACCGGTTTTCATTCGGTAACAAATGCGGAGCTCCGTTCCTAGAGGTAATGGGAAATCCGGGGAGGAAGGGAGTTGGGCTGGGGAAGGTGGGGGTGGAAGGGGCACTCTTTCGTCACGTTTATAAGGGAAATTGGATAGAGGAGGTTCATCTCGAGAGGCCAGACAGCCACAACACCCCCCAGTCTCCTCCACCGTGGCCTCAGAAAACAGGAATACAATTTTGGACCGCGCCTCGGCCACCACCTTAGAAGTTAGAGGCTTCGCTCTCGCACAAGTGCGGGTGCCGACCCCCTGCCAGAGAACCGCACCATCCAGCCTTGGATAGCGGAACCGCGGGCTCGGACTCCGCCACCAGCTCCGCGACGCCCCCGGCTGCCGGCGGGGCAGGCTCGCAGGAGACCCCACCTCTCCCACCCGACCCTCCTCCCTCCACCCCTGCCGCCTGGAGCAGCAGCCTGACTTACGCAGCCTCAACCCCGGCACTGCGTTGGCTTCCTTCAATCCCAATCACAGGGGTAGGGGTGGGAGGGCAGAAGTGGAATGTCAGGGTGAGGGGGGTGCGGGAAAGAATGCAGACAGTCTGGTTCCCAAGAGCCAGGACGCAAGTGCCAAGACCCTCCTGCACGCCCACCACACACAGGGACAAGCTCACCGACGCGCCCCGCTCCCCAGGTTCAATGCCAAGTGGCTACAAGATGGGAGGCAGGAAGGAGGTGGGGTGGCGGGAAGGCCTGGAGTTACTGGGAGCGGCATTTGGAGAGCTGGGGATGCTTCAGTAACTACCAAACTGAGAAAGTCCCAGACCCCCCTCTCCATCCCCAAGTCTGGGCTCCCCTGCCCTCCGCCGGGGTCGCCTTCCTTCCAGCGGGGCTCAAGAGGCGGGGAGGGGTGCCGGAGCCGAGCTTCCCCTGCGCTGCCCTCCCCGGCCTGGCCCAGCGCCCGGAACCCGGCCCCCCTCCAGCCCCAGCTTAGGGAGACTGCCAGGCAAGGAGCAACTTGCCAAAGGACTTGGGGGGCGGGCGGGGGCAAGAGGGCAGGACAGGAGCATTTTGCACACTCCGGCCCGGCTGCTAATTTCTTCCTCTGTCGACACACCCCCCAGTGAGCCCCCTTCCCCGACATTACAAGCACACAGAAACCGAGACAACGCACTCGTTCGCCCTTCCCACCATCCCAGGTCCATCGATTAAAACACTAGTTGATTTCTTTCTGATTAAAAAGAAAAAAAAAGTGCAACAACTCTTCTCAGGAGTCGCCCGAGCAAAGAAAGTCCGTCTGCGGGCGTCTTTCTATAGTTTTCTAGGAGTTAAGAAAACGGGCGGTCCCCAGTGAACCGGGACCGGAACCCCGAGGGGGCGAAAGGTGACGAACTCCTTCCCCACCCCCGCGCCTCTCACCTCCTTAAGTTCCTTGGCCACGTCCTTCAGGTCGCCCAGGACTAATTCTAGGTCCTCCACGATGATCTTGATCTGTTCCTTCACCTTGGTTTTGGAGGCTGCCGGCGGTCCCTCGGCTGGAGAGGACGAGGAGGGGGTCCCCTTGGACTTGGCTGACATTCTCTGGGGGCAGGCGAGGCAGGTCAGCAGAAGCGGGCGAGCGGAGGCTGCTGCGCGCCCCCGTCCCTGGCGCTGCTGCGGCCGCCCCGATCCCCCCACATCCTGGACGCTCCCTGGGCAGCGGCGGGTGGCCGCGCTCGGCGCTCGGCAGGGCGGCCGCACTGTGGTGCTGCCATCAACTCCCCGAGACGCGGCGCTCGGCGCGGGGCTGCAGACGGGCGAGCAGCGCGCCTGCGCCTCCTCCCGCCGCCGCCCGCCGCTCTCGCGCACACACGCGCTCGCTCCCCGCCCGCGGAGACGGCCGCCCGGCCGCCGCGCCCCGGGCTGTCAGCTGCAGTTCCCGCCGCCCGGCCCTCCGGGAGCCCTCGCCCCACACCTGGGCGCCCGTGAGCCGGGAGCCCGGTCCGCGCGCTGCCCACCCCGGGCCTTGAACCTGAGCTGCCCTCATCTCCGCAGCCCGCTGTGGGGCTTCTCACAGCTAGCCCCTCGTGCTTCCTTCTCGCCCGCTAGCAGAGCCATGGAGCCCCAGCACGCTTTCTGGCGATGTGCAAATCTTACAGTAGGGCCCAGAGTTGGCTTTGGGGGCAGGAAAGCGACCCTAAGTGTTTACCCGGGACCCGAGTATGTTCAGAAGGCCTCCAATCACTCTCCGAGTGACCTACGAGTTAAACAGAGGTGTGCCTACTTCTGCAGGAAGGGAGAGACAAATGTGCCTAAATGATGACCCTTCACCCCTAGAATAATGAAATTTAACCAATGTTCTTGAAAGAGTTTGCCCAATCCTGCTGATTCCACAAAACTAACAGCGGATTTATTAATTTCAAGTCTTCACACCAAAAACCCCCCGGGGAGACTGTCTGAGTCATCTTGGCTGTACTCATGTGGGACAGCTCTTTTTTTTATTTTTAAACTGTTTTCGTGACCCATGCTGATGTATGTTTTGAGTGGGGGGACGCAGAGCGGAGAGAATAAGCTGTCTGCATCTCTTCTTATGAGAGTTTAATAAGAAGAGTGCCTCCAACATTTTTTTTAATCAAATTTTTAAAAATCTCCATTTCAAGCCTTTTGCTACTAAATAGGAAATAACTTTCTGACTGTTCTGTCAAAAGGACCCAGGGAGGGGAGTTAATAGGAAGCCTTCAGTTTCATTCTCAGTAGGTGGCTCCATTCTCATTAGCCAAAGTTTTAATTTCCTTAGTAACAAACCCATGGGCTATTAGCTACTGACCTGGCAGGTCCATGTACCTTTATTCTCTTCAGCGTACACGACTCCAAATCATTATTTTAATAGGCTTCCCCTCTTCCTCATGCCTTCCCCGGGGGCCCTCGTTTCTTCCTTCTCTCACACCGCAGGTGGTTCCAACAAGCTTCTAGAGTTGAAGAAAATCTTGGCAGTTCTTCTGAGTTCCTTAAGCCCTCCACAATCAGTCAGTCTTAATTCTGAACAATTTATCTTGACACAATCACTGGAAGTCATATATGGAATATGAAAAAAAAAAAAAGAGGCAACAGAAGAAAATGGAAATTTAGATATGGTGTCAAAACAGTAACAGCATTGAAAAACCAGGGGACAAAAAAGGAAGCAAAGGCTGCTGGGGAACAATTAAAATAAGGAAAGAACAAAGGAACCACTGTGAGGTAAGCAAATTGGAGAGAAGGAAAAAGAAGAAATACTTAAAAATGTTAAATAAGTAATATACTTCAGTTCTCTGAGTTGGGGAGAATAGATTTTTTTTTTCTAAGTGCCTTTACCTCTGCCAGTTCTTTATATTTTGTATAGAACAGTAAAAATAATTATATCAGCTTTACAAACTCTCCACTGGAAATTTCTGATCTTTATTGACACTCTTATTTCATATGTGAATAAAGATAAATGGTCAGGAATGGCAGGAGATTATATGAGAAAAAAAGAAAAAGTGCTTTTCCTCTAGATTTGAATTTTTGACTCTCAGTAGTAGGCAAGTAAATACAAAAGCCCCTCAAACTCAAAGTATAATGACTTTAGGCAAGAATATTGGAGAAGAAGAAAGGAACTGGTATTTTCCTTCCCACTGACAAAATAATACTCTTGTAATGTAAGAATATATTGACGCTACTCTGAATTGCCTTCACTAAAGATGTGGAAAAGAAAATCTGTTGTCCTATAATACCCATTGCTATTAATGAACTAAACTATCCTGGCTCAGAATTGAATCATAATGATTACCCCGAAACACACCATCCGCACTCATATCACACTTTATTCTTCAATAATGGCTGTCATCTATCTATGTCTGTATTGGAATACAACATGGAGTCAATTGAAAGGGGAAAAGTTAAAACTCACTTCCAAACCCAAACTAAAAAGCTTATAGGACCCAAGCAGTGGTGGCTACCACTATCTTCCAGTCATTAAGCAGGTATGGGTAAAAAAGTCCTAAAGAAGAAAATTTTAGAGTTAAAAAATACTAAGAGAAAGAAGGCCCAATGAAAGGACACATACACACACACACACACACACGAAGGATACAAACATATATATATATGGATACAAACATATATATATACATACAAACATATATATATGTTTGATGTGGGTGGGTGGGTGTGTATTCTATTTACTTTCTACTTTTTTTTTTACCCTTATGGAAAAAAAAAATCATTCATTCCTTTGGCCCATACTGGACTGTCTCAGAGCTTCATATATGATGTTTTAAAGCCAAATTATGGAGACCACAGAGCAGAAGTGATACATAGTAAAATTTCTGATGAATCTGTGCATAACTTTGTTTATGTATGAGCACCAGCTACAAATGGGTACATACTCAAACCCCATCACTTATAAACTTAGACATAATAACAGACTTTTAAATAAAGTAAGGTCTTATTCACAGAAGTGATTGTGCACCCAGCATTTTATTCTGTGTCTTTATATTTTCTGAGTTTTGCAGCAAGAAGGATTGGATAATTATAGGAGATCATCTAGTGGTTGTTTTCTTAGTTACAAGCACTTATCTGTATTCTTGAGCATGTGTTTGTGTGTATGTGCGTGTGTGTGTGCGTCATCTATTGCAATCGATCCCTAATAATTGATGTGCAGGAAATGTTATGACATTGACATAATTTTGAATTCATTATGAGTTCGAGAATATTCCCCAAATACTTTGTTCCATTTTGGTGCAGTGGCTCTTACTGATTTATTACCTTAACGATGCTCATTGATTCTCAAACAATGGATGATATGCATAATATACCATCGCTCTTAATGGAGACTTCTGGTTTTCTTTCTTTTTTTCTTTTGCAAGAATTTATTTTTGTTTGTAAAATCTAATAAAGTTATTAGAGATCTTTGAAAAGATAAAGGAACTAGAACTCGAACTCTGGGTGGACGCATATGTTTCACTGGAGTGGTCTCTATTTATCTGGAGAAGTACCTCTTTTTTAACAACTGCTTTTGGCATGACCTCTAGCTTCTACAGATAAATGCACATTGGTTTACAAAATTTGATCTGAGAATTTAAGTGGAAGTATTCCAAGTAGAACTGTGTCTATGGCAAAGCACTTGCTCAATAAATACCTGACAAGAATAAAATAATGGGTGAAGTGTTGTCCGTCTCTATGTGTTTTGAGATTAATTTAATCCAACACATTTTTTAAGTGGCTGCTCTAGGCAAGAATTTACACTATGGAGGATATGCAGCAACTAGGTTTAGCAAGACATAGTCCTAGTAGGAACAACTAGGTAATCCTACACATTAACTCAAATATAAAGTCTGAGATTATGGCAGAGTATCTTGTCTTGCTCTCTTTCCCAACTGTAGTCAGTTTATTTCACTAGATCTCTGAAGTCAATATATACTTGGCTTTTGTTTTGTTGTTTGTTTGTTTTACTTTTTATCTATGTGACAGAAACTGAACTTTGCCTAACTCAACAAAGGAAATTGTTTCAGAGCCAAACCAGAGAAAGGTAAGGATAGAAATATCTTCACGTGCGGCTGGAGCCAGAAATTCTAAGATCACTGGCACTACTTCTCCCTGTCCCTGTATCCCACTACCTTTTTGTGGACTGTTACTTTCTCTTAAGCTCATTTCTGCATAAGGTTAAAATAGGGTCCCCTGTAAGTACAGGCTCACATCTTCACAGGTTTGCAACTAGAAAAGAAAAAGATCATCACAGCAAGCTTCCGGGAGAAGACTGACAGCACTAGAGTAGGGACGGTATAGATGCCTCGGGCAATGGCTGTTTCTGGGTAGGGTACAAAGCTGGGACCAGCGCTGTGCCATTCTTACAGAAAAGTCATGCATGTGTATACTTATTACCATGATTTTCCAGCAGGTGGCAGTAAAACAAGTTATTCCATGGAAGTCAGTCTAGTATGATAATTTTCTTCCATAGAAGTAAAGTGGTTTGGGGGTGCCTGGGTGGCGCAGTTGGTTAAGTGTCTGCCTTGGGCTCAAGTCATGATCCCAGCGTCCTGGGATCGAGCCCAGCATTGGGCTCCCTGCTCACCATGGAGCCAGCTTGAGATTCTCTCTCTCTCTCTCCCTCTTCCCCTCTCTCTCATAAATAAGTAAAATCTTAAAAAAAAAAAAAAAAAAAGAGGCAAAGTGTTCTCAAGAAGCAAAATCATCTACAGATTCACACAAAGAAAGACACCATAGGAGTTAGCAAAGCTTGGGTGAGGAAACTGGTGCTGAAGAAGTTTAATGACTGGCCCAACTTGGCTTAAGTTGCCTACACCTGTGCCCTATCTCACCACCACAAGAGGAGACGTGCCCCCGTGAATATACGCACAGCAGGTATCCCCCATATAGACTTCAACTGGATCACATAACTTTTTTCTCACACTTAGAGATTAATATCTTTTAATTGGTCTTGCTTCTGGAAGCTAACTTCATTTGAGTCTTCCATTGGGCATTTGGTTTACCCATGCTAAGAACCCTTCATGCAGGCCCATCTCAGGGTTCCAGCTTGGAAGACCTCACCGGCCCAGAGCTGCTGAACTGCCCCAGAACACATGCAAGCAATTCGGAAACAATTTACTGCCTTCCCCCACCTTCGGGAGTTTCCACTCATCCTGAATCCCTGGGACCCATGCCTGACATCCCATTCCACCTCTCAGCTTCAAACTTTGGGGCCAAGCGAAGAGAGAACCTGAGACTTTCGCTACTCAGGGATTCTTACAGACGTGCCAAAGAGGTGTTTTTTAAAACTTGGCCACTTGCCACCGCACACCTCTTTCCCTGGAACGCGACTCAGCTACGACCAACGAAAACTTGATCATTTCCTAGAAAACAATATACCCTACCAGCCCCAAGATCATTGAAAATTCTACTCCATCCTTCACCCAACCCAATTAATTTTAGCAGGCACTTGGCGACAGCTGTTGCTGTACGTTTCAGGGTCCTTAGTCTTTTGTCTTAATTTTTGTTTCCCTCACCCCCCCGCCCAAGAAAGTGAATGAGGGTGAACCAGGAAGAATTACTGGTTTTGATAAAATCAAGGTGGACGGAGAGGTTGGCAGCTGTTGTGCCCCTCCCTCTATTTAAGGAACACTCTGACCTTCAGGAAAATAAAGTTGGGTCCTTCCAGGTACAAGATGGATGACAGCAATGTCATCACTGTTTATGGCCAGTTAGAATATGAAGTTTTAGTTCCTCGTCTGAAAACTGGGATGGGATGACCCAACTCTGCAAACAGTCTAGGCATTCTGTATAATGCTGAGTATAAGGACTTAGATGCCTTGCCAGTCTGAGCGAGTGGACCTCGATACAATAATTGGCGCCCATGAAGAAGCTACTACTCTATTTAATTGGTATGCCACTTGCACTTTTTAATCCCACTTGCTTACTGCAAGTCCATGAGCTTTGGCCCAAGCCTCAACCCAAGCTTCACATATATGTTGTTATAGACTGAATGCCTGTGTCCCCAGTGCATCCCTATGTTGAAGGCCTACCCCCCAGCGTGACAGTGTTTGGAGATGGGGCCTTTGGGAGGTAGCTAGACTTAAATTAGTTCATGAAAGCGAGCCCTCAGAATAACATCAATGGCTTTTTTTTTTTTTTAGGATTTTATTTATTCTGAGGGTGGGGGGCAAGGGAGAAAAACATAGGGGAAGAAGGGCAGAGGGAGAAGCAGAGAGAAACTCAAGCTGACTCTGCTCTGAGCATGGAGCCCGAGGAGGGGCTCAATCCCACCACCGTGAGATCATGACCTGAGCCGAAGGCATGAGTCAGCCGCTTAACCCACTGTGCCAGCAAGGTGCCCCAGCTTTAGTGGCTTTATAAGGAGGGGAGGGGAGAGAGGTCTCCTTCTACGAGTCTGCACCAAGGAAAGGCCATGTGAGGCCACTGTGGGAAGACAGACATCTGCAAGCCAGGAAGAGAATCCTCCCCAGGAACGAATTGGCTGCCACCCTGATTTTGGATCTCCTCACTTCCAAAACTGTCAGAAATGAACTATCAGTTCTTTCAGTCACTTACAGTATTGTTATGGAAGCCCAGGCTAAGACAGATTTTGTTTTGTTTTTCCAGCTTTAGTGAAATATGCGACATATAATGCTATGTACGTTTAAGGTATACGATGTGATGATGTGAAAGATGTCGTAAAATGAAGGCCACCGACCACCTTCATCCTGTTTCATGATTACCATTTCTTTCTTGTGGCGAAAACATTTACGTTCTTCTCTTTGGGGAACTTTCAAGTATGTAATACAGTGTTATGAGCTACAGTCTCTATGCCGTACCATTATATCCCCAGAACTTGCTCATCTTATAACTGGAATTTTATAGCCTTTGTCCAACATCTCCCCTTTTTCACTGTGCCCCACCACTAGTAACCACCACTCTACTGTCTCTTTCTACAGGTTCAGCTGTTCAAGATTCCACATTTAAGTGACACCACACAGTTTCTGTCTTTGTCTGACTTATCTCACTTCTCATCAAGCCCTCAGGATTAATCCAACTTGTCACAAATGGTAGCAGTTTGATTCTTTATCATGGATGAATAATACTCCAGTGAGAGAGAGAGAGAGAGAGAGAGAGAGAGAGAGAGAGAGGGAGGGAGGGAGAGAGAGGCATCTTCTTCATTCATTTGTTGAGTAACACTTCGGTTGTTTCCAAATCTTGGTTATAGTGAATAATGCTTCAATGAACAGGGGAGAGTATGGATAAGTCTTCAACATCCTGATTTCACTTCCTTTGGATATATTTCCAGAAGTGGGATAGCTGAGTCAAATGGTAGTTTGAAGACAGATGTTGACACTGAGAAGGAGGTCAGTACTAGAACAAATATGTAAAATTGAGAAAGCAGCTTTGGAGCTGGGTGAGGGGTGGAGGCTGGAGGGGTTTTCAGGTTCATGCTAGAACTGTGGATATTACGGCTACTCTGGTGGGAACCGAAAAAGAGGAGAGCTAGAAAGCAAGGCTCCATCCTCTTAGAGAGCATACAAATACTCATGCACAGAGTGTTTGTGGAAATAGGGACATGATGGGTCATTCTGGTGAGTCTCAGATGGAAGAAAGGAACATTGTATTGGAAACTGGAGGGGGGGGGGCACCTAGGTGGCTCAGTGGGTTATTCGACCCAGGTGACGACCCCAGGGTCCTGGGATCCAGCCCTGCATCAGGCTCTCTGCTCAGCGGGGAGCCTGCTTCTCCCTCTCCCTTTGCCCCTGCCCTGCTTGGGCTCGCTCTCTCCCTATCCCTCTGACTCTCAAATCAATAAATAAAATCTTAAAAAAAAAAAAAAAGGAAACTAGGAAAGGCAATCCTTGTTATAAAGTGTTATAAAGGGGCAAAGAACTTGGCTGAAGTTCGTTCAACCAAGAGGCAGAGCTTGGGAGCAATGCAAATGGATATTTAACAGAGGAGATTTTTAAGCAAAAAGTCGAAGGAGCAGTTGCTTCCTCCTGGTTGCTTACAGTATAACACAAGAAGAGAGAGAGGAATTGAAGGAGGAACTGTTAGGTAAAAAGGAAACGGAACTTACACGTTAAGAAAACTATGAGCCTGAGCATTTTGCGAAAACAAATAATAAATAGCGTATTCCGAAGACGAGAACTCTGAAGGTGTGGCTAGGAGTATATAAATTGAACACAGCCAGTTTGAACCGAGAGGGATGGAGACGGGATGGAGTAGAGGAAGTCTGTCTGACTTGTGAGATCCTATAGGATTGGGTCATAGCGTTATTAGGATACGAACATGCACTCTCCTCCAAAAAAGAAGGACCAGAGTCAATTCAGAGTATCCGGGGCACCAACTTGGTTTTAACAGATTGGAGAGGCTTCAACCAAAGACTGGGGGATGAGTACCTCTCGCGAGGCCACAGGGCCAGAGAGCGCATGGCCTTAGGGGTATAACGTCCCCCAGCAAGTCTGTAGGGCAGAGCGCTGAACCAAAGAGGATGGATGATTGTCAAACTTTAATGTCTGGTGAAATTTGCCCTACTAGACATGGGACTTGCTGGAGACCCACCCCCATTTCCTTGTCTTCCTCCCATTTGGAACGTCCTATGCCTGTCCCACCACCATACGCTGCAAGCACAGTAACCATGAGTCTGGTTTCAAAAGTTCACAGCTAAAGAGCAATTCTATGCGTCCAGGCTCACCCATATCGGATTCCGATGGCACTAGAACGAGACTTTGGACTGTAGGCTGTAGGGGTGATCCTGGGACAAGTTCAGATTTTGGGGGCTGCTGGGATGGAATGAATGTATTTTGCATGTGAGAAGGAGATCAATTTGAGGGGGCCTGAAGCAGAGTGTTAATGACTGAATGTTTGTTGTTCCCTCAAAATTCCCGTGTTTGAGCCCTAAGCCCAGCATTATTTGGAGATGGGGCCTTTGAGAGGTAACTGGGGTTACCCAAGGTCACGAGAAAGGGCCTTCATGACAGGATTAGGGACCTCCCTGTAAGACGAAGCCTTTTCTCAATACTTCTCTCTCATCCCTCCCTTCTTCCCCTTCCCCTCGCTTCCTTACCTCCCTCTCTCATTCTCTTTCTCTGCGCAAGCACCAGGGACAGGCCCTTTCTTGTTAGGAAGCAGCAAGAAGGCAGCCAGGCATCTGCAAGCTGGGAAGAGAACTCTCACTAGGGGCCGAATCTGTTGGCATCCTGATCTCCAACTTCTCAGCCTCCAAAATTACGGGAAAATAAATCCCCATTGTTTAAGCCACCCAGGCTATGGTATGTTGTGATGAGAGCCAGAGCTCTCTAAGATTGGTATTAACCACCTCGGAGTTGTTCTGTAATTATAGGAAGAGGGCGTCATCTCTTTGAGAGTGTGTGAGTTAAACCGTGGAGTCTGGCGGGTACACACAGTGTGTATGGGCACAATGCTCTCTGAGGTTTTGCAATTCACGAGCTCTGAGGTTCAAAGTCCTCTGAAATGGACAGAAAGGGGTAGGGAGAGCGAGAGACAGCAGTTAACCCAATTAGGATGTTTGCCGTGGACGCCCAGTTGATGGAGCCTCAGGGTTTACACTGGGGAGGAATAATGAGGCTGGATTGGAAATAATCCATAGGTTTTTCAGGAGCAAGAAGGCGGTATCAGCCACAGGCTCTGGCAACTGATTCGAGACATCAGTGTTAAAGACGTCAAGTTTTATTTTAAGATTTTGAGTCTATGTCATTTGCAAGAGTTCATTCTAATAGGTTTAGAAATATACTTAAAAGTCATGCCTAATCTGGGAATGATGCATTTTGCTGGGCTGAAGAAAAAATAAACAAGAAGAATGTTTCATCTAAGAGGAAACCAAGTGGTTGTGCTATTTTCCTGCAGAGGTCAAGTGTGTATGTAAATGATATACCATTTAAAGACTGGGTATTATTATCAGAGTTCATGTGTCAGAATAGTCAGCATCACATAATAAGCAGGTGCTTGCACCCAAATGTGAAACACTTCTTACAGTGACATTTTAGAGAATCTTAGAATTTCGGGATTAGAAATGACCTTAGGGACCATATAATCCAAATCTTTTAATCTTACTGACACTGAGTTCAGAGAGATTACACAGAATTAAGAGGTGACCGGAATCAGACCTTCTGACACTTGGTCATATATGGACCCCCGTATGATACAAATAGGCCAAAAGAACATTATCTGTCCTGAAACTAACTCTTTTCAAAAGCATTGTGTAATAATGAGATGGTAAGCACCATCTCTCCTACGTTAAAAGCTCCTATATCTTGAGGCCTCTGGGAAATCTCTAGTACTTTAAAAGTCTTGATGACAATATCCTTTGAAAGACAGCAGGGATCTGAAAAAGGAAGCATTAATACTACAAGTTCTAGATCAGCTGTATAGGAGACCTCCAAGGACAGTATCAGAATAAGATAGAAAAGAAACTGTTAACTTGGTAATACAGAAAAAGAAATTAGTAGGTAACTTTTCAAAATATAGATTTCTTAATGTTATGTTTCAAAAATTGAATATATGTGTATGGGATAGGAAATATTCTTATAACATAGGCAATATTCTTAACCATCTGTCGCTACTGAAATTTGATCCAAGTCTTGATATCTCTGCTATTATAATAATATTTGGCTCTAATTTCATTACATTTTTCTCAATATCCTTTTCCATACTTATAAGCTGTTTCATTTCTTTTACAGTAACTTCTAATTCTTTGAAAAAGATGTTTTTAAATATTTTTTTTTCTGAGAGAGAGAGAGGTGGGGGAGGGGCAGAGGGCAAGGAGAGAAACTCAAGCAGACTCCATGCTGAGGAGAGCCAGACATGGGGCTCAGGCTCCTGACCCCGAGATCCTGACCAGAGCCAAAATCAAGAATTGGACGCTTCACTGACTGAGCCACCGAGGTGCCCCTCTAATTCTTTGAAACCATTTTCAACCCAGCATGTATTTGCAAATGCTACAATTAATAGGGAAGAATGTTCAGTGTGATCAATTTAAGACAGCGTCTTTATTCCATGGTGACATTTTGGCACAATGCCTTCTACATTAGTTTTTCATATAATTTTGGTAAAAACTTCTGAATTTTACCATGTATAAAGTCCTATCACACTGTATTTCCACTGTGCTTAGCCCCAGCTCAGCTAGTAGTTTAGTAGGGCATTTGAAAATGGCTCAGCCCTTTCCCACATAGCACAGTGGGACAGCAGAGTGTCCCTCATTCCATTAAACGCCATTCATATCAACCGTCCAGACATCTAAAAGGCCCCCTAGAGAGTTTCTTTTAAAAACCACTTTGCCGTGCGGTTTTTAGGATCCAATAGAAGGAAAAGTCTCTAGCCCTCATTTGGGGTTTTTAAAGAACTGGTACAAAGTGTTACTCTGCCTCTCTTATTCTTTCTAAACAATAAAGCAGCAGGCGATGGTGGAAACTGAGTAGATTTGAAGTTAGACACCTTCAGTTTGAAACTCATATTCTGTTACTAGCTCTGAGATCTAGACACTGAAACTCCTCCAGTGTGCTTACAGTACCTAATGGCAAGAGTGAACTGAGAACCAACAGAGATAATTATGTGGAAACGTTTTGTAATCTGTGAATTACTGCACAACTGTTAGTCACTGCTATTCTTTTTGTTTGTTCTGATGGATGTTCTCTGTGCATCAAGGAACCTGGCTATCTCCCCTGTTCCAGGACTTTGCTGCTTTCCAGAATTGCTTGATTAAGTAAACCCCTCTACAAGAGCAATTTTTCAAAGTATATTCTCACAGTTTCAATTAAAAAAAAAGTTTGAAACACGGTATACTTCGTACCCCTCGTACATATGATGAAGGTAAATACCAGGATATGAAAGTCTGAAACATCTTATCTGTTTAATTTTAGTTTCCAAACTTGATTTGACCATGGAATCCCATGCTTTCAATGTCTTGTCCTTCCCTTCCCTTCCTTCCCCTCCCTTTCCTTCCTTTTTCTTTTAACATAACACCTTTAAGTGTTCTACTTCAAGAATTTCATGGAACACAATTTAGTAAGATCTGTTCCAAAAGCTTCGAGTGATGATTACACTTGATCATGTTTTGCTTTTCCTAAGAATTGATTCTGTACACCACAATTATTCAGTATAGGAGGGCTTCATCGGAGATCTTGCTGCATGTTTCTGTAGCATTTTTATGCTCGTGTATTGTTCCAAATAACAAACTTTGTTCTGTTATTTCTATTCATGCTATACTTGTATAGATCCCTACTATTTTCCAACCACTGCCTGATGTCTCATCATCATTGCCCTCGAGGCCCAGTACCAAGCAATGAAACTAGAGTGGGGAAGTACCATTATCCTCACTTCAACGTTAGGAGCCTTAATTGAGATCACACAACTGTTGTGGGCCAACCAGTAGCACAAAGCAAGTGTCCTCATTCTTGCTCACTGAGCTTCCTCCTACAGTGCTAAGCTTCCCAACTCCTAGTCTTTCACACTGTGCACCTCCAATCCTCTTTGCTGTCTTTCAGTGCCAAAAACTAGTGTATTTTCTGCTTTAGGTCAGACACATAAAGGGGAGAATTTGCTTATTTTTAGCTGTCTGACAAATGAACTCAATCTTCATTCGCTACAGGGTCTTTGGGAATAGGAGAGAGAGAAAAAGAGAGAGGTTGGGAGGGTTCTCTTTCATTAGAATTCCTTAAGAAAAAGTCTCCCATTCCCAAGTTCAGACCAAGATCTATTCTAGAAACCTCCAAGACTATGGCTATGTCAGATTTTATAAGCGTTAGACCGAATCCACTCAAAGATTTGGGTTAATAATTCCAGAGCAGAGAACAGTCTGTGCTATAGACAATGGATAGGACTATCCCTGCCACAAGAACATGGCAATGTTTTCTATGAAAGACAAGCAATTGTTCAAGCGTTGCCCATCTGGAGCCATAAAAGAGCTCAGAATACACTAACGCAACCAAGAACACAAGAGGGAAAGCTTTTTGCCATGTACTTTCCCCCCATGCATTTGACACGTTGGCAGCTCAGTAACATTCTTGACATTTCTGAGCTGTTCGGTGCAGCAGCACACAAACAGCAAGTGTGACTTAGACTCCACTTGCACGTCACCAGGCTCGAGCACAAGGTACCATTCAGTTGGCTCCTCTTGAGATAAGCTGAATGCCAGGTCATTTATAGCCAAGCAAACCCGATGGTCCGGATGGCGTGAAAACCATACTACGGACCAAATTCTGCAATAATGTCGCCACTGGATTCCATTTGCTCCTGCTCCAGGATTTTTACTTAGTGATTCTTTTACGAGCGGCAGCCTACAAATCAATAACTTACGCAGTACTGATTCCAGTTGGGGGTCGAAGCGACTTCTCATTTACCCGACAACTTCTATGTTTCCGGGCTTGGAAACTTGTGGGAAGATTGAGAGGGTTTCCCTAAATCCAGTCATCAATTACATATTATAAAATTAATTTCGTATATTATTCTTTTGATTTTTGACCTAATACGTATATTAAAATCTTTTCAGTCGATTTTGGAAGCCTAACCCTACCTAGTGAAGTTAGGAAATTAGAATAGAGCGCTTTCTCTTTCGATCAACTTTCTACTGTGTTGATTCTGCTGTCGCAAAACGCGTGCTGGACGGCTGCTGAGGGACCGAGAGGTGATGAATGGAGCCTGACGAGGCAGTCACCTGGGCAAGAGTTGGCTTTAATGAAACCAGACAAACTGTTCACTAGTTTTTGCAGTGATCTGTGCCTGGGAGATTCACCTGCATGGACAGTATCCACGCGTTTCTTTGTTGTCTGCCTTCTGCACTGGTTCAGATGATGGGGACGAGAGGAAGAATACATATATTTTTAAAGATTTTATTTATCTATTTGTGTTAGAGCAAGAGAGAGAGAGAGAGCATGAGCAGGGAGACAGGCAGAGGGGGAAGTAGGCTCCCAGCTGAGCAGAGAGCCTGAGGAGGGGCTCGATCCCAGGACCCTGGGATCATGACCTGAGCCGATGGCTGCAGCTTAACCCACTTCGCCACCCAGGTGTCTCCAGAGGAAGGCTATTTCTTTAGCATATTGCCTGCAGGGCTGGCCGGGTCCCCAAGTCACAGCCCTTGACAAAAGCCTGCCTGGGTTCTGTTTATTCTGTTCTCCCCACTCTTCCCTTCAGACCCCGGCTACTCCTCACATTCTGTGCCACGGCTTGGTGTCATGACATTCTGAGCACACTCATCCACTGTCCTTTTATTAAGCTCCTTTCAACACCTTATGCGAAAGTGCCAGGATTCACCTCACCCTGCCTTATCACACCACAACGTCCATCATGTCTGCTCAGGTATGACTGGCCCACGAGTGCGAGTCCCACTTGCACGACTCCACAAGAACCGTGCGGGTAGTCTTTTTCTCCAAGAGAAGAGGGTCCCAGCCCTAGTCCTGCACTGACAGTCATTGCAGGGAAATAATGTGTACATGTGTTTTAGAATTTAGGGTATATTTTCTGGTTCATTCTCCCACCCACATGCCCATCCTGGAATAGGACTGCATTCATATCCAGTTTATTTAATAAATTACTTACAAAACAGAATTTTGGTGATTTAAATGATCAAAGTAACGCATTTTTACAGATGCCTAAAATTTCATATTTTTCTCTTAGTTTTCTTTCTTTAGCTCTCACATTGAAATACTGCAAATAACTTTCCCGCCATACACACCTTGTTCATATCCTTCCTCTAAGCCATTAGACATATTTGGACACCATTAGTATGTGTAACTGTGCCAACTGTTTCTTCCACAAGCAAGATCAGGCAGATAAAAGAGGTCAGGCAACACAATGATAGGTGGAAATAAATATTTTTAAAAATGCTGTGGAATTATGTTTAACTCCCGTGGTTATGTCTTTCATACAAGAATAGGCAACTGCACTGCTGATTAACTTGAAAAGAACATATTAAAATTGCTTTATATGTTAATTATTTTAGAAACTCTGTTAGAAGCT
>CM052809.1:13190152-13269646 GCA_028533885.1 Nasua narica | reverse complement strand
CCATGTACTAATGAGAACACTGAGGCAGAAAGAACTTAACTATATGTGGAAGTTCAGCACAAGTAGCAGAGTTGTGAAGAAATCCCAAGTTCTGAATAAATCCCAAGGCAAATTCAGGAGCCTTACTACTTTAACTGGGAGTTAAAAACAAAAACAAGGGCGCCTGGGTGGCTCAGTGGATTAAAGCCTCTGCCTTCAGCTCAGGTCATGATCTCAGGGTCCAGGGATGGAGTCCGTCATTGGGCTCCTTGTTCAGCGGGAAGCCTGCTTCTTCCTCTCCTGCTACTCCTCCCCACTGCTTGTGGTCTCTCTCAAATAAATAAATAAAAGCTTAAAAAAATAGAAACAAAAACTAAAAACAGGAACTCCATTATCTGTCATGAATCTATAAACTTGACTATGTTTCTGTCCTTTCTTGGTCTCAATTTTTCACCTGTACAATGGAAACATTCTACTTTATGAACTCTAATAATTTTTACACCTGCTCATATTTTGTATATCCAATCAATCATTTACTTAGTGACCTCGCATCAGGTGCCCAGAAATGTAAAAGTACGCCACTCGATGACGTACTTGGGTGACTCGATGATGATGGGTGGTATAAGTTCAAATAATTTACTTTTTTTGCATTACTTTGTTTTTCATAGGAGATTCTACCAGGAGACAAAAGTAAGTCATCGCCTGTGTTCTTTGTTTCTTTTCTTGAATACCCTACACCAAATATTATATATATAACTATTGGGCCTCAATTTTCTTACCCTAATAATGTTTCCTCTACTCTAGACACAGAGAATACTTACTAAAAACACTCCATATTTATGTAGTTGACAAACTGTTTTTCTCATTTTCTTTCCAGCTCTTTAATAATGAAACAATGGAAAAAGGGTCTGGAATGTTTCCTCTGGTGGCTGAAATCTATTACTTGGACCATAAAGTTGATGTCGAAAAACACAGGATCTTTTATGATCACGCATTTTTACATCTCAGAAGCTATAAATGTTTCCCACAAAAGTATTAAAATACTTTTGCTATTCTATTCTCTGTGTTTCTAGCAGCCTTATACACTCTACACGTCAGAAATGATTACTCTCACCATGATTCTCTGTTGTGTACGGATATAACTCATTTTATTAATTACTTAGTATGTGTTTTCTCATACACTGTGCCATCTTATGAGTATGCGCAGATTCAATTATCTGTGTAACACTTTCATTTTGAAATATTTTGCTCCTTGTTCTCTTGAAATAAATAATGCCAGGAAAGAAATGTATACTGAATTCATTGACACTGAATTAGTTTGTGTCCCGCTGGCCACGGGCTGGCTCTGTCGGAAACCAGTCCGCCACGTAGTTATAGGGTCAGTTGCACTGGGTATTTCTTACTTCACTAATCCCTTTTCTGTGCTTTTTGCCCTCACTCTGCTCTACATCACAGAGAACACCATTTTCCTGCCAGCTAGCTCCTCTGGCCAACTGGCTTCTCGGCATGTTTAGGCAAAGGTGAGAACAGGGAGGTGAGAATAAGAGGAACAGCAGTCTTTCTTCCTCTCTTATGCGATGGTCAGACACCGTGGCCCCATCTTTGGTAGTGGCTGCATCTCCTCAGCTCCTGCAGAATAGACCCCCCCCACCCCCGCTGCACCCCAACCACTGATGGCCACCTTCTACTTCCTCTTACACAGCCCAGCTTTTGGATCTGGTATCACTACCTCTTCCTTCTATGCCATCTGCTCCCAGACTAGTCGTGCTTCCAGCTGTTATTAATCTTGGGTTTGCCTCATTATCCCGGAATGATTCACCAGCAACTCTATCACTATGCAAACAATTCCTTGAATTTTATTCCCTCTTTTTGAAAGATCCTACTAATATTTCTCTCTCTCTCTCCCTTTTTATTTTTGGATGGTCTTATAGATTCACCCACACTTACTCATTTCCCAGTCTTTCACCCAGACTTCATCAAGTACCAGGCTTGTGCAAGGCAACGTAAGGGTAAGAGCCCACCTGGAGATAAGATGCACATTTCTTCCCATCCTTTATGAGAATTACACTCCAGGAGAAAAGACAGACACTGTATACTAAGTTGTAGACACGATATATAGTGTAAGATAAATTATCTGAAATTGCAGGATCAACTAACAAGAGAAAGTAAACCAACAGGAAGGGTCAGGAGAGAACTTAAAAAATATATTCTACCTAACTTAATTTCTCATTTTACAAATGATCTTAAAATCCTCATCAGTGTTTGCCTTGAGTGTATAGAGCTATGTGGATGGGCGACATGGAAGGGAAGGAGACTATTACGCATGTTCTTCTATAACCTTTGAGTAATGTGCCAACTGCAGGCAATGCATATTCAAAAGCATCATTTAAAACTACCTACAGATATCTGAGGGAGGACTGGGTGACACAGTCGGTTAAGCGACCAAACTCTTGGTTTTGACTCAGGTCATGATCTCAGGGTCATGAATCTAAGCCCTGCATCAGGCTCCCCGCTCAGCGCGGAATCTGCTTGAGATTTTCTCTTCCTCTCGTGCCCCTCCTGCTCAAGCTCTGTCTCTCTCTAAAATGAATAAATAAATCTTTTTAAAAAATAAAATAACTATGAAGTGAATTAGGTGAATATTTTTCTTCTGATTTAAATATATATGCAGAGAGGCACATGACAATTCACTACGGTTTTAGAGATTTTCTAGATAGTAGAATGTCCCCAGTTAGGATGAGGGTGACACAAAATATTTCAAGTATTTCAGTAACAAATGTGAGTGTGTGTTAGAGAACACGTGATCCCAAACACTTAAGTAATAAAGGACCACGGATAGACCAACTGTCTGTGTAATCCTTCATTCAGGACCTCCTATATCCACACTAAAGACCACAGGGCTTGCTTGTGCAAATATAAGTAGTGAAACCTGTCCCATATGTCACCTTGCCCTTTATCTAGCTTGGAAAGAGCACCTTAGGTTAAAGCTCTTGTGACTTGTTTTAGTACTTTCTTTTTTTTTGTTTTCAATTTGATCAAAAGTATTTACAAATCATATAGTATTTCCGTGGTACTGTGTTTGGCTCTGAAGATGATACAATAAATAAAATATATATCTTCCCCTTTAGGAATTTTTTGCCTGAGTGATGCAGACATGTGAGTAAGTGTTTATAATACCATCTGATAGATCCTAAGAGGGAAGGTAACATAGTTACGGGAGCGCAGTAGAAAGGCGTCTAGCTAGCCTTGGAAAATCATGGAATGCTCACCGGAGGGCAGAAGAGCTAACTGGAAGAGGAATCAAAAGTTTCTATAGGTGAAAGTACACAAACTCGAATGTTAACTCCTCTTTTGGGTCACAAGACTGAAACCAAACACAGGTTAATTTTCAAAAGAAGCAAAAACAATATGGTATTTAATTTAGGAGACCCAATTTATAACTCTCATAAAAGACTATAGCTTATTTACATGAACTGCTGGACCCTCACCAATGCCACATAAGGGTGATTGCTAATGAAACATATCCCACAACACGCCAGCCGCAAATACCGTTTTTCTTAGAACTAAGGCACAGGCTTTGTTTTACCCTGAGGACTCCTTATCCCCAAAAAGGCATTACAATTAGAATCCTAATTAGTAAAGTTGCTCATTATTCTTAATTAAATTAGACATTAGCCAGACATCAAAAATTATAACACACACCAATTATTTGCCAGAGTTAAGTTATTCATATCATTTGCTTTATGCTTAATGTACAGCCAAATGGAAAACACAACAAAACATAAAAGTACAGCCAAATGTGCCAAATAAAGCCAACAAGTCAACCCCTTTTTAAAACTCCTTCATAGCAGAGTTTTGTGCCGGCCCAGGGGGCTCACTGGCTCCATTCTCCATGGCTTTGTCTCTGTTGGTTCTGAACCTGACTTTGACTCTCAGGAGCTTTCTCTGCCCTGCTCGGTAAGAGAAAGTCAAGGCAAGGTCAGGGAGGTTCTAACAAACGTCTGAGCTCACTAACCATGCCCATGCTCCCTCAGACGTGCTGCAAATCTTTTATTTCGTCTGTGTTTGGTTTCCTGGCCAGGATGGTCACATGGCCATGATTCCAAGTCCCTCTCTCTTTTATTCTTTTAGTAGATGGTGGAGTTGCTTTTTTTTTTTTTTTGGAAAGGATGAGGCCATTCAACATGATCTCGTTGTCCTTAGTTGTCATTTCACCAATATGAAGTTTTCCTCACTTCTAACCTCTCTCAGTATAGACAGAAAAACAAAGTCGCTGCTTTCTAAGGTGAATTCTCTTACCTTGGCTCTTTTTCACAAACTGTATTTTTAAAATCAAGTAAATGCTCTTGCTTCGCTCTCTTGCATTTTTCTTTTAATATTAATTTTCCCTATCCACTGACTCCTTTGTCTTTGTCCGTAAAGGCACCATTGTCTGCACATTATACAAAAGGCTGTTGCTTGATTCTACCTGTATATGAGTTTCTCTGTCTTTGTCTCTCTCTCACACAAAATATACACATGTGATGATGTTATTATAAGCGTAAGGACTATACAAATACTACGCAAACACAGAATAGGGAGGGAGCAAGTGGCTGAGAAAAGGTTTTTTAAGACTGAGATTTGAACTAGGTTCTGGAAGACTCAATCAGACTTTTCTAGACCAGGAGTTCTCAAACTTTTTTTTTTTTTAATCTCAAGACTCCTTTATGTTCTTAAAAGTAAGTGAGGATTCCAAAGAAATTTTGTTTATCTAAGTTTTATCTTGGGTATTTTCATACTATAATTTGAAAAAGAAATTTCTAGGGGTGTCTGGTAGCTTTGTTGGTTACCCATCTGCCTATAGCTCAGGTAGTGATCCCAGGGTCCTAGGATTGAGCCCTGGGTCAGGTTCCCTGCTTAGCTGTCTCTTTCTCTCTGCCCTGCTTGTGCTCTATCAGTCTCTCTCTCTCAAATAAATTAAAAAAATCTTAAAAAAAGAAAAACAAAAAGAAATTTATAAAATATTTTAAATGGATTTACAAATAACTATAAAAACCCACTGGATGTCCACATAAAATATATTTTTATAGGAAATAGCCACATTTTCTCCAAAAAGTCAGAATATCCTTATTTTGCAATTTTGCACTATCAGACAATCATGTCTGATCTAAAAGAATGATGTTGGCTTCTTGGATCAGTTCTGCATTAAGTCTGTTGCAGAATGTTGTTTCGATTGAAGGCGTAGAGAAATTCCTGTATCACAAGTGTATATAATGAAAAAGGGAAGATAATTTTAGTAGCCTTATCAGATAATTGAGCATATCATTCTTTGATATTACACTAACACTCAACAAGTGGTAAACTCTTACAGGCTAGTTGTAATATGCTATCTGAAATTGTATCATGAATTTTTCATACTGTTTCATTAAAAGGCACAGGCCTGTTTTGCACTTTGATATTTTACACGGACCACTGTGTACTGGCCATGTGAAAAATATTCATTCATACACATATGCAGAACTTTCTACTTTTAACAACTTTCATTATACAGTACACAAATACCCCATTCATTTTCAGAACTATCCTTTAAGCACTGAGAAATGGCCAAGCCTACAGTGGCGAATAAAAATTTTTCAGAATTCCAACCATCATGTCAAATTTCAAATTTTATCCCTGGTAACCTATACTATCTCTTCTTTTCCTTGAAATGATAAGCTCACTTTGCTCATTTTCCACAGAGGTTCTGCCAAAGACTCAATTCTGCATAATCTTAATTTTCATTTATTCTTTCAAGTGCATTTCAATTAAAAAATATGGTGGGTTCATCTCAAAACTCAAACAACTGCACAATATTTTGGGGATATAACCATTGTATTTTAGTGTTGAGAATAAGTGCTTTATATGTACTTCCCTTTTTGCCAAAGAGAATGTTCAAAAGTTGGATAAGGGGAAATCATGATTTAATAAAAATAATAATCTTACTGCATTAAAAAAATATTTTATTTATTTATTTGAGAGAGACAGTGAGAGGGAGAGAAGGAGCAGGGGCAAGGGCAGAGAGAGGGAGAAGCCGACCTCCTGCTGAGCAGGGAGCCCAATGTAGGGCTCAATCCCAGGACCCCGAGATCATGACCCGAGCCAAAGGCAGATGCCTAACCAACTGAGCCATCCAGGAGCCCCTAATCCTACTGCTTTACTAAAGATATTCCTAAGTAAATTTCTTTCTGTCTCTCTTTCTTGGTCTCTAACTTTAAGTGCTGGCAGTGAAAAATGCAGTAATCACTTGTACAGTTTGGTGCCAATGCCGTGATTGGTGCCAAGTGTATCTATCATTTTATAAAATCTTTTGTAACATCATTGCAAATATTAGCACAGTGAAGAAAGGTAAGTCGTGTCACAGTATATTTTGCAAATAGTCTTGATCTCCTGGACCTCCTTAAAGGATCCTGGGACTCCCCTCACACCCCACATTCATGGACCACAATTTGGGAATCACTACTATAGATACAGAGGCTTAAAAGACATTCTAGCAAAAAATATTTAGTATATATAAAGACTTCAACAACACCTATATATCAACAGTACCTAGTTAACAAGAGCTTATAATTATCCACACCATATTAGTGTGATATAGGAAGGGAGTAAGAGTAAGAGTATAGTAAGAGTAATTCTCTGCTCCCTAAACATGACTCACTCTTTTGGTCTCCATGCCACTGTACCCTTAAAAGAGTAGGGTAGACAGTAAGATGACTGGAAAGACAAATGGAGGACACTGTGTGTTCACTTGTATTCTGTGCTCCAGTTTGGTGGTAAGATCGGTATACTACTTTGCCCTTATGGTTTTAGCCCATGGTTCCTCCAGATCTGTGGAACTGTAGTGTCCAATGATAGCCGTTAGCCTAATGTGGTTATGTAAATTAAACTTAGTAACAATTAAATTAAGTAGCATTAAAAATTCAGTGCCTCAGTGAAACTAGTCCTATTCCAGTGCTCACTATCACATGTGGCTGCTGGCTATTATTTGATTAGTGCAGACACAGAGCATTTCCATCACTGTGGACAGTTCTATTAGACCGGGCTGGAGTGGAATATCATATTCTTACATCTTCACCGTAATTTACTGCACTCCCCTTACCCTAGTTACCATCATAAGAGGGATTTTGAAACACCTGCTTTATTCACAGTTCTTAGCTATTTCTTTTTGTTTACTACAAATCCCCACGAGAATGCCCTACCCTGTCAATACAATAGATGTGCAATCCCGTGATGTCCTACATTTCCAGTGTCCTCTACCTCCAGGCCAGTCTTTAAACAATCCAGGGCTGCTCCGTCTCTGAAACGCTGAACTTCATTGTCTCATTCTCAGATCACATATCCCTAAATTCTAGCTCCTACTTTCTTATTTCTATTCTATTTGCTATTTCAACTCTTTAAGAGCAGAGGCTGCCACAGACCTATCATCAAGTAATAGTTCTACATCAACATAAGACTCTTCTGGCCTAGACTCTCGGTTACTATCACTTGGGTCAAAGTTCTGGCATGGGTCTAGGGTGGCACCCACAGACAGGACTGATCTAAGCCAAAGTCATCTTTCATGACTGCCTACATTTTGTTCCTTTCTGCACACGTCCCATTGGAATTTCTCTCTACTTTCACCTTCCTCTTTTGAAGCTGGACAGACATCATAATCTTAGGAGTTACCAAGGCTTATTGACCCGTTAGCTCCCCATCTTTTTGAATTTCTACCATTTGACTTCTACCCCTGGTCTATACCAGAATCTGGAATGTTGCCCTAACTCCTTCAACCTTCCATTACTCACATCCAATCGGTCACTAAGTTCTTCCCCTTGTACCTTCCAAATGTATTTCAGATCAGTTCTGTCCTTCCCAAAATTCTCAAAACAGATCTCCTTGTAGCACTGGGGAAAGGGATTTGTTGATTACAACTGGAAGTCACCCCAGGGACAGGTGAGACTCCAAAAGAATAATTTGGTGTTTAATGGATATACTTCTAAGACACTTCTAGAAAAGGGAAAGAGGGAATTTTATATCAGTCTTGGTCAGCAATTTAAGAAGCAACGAGGTTGATAATTTCTCAAGAATTAGAGGTAAATTTGGAACCCGCAGCCCAGAACTTCTTGAAGCTGTTCAGAGAGAAGAAAATAAGCTATTCCAAGCAGTGAAAAGAACATTTGTGAGGGGCCTTTGCAAAAGTTCAACGCATGATGGTAGCCAGCTGTGAATGATGGTAATGGCTTTGTGGAGCACAGCAGCTGTCTCAGAGGGAACAGCAGCCTTGCAATGAAACTGCCTGGTTTCTTCCAGTAACACAAAAACTTGCCAACTTTCTCTGCACAAGTTCCCGGCATACAACTTCCTGACAAGGGAAGACTGTGCCCAGAGTAGCATCCTTTCCCCAGCACCCAATCCCACTGAAGCACAGGGAAATTCGTGGTTGGAACAGCCAATCATGGACTATTCCTGTAACACTTCATTCTCTGAGAGGTGTCGGGGCAATCAGGAGTAAGACAAGGCTATAGGAGACATCCAGGAAATAATCCTTGCCTCTTAAATTATCCACCTTCTTATGAGACTGAGGGGCGAAAGTCCAAGAGTTCAGATATTAGAGCTACTACAGTCTTAACTTCCGTCTTAACACTAGTCCTGTGCTGGTGGCCTGGGGATATGCACTTTACATTGTGATTTCTGGATTTTTTAAATTTGTTCTTCTATAATACAGAGTCCTTGAGGACAGGATTTATGTTTTAATAATAACTGCACACCTTCTGATAATGTTGGGACTGAGAGAATTTCTGTATTTGTGATTTTGAAGTCTAAGGAATATTGTCTCTTCCGAGAGTGTACTAGCACAGAGAAACCAAGTTAGTGATTAGTTCTCTTAGCTTATATTTTTTTTAAGATTTTATTTATTTATTTGAGAGACAGAGAGAGTGAGAGAGAGCATGAGAGGAGAGAAGGTCAGAGGAAGAAGCAGACTCCCCGTGGAGCTGGGAACCCCATGTGGGACTCGATCCCGGAACTCAAGGATCATGACCTGAGCCGAAGGCAGTTGCTCAACCAACTGAACCACCCAGGCGCCCCCTTAGCTTACATTTTATATTTCCCTCTCTCACTTGTTTTTTAAAGATTTTATTTATGTATTTGACAGAGAGAGAGAGAGAGCACAAGGCAGAGAGGCAGGCAGAGGGTGAAGGAGAAGCAGGCTCTCTGCTGAGCAGGGAGCAGATGCGGGGCTCAATCTCAGGACCCTGGGATCCTGACCTGAGCCTAAGGCAGCCGCTTAACTGACTGAGCCACCCAGGTGACCCTATTTCCCTCTCTTTTTAAAAGTTTTATTTTTTAAAGATTTTTATTATTTATTTGTCAGAGATAGAGAGAAAGCGAGCACAAGCAGGGGCAGCGGCAGGCAGAGAGAGAAGCAGGCTCCCTGCCGAGTTGGGAGCCTGATGCAGGACTCTATCCCAAAACCCTGGGATCATGACCTGAGCTGAAGGCAGCAGCTTAACCGACTGAGCCACCCAGGCGTCCCTCTTTTTAAAAGTTTTTATCAGAATAATAAATTCTAACATCTACAGTACTTTTAACTTCACTAGTATTTTATAGGATTTATAGAATCTTTAACATAATGCCTCGCCCTTGCTTTCCCAATTCCTGTTCATTTATATAGATTATCTCAGGTCATAAAAGTATAGCATTAGAAGTGGCCAAAAGAGCTTATCAGCATGTCTCTGCCACTTTTAGGCAGGTTTGAAATTATAAAAGCAAAAGCAATGTCTAATGGTTATCATATTAAGCAGTGTGTCTGTGTGTGTATGTTTTCATATTTTCCAAATCCAAGACTGAGAATCAGGAATTGACAAAATATTTTTGCTCTACTCCTAAAAACCTGTTTTACTGTTCTTTATCATACTTAGCACTTTCTGACATTATTTTAGATACTAAATTATTTATCTCCTCCCTTAGATTCTAGGCTCCATGAAGCCATCTCCTTTGATTTGCTCAAAATTCCTACCATCTAGAATAGCACACATAGGCAAACTTAAGGAGTATTTGGGTGAATGAGTGAATATAAGACACATGATTGCTTTTGATTCAAGATGATGAGTTACTCTTTGCAAAAATGCATTCCAGGGTGCCTGTGTGGCTCAGTCAGTTAGGCATCCAACTCTTGGATTCAGCTCAGGTCATGATCTCATGTGTTGTGAGATCCAGCTGTGTGGGGCTCCAGGCTCAGCAGGGACTCTGCTTGAAGATTTTCTCCCTCTGCCCCTCCCCCACTTGTACACACACACACACACACACACACACACACACACACTCTCTCTCTCTCTCTCTCTCCAAACTAAATAAAGCTTCAAAACAAATGCATTCCATATGACAAATGTTATGTTAAATTATTGTTATGTTAATCATGTTATGCTAAATTTATGTTATGAAGTCTACTTTATAGGTAGACTTTATTTAACATTACCAAATACCTTTTAAATGGAACAGTATTATTCTCATTTTACTATTTATTTATTTTTAAGATTTTTTATTCATTCATTCATTCATTCATTCATTTGACACAGAGAGAGAGAGAGAGATCACAAGTAGACAGAGAGCCAGGCAGAGAGAGAAGAGGAAGCAGGCTCCCCGCTGAGCAGAGAGCCCGATGTGGGGCTCGATCCCAGGATCCTGACATCATGACCTGAGCTGAAGGCAGAGGCTTTAACCCACTGAGCCACCCAGGCGCCCCTATTTTCAATTTTAAAGAAAACATAACTGAATCTAAGAGAAGTTCAGCTGATGGTTAGAGAATCGCTTCGAGTAGAACAGCATAAGCAGTTTTGCGGATCTGCCTCCCCAGGGACACTGGTGCAAGCTATTTTTTAAAAGACAACTTTTGAGGTCTCTGTAAATGGTTCTAGGAGAGTACAGAAGAAGAAAGATTCCTTAAAGAAAATATACTAAAACTCAAGAAGAACAAACCGCTATTTGAACCAGGACCCACTCCCTCCCGACTCAGGGGAGAAAGAGGAAGGCCACTCCAGTTGGCACAGCCGAGAAAAGGACTCCTCTCCCTAGAGCCCCCAGTCAGAGGTCTGGGTTCTCCTTGGGGGGCAAGTCTGTCAGCATTTATCATCCAAACCCCCAGATAACTTTTGGCAAGTGTGGCCGAGAAATGGGGGCCCCCTTCCAATCAGCCCCACTGGAGATTCCACTTTCATCATAGCAGAAGTACGGGGCTCCTTATGGCCCTAGCCTTGCTTGTTTATTTTTCAATTAACTACATGACTGTCACAGTAATGAATGCATATAGTTTAAAAAATACCTCTAGGGTATTTTCTTATATTGAAAAATACAAGCTCCTGTCTAACTTCTTAGTTAGAGCCCTTAGTTCTCTTTTTTTTTTTTTTTTAAAGATTTTATTTATTCATTTAACAGAGAGAGAACACAAGCAGGCAGAGAGGCAGGCAGAGGCAGAGAGAGGAGCAGGCTCCCTGCCGAGCGAGGAGCCCAATGTGGGACTCGATCCCAAGACGCCGGGATCATGACCTGAGCCAAAGGCGGTTGCTTAACCAACTGAGCCACCCAGGCGTCCCTAGAGCCCTCAGTTCTGCCTCCTGGAAGCAACAAGCATCAACTCTTCTAGCTTTTGTTTATGGCCTTTCTTTCTCTATTTCTAATTAATGGGCTGATGCTGTTATTTCTTGATTCATTAATCTTACAGATGACCTGTTTACTGCTGGCCATGGGGGATGAGGTTTTAACTTGAAAATACTCCACTCACCATATGGCCTCTCTGCCCTCCTCCTACATAGTTACAGGTTTCTTTTTGCTAAACTACTAATCAGTGATGACATTATCACTGAATTTTCAGGTGCTGCTCCCCTCTGACACAAGTACAAACATTCACTGCAGGTGTTTCTCCAATCCTATATCTCTCATCCTTTTTTCCTAGAGTAATTACTGATTTTTTAAGATTTTATTTATTTATTTGTCAGAGGAAAAGTTGGGGGGGGGCACAAACAGGGGGAGGGGCAGGCAGAGGGAGAAGTAGACATCTCACTGACAGGGCGATCGATGTGGGGCTCGATCCCAAGACCCTAAGCTGAAGGCAGAAGCTTAACCAAATGAGCCACCCAGATGTCCCTCACTTTTTTTTTTTTTTTAAGTTAAGACTTCATTTATTTTTGGAGTACCTTAAGGTCCACAGCAAAACTGAGAGGAACATAGGAACATACAGAAATTTCCCACTTCGCAGTTTCTCCTCACATGTCGAGGCTCCTGCATTAGCCATATCACCTGAGTGGGACATTTGTTACCCCTGATGAAGCTACTTCACTTTTTTTTCCCTAATGTGCTTTTTATATTTTTCTCGGAAGTATGAAATAGTCACCGCGCCAATGATTAGTTTTTATATATTCAAGTTTGTTACTTCTATTTTTTCCCTTAGAGATCTTTCATCTGGAGTCCTTGAATCTTTGGATCCAATTCAACCTCTTGCTTTCTGGGCTTGCTACCCATTTGTCCACATGGGACTCTTCCTTCTCAGTATCTCGGAGATTACCTTTCTCAGTATCGTTTAATGAGCTACCTTTCACCTGGACCCCATGTCTCTCTCTCTTTTTTTATCGGACCCTATGTCTTTTTACTTTCTTGGTTTCATATCTCGTCAGACAATAGCAGGTCCTCTGGAAACTTCTTATAAATGCATACATAGCAGATACTAAATAATTTGGTCATGTATCTAAGTATGTCTTTATACTGTCATAAGAACTCACTACTATTTGATCTGGATATAGAATTCTAGGCTGAAAATAATTTTTATCTGCATTTTTATGACATTATTACACTATCTTTTAGATTCTGAAGTTGAATGTGCAACCCTGGTGTGCATTGTGTTGATGTGTCTTGAAGTAGATCTTATTCAGTGGGCCTTTTGCATCTGGAGACTCATTCTTTAAGTTCCCATAAATTTTCTTATATAATTCTCTTCATAATGTCTTTCTATTTTTCTTTGGCTAAAACTACCATTTTTTGGATTGCTTCTTAAATTTGTAACCATTCTTCTTTTCACTACATCCGTATCTTTGGGATAAATACCCAGTAGTACAATTGCTGGCTTGTAGGGTAGCTCTATTTTTAACAAAGGACTCTGGTTTTGGCCAATCCTCCTGGTTTTAGCTCCGCATAATTTCCGATAGAGTACCTCGAGGTTTTGAGTTTTTGGTGGGTTCTTCCAGACAAACTGCCTTCCTTGTCTTTTGCATGTCTTTCCAAAGGCACTTTGGTTTTTAACTCTCTTAGTTAAGTCACGTAGCTCCCTTCTATTCGTCTGTCCCTGCTCCAGTTCATTTTCTTTTCATGTGATAAAGCCATTGAAAAAACTCACTCACTGTCATTTGTTTCAATATTTGAAGAGAGAACACATAAATGCCGTGGCCCATCAGGGAGCTAATTTCAAAGCAGTGGAGAAGTGGGCTGTTGCAGAGGAAGGATCTGAAGAAGAGGGAAAGCTGCCTGGGGGGGGGGGGGGTCCCAGAGAGCACACAAGTGAGGAGATGAGAGAAGAGAAAGGACACGGAAAGAGGATGCTAAAAAAATAAATAAATAAACCTTCTGCTTTGCCATTTTGTCTTGGTTTGGTCCTAATGCCAGGGGTCAATTCTAGTGCCAGGCAGGATCCTTGTTGGCTCAGCAAGAGGAGATTTGGGTTAATGCAGGCCACCTTGCTCGCCTGCCTCCAATGCTCGAAGCAGAAGACCTCTTTGGTGTCACTGCGTCTTCCTAACATGATCCTGGGCCCTCGTATAATCTGGGGAGGTAGCTGGGTCCTTCTTTAACCACGGAACCCTGAGGCTGCCACATCAAACCGACCATTATCCCAGATGAACTGGCAGGGCCAGAAGGCTCCAAGAAGGAAAAGTATTACGGTGTCCTTAGATGAGAAGAATGACAAATATGACAAATGGCATTTAGAGCAGCAATTCTCTAAGTGAGTTCCAAGCAACATTACCCCAGTAGAGGCTCCTTAAAAAAAAAAAAAAAGGAGTTCTGGATCAGTTCCCCTAAAGGCCTTTCGCACTGAAAAAAGTCAAATTCATCCCCAGAGTGCATACCAAAATAAGCTATTCCACATTTGACTGTGGAATAAATGCCAACAAGCCCAACAAAATTCTGGTTTTCCCTGGTGTTAACTTCCTTGGTGCTTTAAACAAATATTAAATATTGATAGAAGGGTTTTTTTCCCCTCCCGATTTGCTGGTGTCCCAAACGTGTATTTTATCTGCCTCATGGCTAATGGTGACTCTGGCACAGGTTCTAGAGGTCAGTAATTTGGGGGAAGTGATGCATTTCCTCTGGAAGATCCATAATGTGTGTGAGAGTATTAAAGAGTCTGACAGCTCAGTGGAGACACAACTGTGCAGCTTCAATGCACTGTTTCCAAATCCCGTTTGACCACAGCACCCATTTTTGACAGGGTATCTTTTAGTATTCTACTGAACTAATGGTCTGCAGAAGGGATTTGGAGGCCACTGTTTAGAGGACTCAAAGTTGGACAAGGAAGGCATCTGGCCCACACAAGCCCCATCGTGTCCAACATTCTGCACAAAGAGACATGATGGCACCGAAGATTAATCTTTCAAGGCATCTGTTCTTTTAATGTGGAACATAAATCCCAGCCATCTAAATATACTTCTTGCTTTTTCCAGATAAAATATTTTCTGTACCTAACTGGAGTGTAACCGTATTGGTACTATTTTAATTGCCACTTGATATCATCTCAGAAGCAGCTGGCTATGTTTTGACTGTGATAGAACTGACAGAAGTTGTGTGTGAGTAATGCAATTTGTAATTTTCTGAAGTTCTAATTTGTGTTGTTGTTGTTGTTTTTTAAAAGCACCACGTACCTCAGCAAATGATAGATCACCCAAGAGATTTGAGATTCTAACAATATGGTGTAGACTGGATGAAGAGAAAGTAAAATGAAATCATTTCTAAATTGAAAGGTACGCCCCCCCCCCCATGTAAAAATTTTCCTTGGCTTAATAATATGACAGACAGAACTACATGGCCTTTGAAAATCCTAATTTTCAGAATGTGCCCATCATAACCCAATGTACCTCGAATAAAAAGAAATAAGTACCTCTAATAGACACAATGCACATAATGATCTAATAAAGCAACACCATCTTGGAGGATGGAGTCAACTGCTTTATATAATAATCACTTATAGCAACAGGGAAGTCAGATGTGACAGCACTGAACAACACTGATGGAAATCTATTTTGAACTATTTTTTCTAGTTTAATTTGTGGATATGTTGACCTATCCCTCTTCTTCCATACCTCTTTGTTACCAAAGCCTGCATTAAAAGGAGGCAGAGATTCAGGATATAATCCATGACCAGAGAAAAAAACACAGCTAACTTGCCCAAGTGAGGATTATAACATTAGCAAAATGCTTGTCCAAATAAGCTAATGAACTATGAACTACATACAATAGGTGGTTTCACAGTGCATATGGTACAAAAAACTTCTCCCTAGTTCTTATCCAGTTTTTAACATCAGAGCTAAATGAACGTTAGGAAATTTAAATTCAGTGTGTGTCTTAGAGTCAACAGAAGACTGTATTAATGATTATAAATACAGTGTTAATATGAATAAAAGCCTACTCTTAAGTATTTACTATGTATAAGAACCTAAGGTAAACTCATTGGTTAAATTAGACTTTATTTTTCATAGAAGGTTGTGGATCACAGAAAAACTGGGGGAAATGAACAGAAATTCCCATAAACCTCCTACCCCCACACAGGCACAGCCTCCACGTTATCAACACGCTCAACCAGAATGGTCCATTTGGTACAATGGGTGAACCTGCAATGACACACCATAATCGCCAGAGTCCCTGCTTCACACTGTAGTTCACTCATGATATTGTGCATTCTATGCTACTGAAAAATGCGTAACAGTGCGTGTCTACTATTATAGTATCACACAAAGTAGTTCCACTGCGTTTCCCACAACCCCTGGCAAACACTGATCTTTTTACGCCCGCCATAGTTTTTTGCCTTCGCCAGGATGTCATATAGTTGGAATACTATTGGATGTAGCCTTTTCAGATTGGCTTCTTTCACTTAACAATAGACATTGAAGTTCTTCCATGGTTTTTCATAACTTGGTAGCTCAGTTTCTTTTTTAGGGCTGAATAATATTCCACTGTTCAAAAGTACCATGGTTAATTTATCCATTCACTGACTGAAGGACATCTTGGGTGCTTCCAAGTTTGGGCAATTTTAAATAAATAATCTATAAATACTCATGAGTTGGTTTTGGTATGGGCCTAACTTTTCAACTCCTTTGGGTAAATACCAAGGAGCACAATGCTGGATTATATTATAAGTGTATATTTGTTTAAAAAACAACAACAAAAACCCCAGACTGTCTTCCCAAGTGGCTGTTCCGTTTTGCATTCCCACCAGCCAGGAACGAGAGTTCTGTTATTTCACATTCTTGCTTGCACTTGGCATTGTCAGTGTTTTGGATTTGGGCCATTATGATAGGTATTGTGGTGGTATATCGTTTTAATTTCCATTTCCCTGATGACATGTAATGTGGAGATTCTTTTTATATGCTTATATATCATATGTGTATCTTCTTAGGTAAGGTGCCTTTTAAGATCATTGACCCATTTTTTTAATCAGGTTGTAGGTAAACTTTGTATGCCTAGAGTTTTAAATAGGAAGACTACCCAAACAATGTCATTGCTGCATGATTCAGTCTCTGGGTTTTGTGAAATACGAGAGACCATCTATTATTTTTTTCTTAGTTTTGAGACAAAAAAAAACAACTAGCTTAAAATATGGCTAGAAAGTCTATTCCTTTTAAGCACATACTACTCAACCCTCAATCTTCAGAGGCTGCTGGGGACTAAGATAGTTTGTTGGAACAGTCTAAAAATGGGAAATTATAATGTTTCACTTAACATTTCTTTTATTCAATTTTATCATGATTAGGAAAAAATCCCCATAGAGGGATAGGTAGAAGGTAAATCCGAATTTTTCTATAAAGAACATGTAAATATTATGAAACATATTTCATCAAACCCATTATATAAATTAGCAACAAATGTTTTGGGGGAGGGCCCCCTGGTGGCTGAGTCTGTTGGCTTTTGCCACTGGCTCAGGTCATGATCTCAGGGTCCTGGAATCGAGTGCTGCCTTGGGCTCCCTGCTCAGTGGGGAGTCTGCTTCTCCCTCTGCCCCTTCCCATCGCTCTTGTGCTTGCTCTCTTTTGCTCTCTCTCTCATGTGCATGTGTGAATAAATAAATAAATAAATAAATAATCAATCTTAAAAAAGTTTTGGGGGATAAAAAGTGTAAATGTTTTGCACCTTATTCTAGAGAAAAACATTTACTTATTTGAACATATAAGAATCAGGTTTTATATTATGTAATCTATCCCACTGAAAGCCTCTTTTTCTAGAAAAAAATGTTTTACATGTTAAATAATCATGCTTTTGAAAATATCAAGCCTTATATACACTAAAGGATCTAACACAATGTATATAGAGTAGACACTATAAATGTTTGGAGATAACATTATTTTTCAGGAAAGCATAATTTTCCGTAAGCGATTTTAAATATACTGTTCTACTAAAGGTGATTGTTATTATATTATCAACTCAAACATCCAATGGAAGGCTAGACCTAGTAAGCCAAGTAGAGAAAATGTGTATCATAATTCTACCTTCTTCAGACGTTTCCCTGAGAAACCACTTATGATCTTCCCTTTTCCTGTTCTCATCATTCTATATTATCGTCAGTTAAGTGGACCTTTTCTAAGGCATTCTCAAATTCTTCACAAATACTTCCTAATTTAGCACATCCCACCTCCTGGTCTCATCACTCCCGGAGTCACCACAAAAATCTCTCCCTGAGATAGCGCTCAGACCTGAGACAGCCTTACAGAGAATTTTCTCACTTGATAGACTTGTACACTACCTCACTCTCTAATTCAAAGTCCTATTTTGCTTACTCCATCTCTTTCTCTCTTGACCACAATTTATAAAATACTGCATGATATCTTCGACATTTATTCTTGTAATAAAGAACTGGATTCCAGGGTGCCTTGGTGACTCAGGTCATTAAGCAGCAGACTCTTGATAGCAGCTGAGATCACGATCTCAGGGTCATGGGATTGAGCGCCATATTGGGTTCTGTGCTTAGTGGGGGACCTTCTTGAGATTCTCTCCTGCTTCCTCTCCCTCTGACCCTCCCTCCACGTTCTCTCTCTCTCTCTCTAAATTTTTTTTTAAATCTTATAAAAAAAGAACTGGACTGCATTTTTTAAAAAATTAAAGTACAGCCGACATATGTTACATTTGTTTCTGTTGTACAGCATAATGATTGGACAAGCTTATATGCTATGTTATGCTCACCGCAGAGCTACCTACGAATTCAGTGCAAACCCTATCAAAAACCAACAGCATTTTTCACAGAACTAGAACAAATGATACTAAAATGTTATGGAACCACTGAGGACCCCAGAGAGCCAAAGCGGTCTTGAGAAAGAAGAACAAAGCTGGAGGTATCACAATCCCAGCCTTATGAGATACACTACAAAGCTGCAGTCATCAAAACAGGACGGTACTGGCACAAAAACAGACACACAGATCAATGGAACAGAATAGAAAACCCAGTAATAAATCCATGCTTACCAGGTTGATTAATCTGTACAACCTTTTTTATGTATGATCTGACAGTTTTTAGTTTCCCACCTAATATTTCCTGCTGCCCCACGGAGGGCAAGCATGATGAGTCCCCGTGTGCCACTTATCCTGTGAGGTCAGTGGCCAACCCTCCTGCAGAGTCCCTACCTAAGCATGTGGAATCTTGCCCGGATCCATCTCCAAGCCACCACAAGGACCCTCTCTCTGCTTTGTTCTTGGGTTACTCCATGCAGAGTTTCAACACTTCACCTTGGGAAGTCCTTTAGTGGTTTATTGTGTGAGTCATCAATTTAATTTCATATTTGTGGGTCACTGTAAGTTGTTTGTCCTGATATTTATTATAAATTCTTGTGGGGGGAGGTGGAATTTATAGCAGGAGATACTAGTCACTCACATAAAACAATTCCGATGCATTTACTTATGGCAATAAACCTCATCCTTATTATTACTTTTCATTCAAAACGTTAAAAAATGCCTTATTTTCATTGTGCCCAATGCAGATATTTCTGTAATATATATATATGCAAAATATATATAATTATATGTGTAAATATATAATTAATGTCTCCAACTACACATATGTTCTCTGTCTTGATGTGAAAACTACTAGCAGCAAGAAGTGTCATCTTTGTTTTTCAGTGATTCATTTCACTTTGCAGGTCAATGAATTTGATTAAAATAGAAATAGGGATGCCTGGGTGGCTCAGTTGGTTAAGTGTCTGACTCTTGATTTTTGACTAAGGTCATGATCGCAGGGTCATGAGATGGAGCTCCACGTTGGGCTCCGCACTCAGTACAGAATCTGCTTGATACTCTCTCTCTTCCCCTTACACCTCCCTTCCACTGCTTTCCCTCTCTCTTTCACTCTCTCTCAAATAAATAAATAAATCTTTTAAAAAATAAAATAGAAATAAGAAGTGGAGGAACAATTTCTCTGTAGTCTAATGACTCATACTGTGTTTTATATTTTACTGTTCCATATTATATCTTGGTAATATAACACTTATTTATGTTCAGCTTGTTTTAAATCCGTCTCAGTACATACACAGGCTTCAAGGTCTAATCCTTCATTCAGGTTATTCTTTTCACGCTTCCTTTCCTAACTTGGATTTCTGGATGTGCTAATCATCTGATGGGTACAGCTCTATGTGGGTTAGCAGCCAATTCTTTAACTTTACAACAAAGTTTTTGAACCTCACCTTTTTGTACTGTGAGTTACTGTGACAAACTACTTCCCGTGAAAAAATATCCTTTTACTGTTGGACTTCATGGCAGTCACACAGTATTGCAAACATCTGGAATAGAGGAGAAAAGACTTGGATTCTTTCCCCAAAAACGCCTCAAAGACCACGCAAAAGGATTCTGCAGTCAAACTAACGACATGAAAGTACAATGGAGAAAGGAGTAAAAACAGCGAGGTTATTTCAGGAGGTGGGAGTAAAATCAAGTATGTGGAATAACCTATCAGTTACTCCATCTAATCTTTCTTTAGGGATGACACAGTCATTTTTCTTTCAGTAACAGTTTCTCTGGCATTTTTCACATTTACACAATTCTAACAAGCGTTTTACACAACGCCGACATCCACTTCAGATGTTGATCAAACGGCCACGGGATGAATATGAACGCTCCAGAGTCAATACAAGAATTAAAAGTGATGTTGAGGCCACATTCTTGCCATTCGTGTCTTTCTTGAATTTGTTTAACACCATTAGCACTTCCTGTCTAGTAATTTCCTTTTTATTTACTTTCCTAGAACTCTCTCCAAAATACATCCGATAACCCTATGACTTACCTAGTTATCTCACGACCCTGAGTTCTATTTTCTGCTCTGAGCACACTTGGATAAATCTTCAAAAGGCAAATAAAAGCTGAAGGCAAGTAAAAAAGAATTCTAATCTATAAAAATATACACTTCACTGATTTTACATGTGTTGAAATATTTTACAACTTCTAAATTAGCTGAAATAGGTAGTCTGACCTTTCAAGGGAAAAAAGTTTTGATTATGATTTACTGAACAAATCCGCTCATAAAGACTTTGACAGGTAACCTCTTTAGGAGAGACTAGTGTGTCAATGAATTTACTAGACAAAAATGACAATTTTACATAACCATTAACTTCACGAAAAAAGTAGAGAGGAAATGCATTCTGCTAATACAAGAACGAGTCTTAGAAAGGTTAAAGATGACTTGTGCCCATTAGTGCCTTTCTATCCTATCCTTAAGAGCCAAGGAAACACTGTAAGATACTCCGATGACATATTCATGTCAATGATTCCTTTTCCGCTGTAAAGGGAAAGACCCATATCCAGGAGACCCACTGACTCCTTACTGCCATGAGACTTCTTTTCCATCCTCTGAAGCTTTACTCCCTTAAAAACTGCCAAAATGATCCAGTTACAGATTATCCAAGAACTTGAAAATTGGGTAATGTAACATCAAGACATTCATTGGAATAGAATCACATTGATGGACACTCCCTAAAGAGAAGTTGCATGTATTCCTGTTGACATGAACACAAAAGTCCTCATTTCATCTCTCCGTTGGCTTCACTTACCCATTTTTCCCCATGATTCCTATTCTCTACCCCAGCTCTTTTTCCAAATAAACTGTCTTGTTATTGTTGGTAATTTGTCCAGACGTGGTTTCTGTCACCTGTCAATAAAAAGGAAACTTAAGTTATACAGATATTGATACCACACGGTGAATTGCACACAAAAGATACTCAGGGACATGTGGAATGAAAAAAATATATATATGTATTTATGTATTTATATATTATATATATTTATTTAATTTTTAAATTTAAAATCAACTAACGTGTAGTGTATTATTAGATTCAGAGGTAGAGCTCAGTGAATCATTAGTTGTAGATAACACTCATTGCTCAACACATCCTGTGCCCTATTGAAGACATCACTGTGTTACCCACACCCCCAACTGGGACGCGTGGAGTATTTAGAATGGAATGTCATGCCAAGAAAGACTGGAATGTATTGGATCCTTTTCTTATTTTAGAATGGCAATCAGCTCATGGAACACGGGGTCAGAACAAGTGAATTGCGTTATTTCCTGGGATCCACTGGCCATAACCTCAGTGAGGTAGAAACTCTGAAGAACTGGACAAATGTTACTATAGAAAATTTAAAGCAACTATCATGCATCCAAAGAAACATAATTTTTTATATCATTAGATAACATAAAAGATTCAGAATAAGATGTAAAATTCTGGACTAAATCATAGAATAAAATCCAAAATCCTGAGGGCTGCTAAAAATAAGTCTACTCTTTCCAGAACCATAACTTCCTGGTATTACAGCTTCTATCATTGTGTTCTGGAAGTGCAATGGAAGAACTTTAAGTAGTGCACTTTTATTATCTACCTCATCTAGAAGAAGAAATGGACCAGCCACTAGCTAACGGTGTGGCCTAAAGGTCAGGGATTTATGTGATAGATGGAGGGTTAATGGCAATGTGATTGGAGAGAGTATGTGAATTGACTTTTCAGGATAGTTTCTGAACTTGAATATTTTCTAGATGCTCTCCAAAAGAGCCCCTCAAGGAAAGAGTCTTAACAAATCAAAGGAATAATATGACCCATTTGTGAATATCAGTTATTCTTCTTTGCCAATGTTCAATGATCCTGAAACAGCTGTCATAGGCTAGGGAAGTCGACTATGCATGGGCACAATGACACCAACTGGCTTCAACAAAGTCAACTCTACCATCACTAAGGATCCCATTCTTACTGATGGGACCCTGTTTGGCTGCTGAATGTACATGTTTTTAGAAAATCAACTAGCCTTGAGATTCCTTTGCAGTAACAAGTATCAAGGTAAGTGGCAAGTGTTGGTGGTCAATAGATTCTATTAGATTCCTTCCATCATGAAACAAAAAGTAATTTTCTTCTTATTCTGAGTAACACTATGACACTCGTTCTGAATTTACTTCTGATGGCACCATCTTTTGTGGACTTACCAAATTCCCTATTTATCATGAGGATACTCAACACAACTGTGCATGGGCATAATAAGCCCACTTAATGAGGAAATAAATAAGCTAAGAGGAACGTGTGTTTGAGCTTCACTGGTATTTTCCTGCATTCAATATTTGGAAGTACTGGAAGAGAATGCCTTATGGAAGTCTCACCAGTGGCTTCACATGAAGATGAAAATTGATTAATTTGGGAGCTGTCTTGTAAGAGGTTGTATATGTGTTCTACTCTGGGGTGTGGTAGACTCAAGGTTTACTTATTCAAAGAAGGTGTAGTTTTTACCAAGCGTCTTGTATATCGTCAATGACTCACTCAGTCCTTATCCCAAACCACTTCTCACGTGCAGGGGACAGAATAAAAGAACATTTTTTTTTCCAGACTCCCTTGCAGCCAAGGGTCAGTATGTCGCCACTGCTTTGTCCATCAGATGTACACACACACAGGACTTAACTCAGCATCAGGTCTTGTGAGAACGGGATGTAGATTATGCAGGTTGTATTGTGGTGGAATCAGAATGCTCTCAGAAGCAGCGGCTTGTGCGATGGCTCGCTGAAATGAGAGCAGGCTGAGTGCAGCACAATCAGAAGCATCTTTGGAGAGGCTCATTCCTCAAGTCTCAAATAAGAGTTCTTACTTCAGCTCTGCCAGTATTTGTAAGGGCTGTCTATACTCCTTAATATTTACCTTTCCACTGAAACTAACCAAACTAGATTCCTTTGTTTTCCAACTAAAAACCAGGACTGATAATAACTGGAAACTAAAACTATCACTGGACCATGTTGGACCATAAATGTCATGAGAACAGGCAGAAAATAAGGTCACAGTGTCTGGACTAACAGCTCTGGAATATCAAAGGAAATAGGTCTGGTTGTAAATATTTTAGGGTGCTATAACAAATGGAACCAGGTAGAACTCTAAGTCGCTCAGAGACCTGAAGAATAAAAGTGTACACCATTCTATTTGGCAAAGTGCCCGGAAGTGCTGACTAAAGAGCTAAGGAGCAGTAAAAGACACGGGCAGTGGTATAAGAACAGGACAAAGTCCAGCTACTGCACATGCGTTTGTGATGAATCTTGAGGCCTCTCTTTTTTCCTCCATTTTCCTCTTTGATTACTAGTACCACTGTTATTATTTTTGTTTGTCACACTAGTACTGTATTTGGTGTTTTTCAAACATGTCTCTGGGTTGTGAGTGTGTATGTGCTACACGTGCTAATTAAAAAATAAAATAAAAATTTAAAAACATGCTAATTAGGCTGGTATTGGTATGATTAAACTTCGACAGTCTTAAACTAGCTCAACAGAAAAAGAGAGCAAGATAAATGATAAAAAAGAGTTATTACTGATTATAAACTAATCTATACTTTTCGAATGATGAGAAAACTGCGCTCAAAATAGGGAAAGAGGGTACAAAAGATAGAGGTATTTGCATTTTCTATCTATCGCTTCTTAAAGGTTAGCATTAGCTAGGAGAAAGTTCTCATTGCAAGGAAGGCTGTAGTGACATCTACATCATCCTTAATAGGTGAATAAACTCTCCTTTCATTTAAATAGATTATGCCATCCCATTCCCTCTAACCTCTAAACTCTCTATAACCTTGACATCTTGTCCTTGATAGGAAGCAGTTGGAATAAATGACTTCCTATATCAATACTACACCTGAGTGATCTCTTTCGTAGATGCTGTTTTTTCCATTTTGTCCTGCCAGGTACACTTACCAGAAAAAACAGAATACTCTGATGGTAATTTTATACAATGTTATTTTTAGTCTCTGTGTTTTTTTTTCTTAACTACTATTATTAAACACTAACATGAGAATGAGAGGAAAAAATTAAAAACTAGAAAAATAGTTCTTTATAAAAATTCCCTTATTATCCTCTATACTTTAAAATAAACCATTTATTTTTCATTACTAGCTTGTTTCACTGATGAATTACATGAACTTTTAAGGAAAAATAATATCTATAATAACATCAGTATTATGCAAACTTTTATGCAAAGATATTTCAAGAAAGAAAATCACAGACTAAGAACCACCATAGAGAATGAAGCAAAAAATCCTTAACAAAATATTAGTGAATTACAAGCAGGGAAGGGGCAAAGGGAGAGGAAAGAAAGAGAATCCCGAAGAAGAACCTCTGTTGGGCTGGGAGCCCAATCCAGGGCTCGAGCCCAGGACTCTGAGATCGTGACCTGAGCGGAAATCAAGAGATGGACACTTAACTGAATGAGCCACCCAGAGGCCCCAGTTGTACAATCTTATGAATATATTTAAAAACCACTGACCTGTTAAAAAAAATTTGTGAATTAAACACAGTAATATATAAAATGTTTAACATATCACAATCAAATGGGGTTTACTCAGGGAATGAAAGATTAGTTTAATACTTAAAAATTAATTATTTATTTGTCATATTAATAAAACAATGTAGAAAAATATCAAGTCTTTAAAATCAACTCCCAGGGTGCCTGGGTGGCTCAGCGGGTTAAAGCCTCTGCCTTCAGCTCAGGTCATGATCTCAGGGTCCTGGGATTGAGCCCCGCATCGGGCTCTCTGCTCAGCAGGGAGCCTGCTTCCCCCTCTCCCTCTGCTTGTCTCTCTGTCAAATATATAAATAAAATCTTTAAAAAAAAATAAAATAAACCCAACTTCCATTTATAATACATAAAAGAAACTCTCAGTGTATTGGCAGTAAGGAGAACTTCTTCAATCCAATAACATGTATCAATGAAACTTTATAGTCATCAACATAGTTACTAGCCAGTACAATGAGACAAGAAAAAGAAATAAAAGAAGACTGAAAGGAAGAAATTGCCTTTATTCATAACCAATAATTATATACACTGAAAACTCCAAGGAATCACCCAAATCTACTAGAACTAAGTGAATTTAACACATTACTGTATAGAAGGTCAAGAGTCCAAAAAATTTTTTTTCCATATGTAAGCAAAAAACAATTCAAAGTAAAATACAGAACACATTTACAATAGCATAAAAAAAAAAACCACGAAGTAATTTAACATGAGATATGCAAGATACCCATACTGAAATCTACAGAATATTGCTAAGTGAATTAAAAAATACCTTACACATGGAGACATATCATCTTCATGGTTTGGAAGACAATAATATGCTAAGATCTAAAATTAATGTATAGATTTGATGTAATCATAGTAAAAATTCCAAGTGGTTTTTTTTTTTAGAAATTTACAAATTGGTTCTAAAATTTGTTTGAAAAATACAAAGGATCTTGAAATAAGAAAACACTCTTGAAACAAAAGAATGAGTGTGCAAGAGTTATACAATAGTACCTAAAAAATTATGCAAAAGCCACAGTAATCAAGATCATGGGGCAATAAGACAAAGCTAGATCAATGAAATAGGAGAGAAAGTGCACAAAGAGCCTTACGCATGTACAAAGCAAGTTCAACAGGAAAAGCAAAGCCTCTTCAACCAATGGTGCTGGAATTACAGATAAAAATAAGTCACTTATTTATGATAACTGCTGTTTAAGAGTGTATATTAATTCAGTACTGGTGAACTTTAAGAATCAGCAAAACCTCAGAAAACATCTACTGGTCTACTTCTATTTGAAATATAAAGGCCAAAATATGAATCCAGTCTTAGCCATGATCTGGGTTGCGGTCAATGAATTAATTATATGACATCTGTCTTCGATTTTTTTAATTTACTATAACTATTTGCTATTTATCATAAATAACTATACATTACAAAAATATCTATCAGGTCTTAAGGAAGTGCTGGGTATATTGTGATGAACACAACAAAACAGCCTTGATTCTCAAGGAATTTCAGTATATAGTGTTTAAAGGTATAATACACACTCCTTAAATAAAAACACAAACATATGATGACCTATTTTTGTAACATATTACAATTTGCATGATTTTTAATATATTCATTTTGGAATGGATCTCTTCTCAATATGTCAGTATAACTTCTTCCCATCAACTATAAAAGAAGCTATAATTGTACTTGGAAAATATAATGGTCCCTCATTAGTTTGGAAATGATGAACAACTTTTTCAATGAAGTCAGGAAGTCACGGTTGGGCTGAGATCTGAAGGTCCGAAGGAGTTACTTTAGGATCGAGAGTCAAGACAGACGTTCTGGTTTTGGGAACAAGTGGAAAGTTCCTGAAGTGGATGAGAATTTTGTGTGTTTGAGGAACTACCATACAGCTTTGTATCTGTGTGTACTTGAAGAACCAGTCAGTCTGATGAAGAGTGTGAGGGGGGAGAAGTCACTGCCCAGGTCACACAAAACCCACGGGGACTGGGTTATAGATTCTGGAGTTTATTCCTAGTGCACTGTAGGTTTCTGAAACATTTTGAGCAAGACTTTATACTACTTGATATACTCTAGATTTGTAAAAAGCCACTGTCTCCTCTGAGTAGGAGACTGAACAAAGAACGACCCATAGATTTTAGGTATGGAAGGAAACAAGAGTTGTCCTATTCATTTCCATGCTGGGGGCAAATAGATGTTCTGGCAGTTGAGAAGACCATCTCACTTTTCAGAGAGCACACAGAGCACAGAATACCACTGCAAACCGCCGCAGCTGCTGATTTTTAGACTTTCTTTGAAGCTCTCTTAAACATGTAGATAACGGATTCATCATGGCTCTTGGTTCTACAGTTTACATTAGGGAAAAATGTATTCTGACTTGAACATTTGAACAGAGATGCAAATCACCTCCACCACAAGATGTCTTCGGCATAACTCCTGTTGAGCTTGGATCTCAGAGCAGTGCAGCCCCCTCGGGGGCCTGTAAAGGACAGGCGTGGTGCAAATAGACACTTTTTAATTGGCCACAATGAAGTGGGGGAGGGGGTTATCTAACGCTGTCTATTTCTGTCTTCCAAGACAACAATGCCAGCATTTATAGTTAATTTCTACTTACTATTTCCAGGACTAATTAGAAGGTAGGCTAGAAGAGAAGCCTATTCAACACCTTGAAAGGCTGGAAATTATCCTATGCTATTACCATTCTTAATCATTTACCAGTATTTCACGATATAGACTCTGAAGCAGCAACGGAGAGCCTGCAATCTTAAGCTAAGGCAGTTTAGTTGTCGAAATAAACTTTTCATGGGTGAAAAGCTCATGTAAACAATGAGAACAAAGCCCGTGCTATTGGCTGATTTCATTCTTTATTGATATCACAGTGCATGACAGGAACACTTCACCTGTAGCTTTGCTGGAAACTTCCTTCCCATTCATCCACACCCCAGACTGCAGGCCTCAAACACGCAATTTGAGAAGACATTAGAGCATTTTACGAGGCTAATAGACTAGATTTACCTTGGGGACTGTAATTCAAATGCCTGTTGAAAATCCCACCTCTGAATTCATCTATGATTTTCGAGTGTACGATTTAACTTCTTCAGACTTTGACTCTGCTTTGGTGATCAAAGTAGTATTTTAGAGGTGTAAACCTTATGTTCTCACTTCCCTGCTTAAGTTGCAAGGAAGCTGGTATCCAGCACCTTCAGGATAGGATATAAATTCTTTTATGTGGTAACAACAACACGAGCAAACCTTCTGGTTCCTCACATTTCAGTTTTTTTCCTTGCCATGTAGACCGAGCTCCGGATTTCAAACTGCTCGACTGAATACGCTGTGATATAACACAGCTGTGACAAATGCTGACGCGGGGACCTGTCTGAGAAAGATTTTGTTTTGTCCTCCTGACATCCTTCCAACCCAACCTGACTTCAAATAGATGAAGCTGTATTTTAACTAATTCCAAGTCCCTCCTTCCCATTAGACTCTGAGTGACATAAACAGATTTAAGATATACCACTCAATTCCTATTTGTTGAATGGGTATACGTTAAAGGATGAATGAAATACATGTTCATTCAGTTATATAGTTTAGGATTAGATACTGTAGTTAAATGAAAAGGAGTATGAATTAGTAGTGATGTAGCTCTCTAAATAACCCATAATATTCAAGACTAAGGTTGTATCAGAAGAACCTACAGCATCTACATTTTAGAAAATATTCAACAGCCATTCTGAAATGTGGAGTCATTTAAAAACTTGTATTTATTGACTCCAGATCTGAATAATGTAACTAACAAAGAATGTGAAGAAAGTGAGAGTGAAACACCAAATTATATATGATACATACAAGAGACTGTAGAGGTAAAATAAAACAAAAATTAAAAAAAACTTTCTGTAGTTTAAAAAGATATTTTTACATAGCTCATGTGTAAGAACATCAATAAGGATTGGATAATACTATATTATACAACAATGTACATAACACTTAGCTTAAGACACAGTATATTAGCAATATTAATGAAGTCCTTAGCAAATTCCTTGCTACAAATATATAAAAACTTCCTGTTATATGTAAATAGAATACAGGTAACTGCTTCTTTTTCTCCGCTTTTTTTTTTAAAGATTTTATTTATTTATTTGACAGAGAGGAGAGAGATCACAAGTAGGCAGAGAGGCAGGCAAAGAGGGGGAAGCAGGCTCCCTGCTGAGCAGAGGGCCCTATGTGGGGCTCCATCCCAGGACCCTGAGAACATGACCTGAGCCGAAGGCAGAGGCTTTAATCCACTGAGCTGCCCAGGCACCCCTTTCTCCTTTTCTTATATCATTTATTTTTTATTATCTTCCCAAAGTAATTAGAATTAATAGAATATTTCTTGAGATAATGGTGAGTATCCTTATCTTATTTCTGATGTCAAAGGAAATTACTCCAGCATTTCACCAATAAGATTATTTCCTGAAGGTTTTCAGAAGCTAGCATATACTCAGTTAAGAAAATTTCCTTCAACTTCTGGTTTGACTTTTTACTATAAATATGTGGTGAATTTTCATGGAAAGATTTTTAATCTACTGTGCAGATCTTATGGTTTTCCTCCTCTAATTGGTTCATGTTAAAACACTTTTGTTTTAACCATACTAGTTTAAAATGTATTATTTTTTGGAGTACCTAGGTGGCTAAGTTGGTTAAGTGTCTGCCACCTTTGGCTCAGGTCATAATCCCAGGGTCCTAAGACTGAGCCCCACATTGGGCTCCCTGCTTACAAGGAGTCAGCTTGTCTCTCTTCCTCTGCCCTTCCCCCTGCTCTTGCAGCTTCTCTGGCTCTCAAATAAAATCTTAAAAATAAATAAATAAAATGTGTAACGTTCTACAATTGGTGAATTCAGTTTGCTGGTATTTTTCTTTCTTTTGTTTCAAAAACAAGATTGACATAAATTTTTCTTTTTCTTTCTGAATGTATGTGCAATTTTTTTAAAAAGATTTTATTTATTTGACAGAGAAACAGAGCAAAAGAGGGAACACAAGCAGGGGGAGTGGGAGAGGGAGAAAAGCAAGCTTTCCGCTGAGCAGGGAGCCCGATATGAGGCTCCATCCCAAGACTCTGCGATCATGATCTGAGCTGAAGACAGATGCTTAACGACTGAGCCACCCAGGTGACCCTGTATGTGGAATTTTTATCAAGAATATATTAGCTTCAAAAAAAAAGAGACTATATTAGCTTCATAAATTCACTGAGGAACGTATTGGTTTTCTACTACAGCTATAACAAATTAGCACCAACTTAATGGCTTAAGACAGTGCAAATTTATTATCTTACAGATCTGCAGGTTAGAAGTCTGACATGGGTCTCACTGGGCTACTGTAAAGATGCCAGCAGGATTGTAGGATTTTCAGGCCTTTAAAAGTCTATTCATTTCCTTGCTTTTTGAGCTGCTAGCAGCCACCTTCCTTTGGCTCAGAGCTCCTTCTTCCAACCTCAAAGCCAGTCATGCAGCGGCTTTTTGGAACCTGCTTTCCCTGCCATATCTCTGTGACACTCTTCCTTCTGCCTCCCTATCCCACTTTTAAGGACCCTGGGGATTACAATGTCTCCCTCTATATAATCTGGTATATTTAAGGTTCTTAGTTCATCTGCAAATTTCCTTCTGCTGTGTTCAGTAACATGTTCACAGGTCCTCTGACCAGGATATCTTTGGGGAACAATCATTCTCCTTATGAGAGGTACTCCTACTTTTGCTTTTTGTGGAGGAACCTAGGGGGGACTGAAATGATAATTTCTTGTACGTTTAGTAAAATTTTAAGTGTACCATCAAGAGGATTTGGGGGGGGGTTCCTATGGCTGAAAAGATTTTAAAATAATGAGTTAATTTCTTCTATGAGAACAAACACATTCATTTTTCTTGTATCAGTTTTGATAAATTCCAGGAATTATCGAGTTAACCTATATTACAAAGAGAGAATTATTACCATAATGTTTTCCAAGTGTTCTTTTACTGCCTTTTAAAATGCATACTTATTTGAGGCTCCTGGATGGCTCAGTCCTTAACTGTTTGCCTTCGCCGCAGGTCATGATCCCAGGGACCTGGGACTGAGCCCCGCATTGGGCTCCCTGCTTAGGAGGAAGCCTGCTTCTCCCTTTCTCGCTCCTCCTGCTTATACTCTCTCTCAAATAAATAAATAAAATCTTTTAAAAAAAGTATACTTTCTCTGATTAATATTCTTTTTTTAATATGAGTTCTGATCATTTGAAAAATTTCTGCATTTTATTAGTCTTTTCATTGTAAAGAAAAGATTCTAGGCTTGTGAAGGTCTATTTGTCTTAATCTCACTGATTTCCAAACCTGATGGAATTAGGTCTTCTCTTTTCATTCTCATTTCATTCATTATTTTGTTTTCTTTTTAAAAAATTTTACTTATTTATTTGTCAGAGAAAGGAAGAGAGCACAAGCAGGGAGCGCAGCAGGCAGAGGGAGAAATAGACTCCCTGCTAAACAAGGAGCCCGATGCGGGGCTCGATCCCAGGACCCTGGGATCATGACCTGAGCCGAAGAGAGATGCTCAACTAACTGAGCCACAAGGCATCCCTATTATTTTGATTTCATTTTGAAACTCCTAAATTAGATGTTTAGTCCATTTACTTATATAAAATAAACGCATTCAAGGTAATAAAATTCCTAAGTACTATTTTAGCTACATTCTACAAGTGTAACATGGAGAAATTTCTTTAACATTCAATTAAAAGTAGTTTTAGTTTTACATTGTTTTCTTCTTTAAATGATTAGGTATTTAAAGCGTACTTTTAAAATTCTAAATGTTTGCTATTTTAATCAATGTTTTTGTTATTGAGTTCAAATATAATTATAATGAGCTCAAATGTGGACCAAAATACTGAATTTTAACAACTATAGTCTTTGGGGCACCTGGGTGGCTCAGTGGGTTAAAGCCTCTGCCTTCAGCTCAGGTCATGATCTTAGGGTCCTGGGATCGAGCCCTGCATCAGGCTCTCTGCTCCTCGGAGAGCCTGCTTCCCCTCTCTCTCTGCCTGCCTCTCTGCCTACTTGTGACCTCTCTCCTCTCTGTCAAATAAATAAATAAAATCTTAAAAAAAAAAAGAATTGTAGTCTTCAGGCTAAAACATAGTCAAGCAGGTAAAATATAATGTGTAGGTTGGAAAAGAAAGTGTAGTAATTGTTAAATGAAGTCATATACATATGAAATTTATGTATATAAATTCAATATCTACACTTTGATATTACTTATATATTATGCATAAAAATACAAAAACATTTATATTGTTCATAACTATTTTTTTATATAATTTAAAACCTGCTCGATAGTTCCCCTTTGCTGGTGGATTTGTTCATTTCTACTGGTAAGTTGTGTGTTTGTGTTAACAGATAAATTAAGTCTGTAATTAGTATATCTATCTGATAAACTAAAGCATTTTACTATTAGAATTTTAATGTACCGAATTTTTTTATTATTATTATTTTTGCCTAAATTGCATTTTGTCTGGTTCTAGAACAGCTATTCCAGGGGTTTTTTTAAGGCAGTATTTGCCTAGTGTACTCTTTTCTATTATTTTTTTTCCTCTGTGTGCTTCCCCTCCCCAATGCCCGGCTTCATTGAGATACAACTGATATAAAAAACTGTGAAAGTTTGGGCCCCTGGGTGGCTCAGTTGGTTGGGCGACTGCCTTCGGCTCAGGTCATGCTCGTTGAGTTCCAGGATCGAGTCCCACGTCGGGCTCCCAGCTCCACGGGGAGTCTGCTTCTTCCTCTGACCTTCTCTCCTCTCATGCTCTCTCTCACTTTCTCTGTCTCTCAAATAAATACATAAAATCTTAAAAAAAAACCAAAACAACTGTGAAAGTTTAAGATGTACACCATGTTTTGTTACACTCGTATATCGCAAGATGATTACTACCATAGCATTAATTTAACACCTCCAACACATCACACAATTATCATTTTTGGGGGGGTGGTGAGAACATTTAACTTGCTCTCTTAGCAACTTTCAACTGTACTTTAATACAGTATCATTAACTATGATCACCCGCATATATGTTAGATACCTAAAATTTGTTTGTCTTGTAACCAGAAGTCTGTATACTCTGGCTGACATTTCCCCATGTCCCCCACCCTTCAGCCCCTGGTAAACACCATTCTACTCTCCACTTCTATGAATTCAACTTTCTTGGATTCCATATATAAGTGATATCATGCAGTATTTGTCTTTTCCTGTCTCCCTTATTTCCCTTAGAATAATGCCCTTAAGGTCCACGTTTGGTGTTGGAAATGGAAAGATTTCCTTTCTTCTCACAGCTGAGTAATATTCTGCTATGTACACACACACACACACACACACACACACCAACTTCTTTATCCATTCATCTGCTGACAGACACTGAGGTTGTTTCCATATTTTGGCTATTGATAATAATGCTTCAGTGAACATCAGAGTGCAGATTTATCTTCAAGATACCATCATATTTTCTTTTGGAAATATACCCAGAAGTACCATTGCTTGATCACAATGCCATTTGTAATTTTTTAGCAGACTCCAAGTTTCCCGTCGCAGCTATGCCAACTTACATTCCCACCAACAAGGTACCTACGATAGGATATTCCCTTCTCTCCACATCCTCACCAGTACCTTGCCTTTTTAATAATTACCATTCTACCAGGGGTGAGGTGAAAGTCCACTGTGGTTTTGATTTCCATTTCCCTGGTGATTAATGATATTGAACAAGCACCTTTCTGCCTACCTGCTGGCCATTTAAATATCTTCTTTGGAAAAATATCTGTTCAGTTCCTCTGCTCATTTTTTAACTGAACTGCTTGTTTTTGTTTCTGTGTGTGTTTGTTTTGCTATTGACTTGCAGGAGTTCTTTATATGTTTTAGATATTAACCTCTTATCAGCAATGTGATTTACTAATGTCTTTTCTGGTGCAATAGGTTTCCTTTTAATTTTGTTGTTTCCTTTCTGTTCACTAGCTTTTTTACCTTGATGTAGTCCAATTATCTATTTTTGAAATCAGGAAGCAATAATACCTCCAGCTTTGATACTTTTTCTCAGCTTTGCTTTGGCAATCCAGGTTCTTTTGCGGTTTCATATAAATTTTAAAATTCATTTTTCACTTTTTCTGGAAAAAGCCATTGGAATTTTGTTAGGGATTGCATTGAATTTATACAAGAATTTGGGTAGTATGGATATTTAAAAAATATTAATACAATATTAATTCTTGCAGTGCATTAGCAAAGGATGTCTTTCCATTTGTTTGTGTCTACTTATATTTCTTCCATCAAAGTCTTGATGTCTTGTAGTTTTTAGCATATAAATCTTTCATTTCCTTGGTTAATTTACAAATATTTTACTGTTTTTGGTACAATTGTAAATGGGATTGTTTCCCTTTATTTCTATTTCAGACATTGTTATTAGTGTTTAGATACAAATGATTTCTGTATGTTGCTTTTGTATCTTGAACATTACTGAATTTGTTCATTAGTTCTAAGAGTTTTTTGGTAGACTCTAGTGTTTTCTATGCATAATATCATGTCATCTGCAAATAGATTTTTACTTCTTTCTTTCAAATTTGGATGCTTTTTATTTCTTTTCCTTGCCTGATTGCTCTGGCTAGTACTTCAGTACTATGTTGAATGGGAGTGGTGATACTTGGTACTTTTGTCTTATTCCTGACCTTACAGGAAAAGCTTTCAACCTTTCATTGCTGGGTATAATGTTAGTTGTAGGCTTGTTGTATATGGCCTTTATTGTATTGAGGAATGTTCCTTGCATATAACCCATTTAATGAGCATTTTATGACAGAATGATGTTGTATTTTGTCAAATGCTTTGTCTACATTTATTGAGTAAATGTATGATTTTGTCCACCATACTATTAGTGTGGCATATCACATTTGTTGGTTTGTATATGTTTGAAACATCCTTGTATCCCAAGGATAAATCCCACTTAATCACAGTGTATGATCCTTTTAATGAATTCTTAAATTTGGTTTGCAAACAATTTGTTGAGAATGTTTCCTTCTATATTTATCAGGGATTTTGATCTGTAGTTTTCTTATCTTGGAGTGGACTTATTTGATTTTGGTATCAGAGTAATTTCCTGCCTTATAAAATAAGTTCAGATATTTAATTTTTTTTGAAGAGTTTTAGAAGGATTGACACTATTTTTCTTTAAATGTTTTTTAGAATTCACCTGTGAAACTATCTGGCCCTGAGCTTTTCTGTGTTGGGATGTCTTATAAATGGTATTGTCTCTTTTCTCATTATTGGTCTGTTCAGACCTTCTATTTCTTCATGATTCAGTCTTGATAAATTATGTATTCCTAGCAATTTATTCATTTTTCTAGATTATCCAATTTGTTGACAAGTAAGTGTTCATAGTAGTCTTTTATGATGCTGTGTATTTCTGTGGTCAATAGTAGAATCTCTTATTTCAGATTTTATATGAGTTTTCTCTCTTTCTCTTGGTCTAGCTCAAAGTTTGCCAACTTTATCTTTTCAAAAAAAACAAGCTCTTAGTTTCACTGATATTTTCCATCATTTTTCTGGTGTCTATCTCATTTATTTCTGCTCCAGTCTTTGTAATATCCTTCCTTCTGTTAATCTGGCCTAAGTTGTTTTTCCTTTTCCATTTCCTCATTTTTTAGAGATCTTTCTTATTTCTTGATGTATGCATTTATCACCATAAACTTTGCTCTTAAAAATGCTTTTAACATACATCAAATTTTGTGTTACTCACTTTTATACTTTTGTCTTGCATGTCTGTATCTTAAGCCTTTTCTTACTCAAATAACAAACCATATATTTTATTATCTTACATAACTTACTAGTTCCATAGAACTTGCTGGAACTTGTGTTGGAATGCTGTACCTACCCCCAAAGATCTGTGAGAAAACCCTACAACAATGAAACATGAGTTGCAGATAATTGGTTTGAAAGTCTCAATAAAAAACAAAAAAAGAAAATGCATTTTTGTTTTTTTACAGCATCCTATAGGTTTTGGTGTATATGCTGTGTTTCCATTTTTGTTTTAACAATAAAAAAAAATTTCTTGGGGTGCCTTGGTGGCTTAGTGGGTTAAAGTCTCTGCCTTCAGCTCAGGTCATGATCTCAGGGTCCTGGGATAGAGCCCCACATAGGGCTCTCTGCTCAGCAGGGAGCCTGCTTCCTGCTCTCTCTCTGCCTGCTTGTGATCTCTCTCCTCTTTGTCAAATAAATAAATAAAATCTTCAAAAAAAAATTCTTCTGTGACCTGTTGTCTGTTCGAGGGTATATTGCATAATTTCCACATATTTGCGAAATACCTAGCTTTTTCTCCTATTACTGATTTCTAGCTTCACACCATTATGGCCAGAGAAGATACAATATGATTTCAATCTTCCTAAATTTGCTGAGACTTGGCTTGTTATTGACATATGATCTGTCCTTGAGAATGTTTTGTGTGTTCTTTAGAAGAATATACATTCTGCTGCTGTTAGATGAAATGTTCTGTTGATATCCGTTAAGTCCATTTGTTCTAAATAATGTTTCAAGTCCAATGTTTCCTTGTTGATTTTCTGTCTGGTTGATCTATCCATTGTTAAAAGTGGGGTATGAAGACTATTAGTTATTATTGTACTCTATGATTATTATTATTATATTTTCTTTCAGATATGTATGATGTATGTGCCTTATATATTTAAGTGCTACAATGTTGACTTATGATTGTTACGTCTTATTTTGAATTGACCATTTTATCATTATATAATGAACTTCTTTGTTTCTTCTTATTGTTTTTGGCTGACAGTCTACTTTGTCTGATATAAGTATAGGTACCCCTGATCACTTTTGGTTTCCAATTACACAAAATATCTTCCATCTCTTCACTTTGAGGCTATGTGTGCTTTTAAAGCTGAAGTCAATCTCTTACAGGCAACATACAGCTGGGTCTTTCTTTTTTTTAATCCATTAAGCCATTCTATATCTTTTGATTGGAGAGATTAATCCAGTTACATTTAAAGTAATTCTTGATAAGTAAGGACTTATTAATGTCATCTTATTCATTGTTTTTAGCTGTTTGTAATTCCCTTCTTCCTTTGTTCCTCGCTTGTTGGTTTCTTTTGTGAATTGATGATTTTCTGTAGTAGTATTCTTTGACTCCCTTCTTTTATCTTTTGTGAATCTACTGTAAGTTTTGCTTTGTGGGTATCAAAAAGCTTACATAAAACTTCTAGATAAAACAGTCTATTTTAAACTGATAACTTTGACAGTATACAAAAACTATATTCTTTTATTTCCCCTATTTATGTTAACATCACAATTGACCTCTTTCTATACTGTGTACTCATTAACTAGTTATAGTTCCTCTAATTATTTTTAATACACTTATACTTTAACCTTACACTATAGTTTAGTAGCTAACACATCACCATATTACAGTATTAGAATATTCTGATTTTGATTATATATTTACCTTTACCAGGTGTGTTTTATATTTTCATATATCTTCATGTTACTAATAAGTATCCTTTCATTTCAGTATGAAGGACTCTATTCAGTGCATTTTGTAAGGCAGTCTAATAGTGTTGAACTCTCTCAGCTTTTGCTTGTCTGAAAAGTCTTATTTCTCTTTCATTTCTGAAGGCTAACTTTTCTGGATAGAGTATTTGTTATTGAGAGATTTTTTTTTCAGCACTTAGAATATATTCTACTTTCTCTTGGCCCAGAAGGTTTCTTTTGAGAAATCCACTGATAGCTGTATATGGGTTCCACTATAATTTAGTTTTTTAAACCTCTTTTTTCTTTTAAGATACTTTTTTGTCTTTAATTGTTTACAGGTTTATTTGGATGTGTTTTGGAAAGGATTTTTTTCGGTTTATTTTTTTTTTGGTGACCATGGGCTCACGAATTTGGACAACTACACCTCTTCCCAGATTTGAGAAGTTCTCAGCCATTATTTCTTTAAGTAAGTTTTTGCCCCTTTCTCCCTATCTTCTCTCAATTCATAAACTGATCCTTTTGGTGGTATCCAACAGATCACATAGGCTTTCTTCATTCTTTTTTTATCTTTTCCTCATTGTTATCATCTGATGAGATAACTTCAAAATTCCTGTCTTTATCCCACAGATTCTTTTGCTTAATCCATTTTATTGTTGATATTCTATCATACTTTTTCATTAATTGTATTTTTCAGCTTCAGAATTTCTGTCTGGTTCTTTTTTATATTTATCTTTGTTAAACTTTTTTCATTTTGCTCAGATATTTTTTCCCAAATTTATTGAATTGTCTTTGTGTGTTTTCTTATAATAGCCCACTGAGTTTCCTTAAAATAGCTATTTTGAATCCTTTATTTGGTAAATCACAGCCCTCCATGTCTCCGGTCTCAGCTGCCAGAAAGTTGTTGAAATCCTTTGGTGGTGCCATGTTACCTTGATTTTTTATGTTCTTTAAAGTAGCAATCATCTCCTCCAATATTTACTGCCTTCCAGAAGAAAAAAAACCTTCAATCAGTCCTGATATTCTAAGGCTAGCTCAGATTTTCTGTAGGTATACCTGCCTCATACTTCTTGCTCCCTCTTATGGCAGTGAATCTTAGCCCTGTATGCCCTCTTTGGATGTTGCAGTGCACCAAGCCAAGTGCTGACAGCTTCTCTTTTGTTTTCTCAAATGTGCCAATGCTGAAATTTGTGGTCTCTTTCTGGTCTGCAGATTTGACCAAATTTCTGTGTATGCTCACTACTCATCTGCCAAAGCCCACTTTTGCCGCTGTGGGGAGTCCACATGGAGAGCTGGCCATAAGGTGCAGTGTGGATGGGGGTGAGGCAAGCAGAGGACTGGGGTGCCCATGAACCAGTTGAGGGGATCAGGAGCGAGGCATTTCCAATAGCTTACTGGTAGGCTTCTTGATGGAATCCACAATACAGTTAGGAACCACATCACTTCCGTGTTCTCCAGGAGTTCTAGCTACGACTGTTCCTGCCTCCTCCTGTCTCCCAGGCATGTAGCTCACAGCTCAGTACTCTGGATTGTGTGAGAGACAAATCAGCCGCTCTGGCAGCATCCCATGAAGTTCAGAAAGCTGGATGCTCCTCACACACTCTCCCTTTCCCCCACGGGATAAATCATGAGCCAAGGAAAATCTTTCTTGGCGCTAAGATGTGCTGCCTTGCTGGAAGAGTGATATGGGTAACATAAAACTGTTTCTCTTACTCAGTCACTCCAGTGGATCCACATATGTATTTATTTACTCCAATAACATGCCTGAATGTCGCTTCTGGAAACCCGGACTTCTACGAAGGTTCTCTTGTTCGTGAGTGAGTGCCCAAGTTAGTGTTCTCTGAAGCCCCATGGCTGAGAGGGCCTAGAGCCACTTTCACAAACCACTGTAGGGTCCACAACTGGGAGTTAGTTCTTGACTGATGCATAGATGAGCAAGACTCCTCTTGGGTCCCTTTTTGTATGGTGCTGGGTCCCACACTTGCCTCAAAGACACTTTTATCCACAGATGCTGAAATGTTATTGTTGAGAAGTAGGACACAAACAAGGGGCATCTTAGGCCACGATGATGCTGATTTCATTCCTTTTTTTAATTATACTTCCATTTTTAAATTATATTTTAATTATATTTCCTATATACAACATATATCTGAATTTTATCAATTCGGTCAGTGAATGTCTTCATTTTTGTTTGTTTTTACCTGCAAATCTATTTCCTTCATGTTCATTACAATTACAGATATGTATGAATTGATTTCTCTTTTGTTTTGATCTTTTTTGTCCTATTTTGCTTATATTGTTTGTTTTTATTTTGCTTTTTTCAAGATTGATTTTTTTTTTTAAATTCCATTTCTTCCCTGTATCCTCTGAAAGTTGCATACATTTCAATTATTTTAGTGGCTGCCATTCTACTTTTACCACAAATACAAAATTCAAAGATTAATCAGAATCTTTTCTATTCTACCTAAGGAATAGTTGGGATCACTTCAACTCTTATCAACCCTCCCTTTTTGGTTTATACTTTATATTATATATAAATATATAAACATATATTTATATATTTATATTATATTCTTGCCCATAATGTTACCATTGGTATTTTTAACTTCCCAAATTAGATAATAATAGTGATGATGCATATTTTCCCAGACACATACCAATTTCTTTGCTCATTATTGTTTCTTGCATCTCAGTCCTTCCTTCCTGAGTAAATTTTTCTCATTTGTTAAGTACATCCTCACCATTTGCTGTAATAAGGTCCGTTGTTGATAAGCTATCTCCATTTCTATGTGTCTGAAAACTATAAATTGCAGCACTTATCTGCAGGAAGCCAAGCGCTCTTGGTTTTCATTAGAGGTACAGTCTGTGGTGTAAGCAGCCTTGTCGTTTGGCCATTTTGGTCAAGCACATTGAATGGTATTTGTAGTGTCTGTACCTAAGAGAAATGGTAGGCAAATTGTACGAGAGGAATCATAGCAGTCCTTTTTAGCTCACAATTTATTCTTGGACTATACAGTTGAGACCAACTGCCCTGCCATGAGATATTAGGTAACCATATGACCTCAACTGCCATCATGAACTGGGTATTTTCTGATCCAGCAGGCCATAAATTCTGATACAAGCAGGATCATTCCATATAATTTGAAGTTGATGTGGCATAGCCATGAATGAACAAATTCTGAGGCAGATGGTTCACATTCTCAGTGTCCTCCTGCTTTATTGCCCATCCTCCCTTGGACAACGTTAGCCTCATATGGAGTTTTCTAGTCCAATGATGAGGAAAGAAAAATAAACTTAGCTCGGAAATGATTTTAGGGAGTATGGCTGCTCTTGTTTGAAGGGGACTACTAAGATGTTCCAGGCCTACCCTGCAGTGGCTCTGAGGATAACAAAGTAGAGAAAAACTCCTTGTAGGCCGAAAGTATTTTTTTCCTAGTATGAAATTCATTTTAAAGCACAGCTGGCATTTAAACATAAGAGAACCACTGAAACTGTTTTTTCAGGATAGTTAGGGACTTGGAAGGCTGAGTAGAGAGCAGAGAATTGGTAAACACTTGGAAAATTTTCCTCTTGGAATGAGATCAGTCTAGGAGGGATTCTGTTCTATGTGAGTACTCACCCAGCTGCTGAATATGCACTTAATGACTAAACTTATGAAATACACTATTAAATGGCTATCAGTCAGCTTTCCCCCCAACCACCCGCATATCTGCTTAAGGATTACTAACAAAGTACCTATGGTAGGAAGAATGGATGTAATGTATAGATATAAAAATACAGGCTGGCTTTCACCAAAGATGGGTTTTTTTCCACCAATTTTGCCTGGCTGAATGGTAGTAATATCTAAACTTCCATATGGCTAAATAACTGAGTAACAAATCACCTGATGGCAGATAAAGTATATCCCTGACAGAGGGAAATTTGTTCTTATTGGAACAAACACATTTTGTATATATATTTGACATTTTTGTTCATGAAACTTCTAAAAGCATCAGTATCTATATTCTTATGAAATATCTTAGCACTACATTATTTTACCCAATCATTCTGATCGAGATATTCATATTCTTACAAAAGACGTAAGGCAATGGGGCCTGCGTCCATGGGATTTATTCGTTTTGCCATGTACCTTATTACTTAGAAATCACCTGAATTATAGACCACTAGAAAGGAATAATAAAGGCAAATGCAATCCTTGCTAAGAGATGCATCTTAAAATGTTTTGGAATCATCCTTTGGGAGATAGTATATACTCTGATCAACAATTAATGTATGGTTCTGTTTCCTTCTTTGCCCACCCAGACTATGTGGGTCTTTAGAAACATTGTTAGGCACCAAAATGAGACTGGTTCCTTTCACTATCACAACAAAGAACTCCCTCACAATTCTGATTGCCCTGTAACCAATTCTCTCATGTTCAAACTGGCCACAATGGATTCTGTTTTATATAAATAAGAACCCTGGCAGATATGGGTGTTAATATACAAAGTGTACAGAGTAAATGTTTTTGGAATCTGTGAATGCGATTCAACTAAACCTGAAAAACATACTATATTCAAACTGTTTTATAGTCAGTGTGACTCACTGGTCAAAGAAAAAATCTATTATTAGAAATTGTAAGTACAAATCCAGTCACTACATGATTATCTTGAGTCTAAATTTTCTCATTTTGCCTTAGTTTCCTTACAGAGTTGGAAGAATGCTAATTTCCAACATGTTTGTAAAAGAACTGGATTGTGAATTTCTTACATGCAAGGACCATGACCTTTCTATTTTGTTATATCCAGTATCTACCATGATATTCACACTGTCAATAAAGAGTTGTTCAGTTAAACTACAAAGTTTATGTGCTATGTTCATGTTAATTACTCATAGTAATAAAGTCAGAGTCTCAAAATACCTTCATGATATTCATTTATCTAATTCTAAGTATCTAGATACAGAAAAAGTGTTTCTTGCATACAGGCAACAAAATGTCACCAGTTTTCTAAAACTAAAGTCATTAATAAACTTACTTGGAAACTGTATGCCCCGGGATGTGTGTTGGCTGGCGCTTACTGTGAGTGGTAAATCTGTGATATCAACAAGAAATTCCGCATACAGAAAGAGGCATAGAGAAACAGGTTTAGACTTGGGGAAGGAAAGTTGAGAAAAACAAGCGACGGCCAGTGAAGGAATTTATGGGATGATTAACCCGTCAAAGTAGATATATTTATTAAGATATTTTCCATTCGGAGTTCGGTTTAAACCATTTTCTCTCCTTCCTTGAACATGACATGCATAATTTCAGAAAATCTACATAGCTCACTAACGACTTGGTAGTGGATTTAACTGCAGAGAGCCTGATGAAAAGGCAAGTCCTGTTTCAAGGTTGGGGAAAAAAGAGAGGCCCTTTAAGGGATGATACTCACATACAGAGTATATATTCAAATTGTTGTTTATGAGTGGCTTCCAGAAAATCTGCTTTATAAATAGATGCAGATTTCTAATTAATACAGCCATTGGGGAGTTTACATTGTATACCCACTGAGTATACAACAGAGTATTTAGAGGTTTTATTTGTATTAAAATATCTTTAATGTGTAACACTGTGTTAGTACTGATTTGTTCATTCATTCATTCGTTCATTCAATTATTTTAAACCATTTTACTGGAACACCCAATTCACATGCTGTAAAAGCCACCCCCCTTTTTTTTAAAAGGGGGAGGAAGAGAGCAAGAGGAAGAGAATCGTAGGCAGGCTCCAAGCCCAGAATAGAGCCCAATGCAGTGCTTGATCTCACAACCCTAAATCATGACCTGAGCCAAAATCAAGAGTCACTTAACAGACGGCCCACTCAGACACTCCCAAATTTATCCTTTGGTGTATACAATTAAATGTTTTCTACTATATTCTCAGAACTGTGCAACCAATACCACAAATTAAATTTAGAACATTTCTGTCCCCTGAAAAAGAAATTTCAAATCCACTGCTTTCGGGGCACCTGGGTGGCTCAGTCGGTTAAAGCCTCTGCCTTCGGCTCAGGTCATGATCTCAGGGTCCTGAGATCGAGCCCCGCATCGGGCTCTCTGCTCAGCGGGGAGCCTGCTTCCCTCATCTCTCTCTGCCTGCCTCTCTGCCTACTTGTGCTCTCTCTCTCTGTCAAATAAATAAAGAGAATCTAAAAAAAACAAAACAAATCCACTGCTTCCCCCTAAACTCCCATCTCTTACCAACTACTAATCTAATTTCTGACTTTATAGATTTGCCTATTCTAGACACTTCATATAAATGGAATCACATAATACATGACTATTTGTCACTGGCTTTTTTCACCTAGCAAAATGTTTTCAAAGATCATCCAGTTGTACTATATAACAGAACTTCATTTCTTCTTTTTTTAAATATTTTATTTATTTGACAGAGAGATAGAGAGCACAAGTAGGCAGAGCGGCAGACAGAGGTAGAGCGAGAAGCAGGATCTCTTCTGAGCAGGGAGCCCAATGTGTGGCTTGATCCCAGGACCCTGGGATCATGACCCGAGCTGAAGGCAGCCACTTAACTGACTGAGCCCCCCAGGTGCCTGGAACTTCATTTTTCTTATTGACAAATAATATTCCTTTGTATGAATATGTAACATTTATCTATTCTTAGGCTAATAGACATTTGGGTTGTCCCAACTTGGGGCGATTCTGAATAATGTTGTTATGAATATTCATGTACAAGTTTCTGCATGGATAAATGTTTCCCTCTCTTAGATGAAATTTTTGGGTCATTTGCTTACTTTGTGCTCACATTTTTGAGGAACTGCTATATTGTTTTCCAAAGTGGTTGCATAGTTTTATATTATACCCACAATGTTTATGAATTCCAATTTCTCCACATCATCAACAATACTTGTTATTGTCTCTTTCTGATTATACCCATGAATGTGGGAGTAAAATGGTATCTTGTGGTTTTGATGTGGATTTCACTAGTGACTAATGATTAAGCAACTTTTCATATCCTTTTTTGATCTTTCGCACATCTTGCATGAAAAATGTTTCTTCAACCTATTTTCTATTTCTAATTATTTGTATTTTATTATTGAGTTGTAAGAATTTTTTATATATTTGAGATACAAGTCTTCTATCAGATACATGATTTAGAAATATTCTCTTCCATTCTGTGAGTTGTCTATTTACTCTCCTGCTTGTATCATTTGAAGGATAAAACATTTTTTTTTAAAGATTTTATTTATTTATTAGAGAGAGAGAGACTGAGAATGAGAGGGGAGAAGGTCAGAGGGAGAAGCAGACTTCCCGCAGAGCCGGGAGTCCGATATGGGACTCGATCCCGGGACTCCGGGATCATGACCTGAGCCGAAGGCAGTCGCTTAACCAACTGAGCCACCCAGGCGCCCTAAAACATTTTTTTTTAATTTTGATTTAACTCATGTGATCTCTTTTCTTTTTTTTTTTTTTGTTTTTATTTTTATTACCACATCTAAGAAACAATTGACTCATCCAGAGTAAAGTTTACCCCTATATTTCCTTCTACGGTGTTTATAGGTTAAACTCTTATATTTGTTTGTGATCTAATTTAATTTTTGTGTATGGCATGAGGTGGAAGTCCGACCTCAGTTTTTGCATATGGATATTCTGCTGTCTTTGCACCACTTATTGAAAAAAAATATTCTCCATTTAATTGTTTGGCACTTTTGTCAATTGACCATAAATCCGAGACTTTCCTTTTGGACTCTCACTTCTATTCTACTATTCAATGTATCTACCCTCGGGTGAGCACAATACTCTTATCACTGAACTTTGTAGTAAATTTTCAAATAGGAAACTGTGAGTATTCCAACTTTATTCTTTTTCAAGATTCTCTTGGTTCTTCTGGACCTCTAGCATATTTTTTAAAAGTTTTATCTCTAGATTACCCACTACTGCAAAAGAAAAAAAAAAAGGTAGAATTTTGATAGCGATTGCAGAAATCTTTAGATCAGCTCGGCAAATAGTTCAAACTTAACAATATTAAGAATTCTTATCCATGAACAAGGATGTCTTTCCTTTTACTTAGATCTTCTTCAATTTCTTTAAACAATGTTTTGTAGTTTTCAATGTACAAGTGTTGTATTTCTTTTGTTACCTTTACTATTTTGTTTTTTATGATGCTATTAGGAATGTAATTGTTTTCTTAATTTATTCTTTTTTCATTACTAGTATGTAGATATACTTATTTTTCATACATTCATCTTTTATCCTGAAATACTGTTTAACTCATTTATTAGCTCTAATGCTTTTTAGTGGATTATTTATATGTTTAAGTTTATGCCATATGCAAAGTGAACTCATTTTACTTCCTCCATTTCAATCAGGATGCCTTTCATTTCTTTTTCTTGCCTAACTAACCTGTCTAGGATCTCTTACACACAATGTTAAACAGAATTGTTAGGAGTAGGTATTCTTGGCTTGTTCCTTATATTAAGTGAGAATCATTCAGTCTTTTACCGTTTTGTGGCTGCGGGTTTTTTTGTAGATAGGCTTTATCAGATTGAAGAAGTTACCCTCTATTCCTAGTTTGTTGAGCATTTTAATCATGAAAGAGTATTATATCTTATCGGATGCTTTTTCGGAATCTTTTGAGATAATCATTTGTTGTTTGTGCTTAATTCTACTAATATGGTGTATTATTTTGGTTTTTAACTGTTAAACCAACTTTGCATTCCTGCAATAAATCTCACTTGGTCATAGAATTTCATAGTATGAAATCCATCCTATGCATGGCTGGATTTGGTTTTCTAATTTGTTTGTTTGTTTTGGTTTTAGTATCTTTTAAGACGCATTAAACCTAGTAGCAAATGCCAGTTATTCAGCTAGACAATAAGGATGAAAATGTGATCAAATTCATACATAATCCCTTCCGTCATGAGCTCCTAGTTTAGCTAGGGAGAAAGACTTTATTCAAACAGCCACAAAAATTCTTACTAGTAACTAATTAAAACCAACATTAACCAACAGATAAACATGGCTCCAGGTGAGCCTGCAACAAAGGAAAAGACCTGAACTGAAATGTGGTACGGTTTGTTCTGTAATCTGAAGGATATTTAGTTACTAACCAGGAAATGGAGGAGAGAGAAGCATTCTAGAAAGAAGAACAGCATATTTGAGAAACTGGGGAGTGTGGGAGACTCCACAAAGACAGTCATTTTGAGAGGAAAGAGGCTCCAGATCTTGACAAGACCTACATTATTCAAGTCCTCCTAGGCCATGTTAATATTTTTCAATTTTACACCAAAAGCGATAAGCAGCCATTGACAAGTTTTAAGCAAGTGAAGTGACAGTATTAGATTTTCAGGTTTTTAAATTCCTAATTTTCACAGAATACTGACACCCAAATTATTGAGATGTAGAGCTTTATGTCCTACAGGGATAATTTAAGTTAAAAACAGGAACTATAAAATCATTAAAAAATTCATATAAATAATTGTAAAGCACCAAAACATCTGAGCCAAGCTCACCTATCAATGTTCAAATGGTCAGATAAGGTAAATGGAGAATAAAAAACATCCTTCAAGTTCATCTGAAGGTAAAATACTCTCAAATTAATCTAATATTTTCTAAAGCACATATGTGCTAAGCAAAATACTTAATGCAATTTTTATACTTCTCTAAAAATATCATGCATTACATTTCTACTATTTAAAAGTTAGTTAGTACTCCTATTATGGAAGTGAATTTTTGTATTTTGTTGAGTTTTTTTGTTATATAACATATTGCTGGTACAAATTTCAAAAAGCAAGAAATTAATTTTCTTGTCACAAATTTTGATTTCTAGTATTTTCATTTTACAGAATCACATTTGCAATGATGAAAGCTCTAATTTGCACAAAAGAGCAATGGAAAATTAATTTAAAAACACATTTGGTTGCACATATGTTAGGAATAAAATTGTTGTTTTAAATGGTTTAATTAGAACAGTTTGTCATACTTAGTGGAAAGTGGTATAATGACATTATTTTAACTACTAAGTTGTGGTAGAAATCGAAAGAGTATGACAGACACTCTTTTGAAGCTTTGTACTTTCATGTTTTTCAGAACTGTTCTATCTGTCTCATTATCTGCAAGGTACTTGTCACTATAAAACTGAGCTATTCAAAAGGATGTGAGACTAGAGCCTAGAGAGAGATCAGTTTGAGTAAAATAACGTCTATTTCAACATTTAGTGCATGCAAACCCTTTTTATCTTTGACCATGATAGCAGTCTGAAAAGAGTGTGATTTCTAACAGTGAATTTCCGATTTCAAGCTAAATTAATTAGCTACCTGCCTGCAGATGGACAGAAGAGCAGGCACATCACCGAGCATTTAAAACAAAACAAAACAAAACAAAACACAGACACACAGCTTAGGTCTCAGCGAGGGTCACAATTCCCACAATTCCTTGGGGACCTTCCCCAGCAGTCAGGATCTGCACACGGTAGTACCTCGTGGCACCTTACTCTCTTGTGTCTCCTTCTTACTGTATGCACACTATATATTCTGACCAAAGGAGGCCATCTGAATCTTTCTCAGACACAACCCCTATTTTCCTGATTTGGTTTCAGGAGAAGTCAGGGGTCTCAACACCTCAATAATGCTTATATCCAAATTCTTCCCAAACCTCAAGTAGTAGCTGTTCCAATGTCTTAAACTACCCATGACCCAATCTCTAATGGAGGCCGTCTTGCCCTCTCGTCCCTCCCCACTCCCGTAAGCGAGGAAGATTATCTGCTTCCAGTCACTTATACACGTGGCTAGCTCAGGTACTCCGTGAGGTTATAAACTCCCTTGAGGCAATTCCTTCTCATCTTCTGATTTTACCTCTCTCTTTGCCTCAGACAGTTCTTGGCGCAGAGCGCAGTTACCGTCAAAGTGAATTGCCTTCACAGGGTTATGGGTAAGCTCAGGCTCGCGTGGCACAGAGCAGCTAAGGGAGTGACTCACAGATCCAACAGAGGGAGAAGAGCCGGCTGCTCTGGGTTTTTAATGGTGCCCTGGGGATGCATTTGGAGAAAGACTTCTTCGTATAGTGACGTTTCTTATATGTCAAAAGAGAAAAAGAGAAGTAAAGGAAATAGCCAGGGGAGTTAAGAATTTTGACCTAGAAAAACAACAGTGGCACAAAACCAAGACAGAGCTGAGACTAAGCATGAAGGAATTGGGGCACCTCCTCCATTAAAACTGAGACTTTCCACCAAACGCCCCTTTCTCCCTTTCCAATGGAATTTTTTGGTGCGTAGCTTCTTCCTGAAGACTGGTCCAACAGAGTCATTTAAAATGGCTGAGTTAAAAAACATTAACTGCTTATCATGGATATTTGTTACTCTTCGCCAGAGAATCAGGATCGTAACTCCTTCACAAGGCTTCCAGAATCACCTGTCACGAACTTGGGCGCTTTGATGGGATGGGCAGAGTGTGCCTCCCACCACAGGAGCTCAAGTTCTGGGTACTCAATCTTCTAGGCTCTCTCACAGCTTGAGTTCAGGCAAACGACCTATGTATTGCCAATGGGATTTCTAGAGATGACGGAATGAAGAAACTCTCTGGCAGAGAGGAACATCATGGCAAGATCAAACGCCAGAAGCAGCCAGAGCAGGCGTGCTAATGTGGGTGCTGTCTGTCCAGGGCTAACTGTGGGTGTGCTAGGTGCAGCTTTCACTATTTTGGGGGGGGCGGGGTACACGCTGGTGGTCACCAATGTATTCCATGAAGGAGTTTGGGGAACTCTTCTGGACTTCTTGACTGTCAGTTGCCTGCCATTTCTGGTGACTGCATCCATAACCTACTACTCTTTCAGCACGTTATTTGCCTTAATGTAGCAGAGGACTTCAGGACCTGCCAATCATCTTCCAACTGTCAGCCCCTGCTCTTTCCTTGAAGGCTGGCTCTGGCTGCCTGAACCTACCCCACCCTGTGCAGGCTGGAGAAATACTGGGCAAATTCATGGTCCACAGAAGCAAACCTTCATGAGCAACTGTTAGGAGCTGGCTCACAATACCAAGCTCTCTCCTCAGGGTCATAACCGGTGTGGGATTAAGCTACAATAGCAGCCTGTTTGATAATGTACCTTCTGGGGACTTCTTTCCCTTTTCTCTATCACTTCCCCATTCCTCTGTTCTTGTTACTGGGATCAGTTCCCGAGTAACTTCTTTGAATATGAATCCTGTCTCAGAGTCTGCTCCTGGAACACAAACTAAAACACCTAAAAAATTCGAAACTTGGTTTATGTTGCTAATAACGTGGAAACCCGACTACCTTCTTATATTATGGAAGTTCCCGTCACATAAAAATGTCTAGTCACAGGATGAGTGATAATATAACCTCTGATGATGTTTCCCTCTTTGCCTTTCACTCCTTCCATATTGAAATTTTGTAAAAATAAAAACTTAAAAATCTTGGAGGGATGCCTGGGTGGCTCAGTAGGTTAAGCAATCCAACTCTTGGTTTTGGCTCACGTCATGATCTTAGGGTCTTGAGAGGGAGCGAATAAGCCCTGTGTCCGGCTCAGTGCTCAGTGGGGGAGTCTGCTTGAGAGTTCTCTCTCTCCACTGCCCCTCCACCACCTCTCTCTCTAATAAATACATCTTTTTTAAAAAAGATTTTATTTATGTATTTGACAGAAAGAGAGAGAGCTATTACAAATAGGCAGAGAGGCAGGCAGAGAGGGAGGAAAGCAGGCTCGCTGTTGAGCAGAGAGCCCAATGTGGGGCTCGATCCCAGGACCCTGAGATCTTGACCTTAGCTGAAGGCAGAGGCTTTAACCCGCTGAGCCACCCAGGCGCCCCTCTAATAAATACATCTTAAAAAAAGAGCATGGAAAGTGAAATTATAGGTATTTTTTGTTAAATACCATATTTAGCTCTTATTAATAAGCAAGACGTTAGACTATTTACTTAATTTTTCTGAATATCGATTTCTTCTTGGAGAAGAGATGGTACGCATAACTCTCTTACTATGAAAATACATAATATAAATATTGCAAGTGCCTACACAGTACCAATCACACTAATGGGCAATATACACACATTCCTTTTTTCCTCTTTGTTCCATCTTTCACTCTTTTCCTTGATCAGCCTTCTTCTTTCTTATATAAACAATAATTGAACAAAGTCAAAATACCTAGGGAAATACCGTTTTGGTGCTATCTCTAGCCATACAAGGCACTTAACACCCTTGATAGAACATTTCTCTCAAGGTGGCAACTCTGGTTCTACATTTAATAATACTTTCACTAAATCCAGAGCTTGTCCCAACATGCACTCACCAAAAGTTACTTCACACAGTAGCCAAACTATGGAAGGGGCCGAGATGCCCTTCAGCAGATGAATGGATAAAGAAGATGTGGTCCATACAATGGAATATTACTCAGCCATCAGAAAGGATGAATACCCAACTTTGGCATCAACATGGATGGAACTGGAGGAGATTATGCTAAGTGAAATAAGTCAATCAGAGAGAGACGATTATCATATGATTTCACTCATATGTGGAACATAAGGAATAGAGCAAAGGACCATAGGAGAAGGGAGGGAAAACTGAATGGGAAGAACTCAAAGAGAGAGAGACAAACCATGAGAGACTCTGGACACTGGGAAAGAAACCAAGGGTTGCTGGAGGGGAGGCAAGTAGGGGATGGGGTAACTGGGTGATGGGCATTAAGGAGAGCATGTGATATAATGAGTACCAGGTCTTATATACAATTGATGAATCAATGAACATTACATCAAAGAATATATATTGGCTAATTGAATTAAAAAAAAAAGTTACCTCACATAAAACACATCCCTCTAGCATCAATATGGTTCATTCAAGAACTTTCTGCACCCATGACTTTTACATAGCACTTCATTCTTCTCACATATTCAATGCATTAATCAAACATCCCTGGTGCCCTCAATATTTTCTGGCCATTGCCTTCCTCAAAGCTGCTTGCTCTTTAAGTCTAGACAGCTAATCTGACTAATCTGATCAACTAATTTAAATCAAAATACTCTTCCAAATAACATCTGCATTTTTACTTGGGCTTTGTTAATTTTGAGGAACCAAGAGAACTTTAAGCATAGAGGCAGAATCTTTAAGGGGGGGTATATGTGGGCAAGAAGATACTTTTTACACTTTCAAATCCTACTCCTCAGGTGACTGCTTATTGCAGCAAAATAGAATACTGGCTCTGGGACTTTCTGATTATAATAAATATTCTATTTACTTGGCTCTTTACCAATTATCAACTGACATTCTGAACACATTAAATACACCCTGTCTTTAAAAATGAGTGACTTTTTAATCTACTCATGTAATAAGTGCTTTTTAAACACCATTATGCTCAAAACATTACTTAGGCATTAAAAGTAGGCAAATAAAGATACTTAGATACTCTAAGAACTTAGGTGTTTGTTAGTTGTGAAATCAAAATATATATGTAAGAAGTCGTTATGCAGAATTTCAGAATATATATGATTTTCTGTGCAAATGAATTTTTACACACAAAACATTCTCATGGTGTTCTAGAATGATAAGATGAATGGCTATTACCACAGTTGAGAAAGACAGCGTGTGTGAAAATTGGAGCAACCCTTGAGGGAAGGGTGAGTATTTACGTAAAGAAATAGAAAGATGAGCATCCCAGATGGGGACAGTCTTAGAGACTGAAGGCAGCTCTGCTAGAGAGTGAAGTGTCCTATCAGTCAGAAGCAGCATTCTAATGTTGAGAAGTAAGTGAATGACTTGAGTATGGCCATAGTTTCCATTTAGCCTAAGAGGTACATGTGCACACAGGTTGATATTTTATGTTTCCCAGTATGGGAAACCACTGAATATACACTGTATATCTTTGTGGAACAATGACTTGACTCATATTTAAGGCACTTATAATGGACATCAAAACAAAGAGCCACATTGAGAGTAGATTGCAAAATTAACGTGAAACTCAGCAGAAAGCCCCCAGGGGAAACACGGATCGGAGCTGTGTTAATATCCTATTGGTAGCTAAAGACTAGACCTAGGGTGAGGTCATCAGATAGAATGTTTAGAGTTAGAAAAGCAGTGTTTGGGGGCAGAAAGACTAAGAGCTACCCATGAAAGAGCTTGAGAGGGCAAAGTGGAAGACACAGAGGGTGATCCAAGAGAGAGGTGTCGGGAGAGCTATGTCAAAGAAGGGACTGTCATCCCTGTCAAATAATGCAGAGAATTCAAATAAGGCACATGTTCAAAGATACCCTTTAGATTTGATTCTTAATCAACGATGAGCAACATCTTGACAGTAATTTCAGAAAAAGGGCACTGAGAAGCTCAAATAAGGTTAGAATTTTGGAGCGGTGACCAGGGTTCTTTCCCCGTCCCCAGAAAGTGGCTCATCTGTAGGTCACGATTTCCCTTCAGTGAAATCCTCTGCTTCCCAACAAGGGCCATTAGGTTCCTTCTCAACCAGCCTAGCAATCCATATGCCCCCACAGTGCTTTTCAAGCTGACTGCAGGACAACAAAATAGCAGATGTTTAACAATGATCCTGGTAGGAGGAAACCAACATGTAGAATGAGAATTTCCAAGGCTCCTGGGGGAGGATGTTGGTGTACACTCTGCCTTTCAGTGACATATCTGTCTCCAAGGAAAAGTATTATCCCCAGAAGACTTGTAAGAGCCTTAGGTGGAAGGAAGGAACACCGTTGTGGGTGAGGAGCCCTTTTAGAAAAAAAGGCAAATACATCAAGTATGATGCTTCTACGTAAGGGCTGCTGAACTGTGACCTTGAGACCTACGGCTCTTCCAAATTTTTAAGTCTTTTATTTCCTAAGATAATGTTAAGTGAGACACCTCTCCATTTTGGAAGTTGGAATCTAATTTTTTTTTCATGATTTTCAACAGTTCAAAGGATATGACTTCCATTTTAAACACAACTGTTAAATCACTTTTTAAAATGTAGCCAAAAGGGTTATAAAAATAACCAGGATGATATAATTACCTCATCATTCCATTCAAAACACATTAACATAACCTTTTTAATATTCAAAAAATTTGATTGCTTTTTCTTCACTGAAATCATGTTTTCACTCCATTTTTCCTGACAGATTTTTATCCTAATATGTTTTTATACTTGAATGTTTTTACTGAACACTCTATCACATTTCCTTGTAATAAAAATATATAATTAAATATAAATATGTAATAACATTTCCTACGAACATAGGTCTTAAGTGTCTAAAATTTATTCTGGAATTATTCTAACAGTTATTAGCAATAACTAACTGTTCAGGGCAACATTATAAATCATTATAAATAACATTTTTGTTTTATTTATTTTAAAAATTTTATTTATTTGATAGAGAGACAGAGAGAAAGAGCACAAGCAGGGGGAGCAGCAGGCAGAGGGAGAGGGAGAGGCTCTCAGCAGAGAGCCCAACATCAGGCTCGATCCTAGAGTCCTGGGATCATGACCTGAGCCAAGGGCAGAGGCTTCAACAACTGAGCCACACAGGTGGCCCATAAATAACATTTTTAAGACATGAAAAAAAATTTTAAAAAGTTTCATTGGAAACAGATCTATTGATGAGATTGATGGAATCTCTCTATCTATTATGCCTTAACTGATGGAGTTTCCCCCTTACCACCTGGGAATTTCTGCATTTCTGGGCTATCCAGCAGGCAGGGAAGACTTCGGATGGGGACCGGTGTGAATAACTGCCAAAGGGGAGGCAGGAAAGGAGAATGGGCGTTTCCATTCAGAGCAAGCATTCTCCCAGGCAAGACCATATAAAGAAGCTGAGAATCTGATCCATTTCCTTAACTGATCCTTACTCACGCACGCTTACGGCTCCTGTTATATACATTCAGGACACAACATTTAAAGAGCATCTCAAAGAGTGATGTTCTCCTTAATATACAGTTTCCTTTCCCAACCTGCCCTCCCCATTTAGGAAAAAGGCTGTTTTATGCTATAGACTCGCTGGCACTAGAGATAGGCACAGAGTGTGTCATATGACAAGAGCTGCTCTAGGACTGATTGTAATTTGAGGAAAATGACAGCGGGATTCCACTCCTCCTTGCTGCAACTCTTCCTTTCCTTACTCAAGTGGTAACGTGGCTTTATCGAAAGGATTCCATTGAACAACGCCATCAAGTGCCATGCAACTAACTTGGGGACACTGAAGAAGGTGGTCCCGATGTTTACCACGAGAACACTTACAGGAATGCAGTAGGATCCTATTCAAAAGCCAGGGCAGGAGTGAAGGTAGGGAGAAGGGATGGTGTTGGGATCGGAAGGCTTTTAGTATACCATACACAAGTTTTCAAGAAAACTCACATACTTAAGCGTCTAACAACTAGCTGTCAAAATGACTAAAGGAAACTTTACCCCTTTAAAAAGCGAAAAGTATGTAAAATACTGAGGAATTGCAGATTGCACACAGCCAGTGACATCTAAAAATTTAAGTAAGCAACAGAAAACAGATGATCTCAAGTTTGGGGAATACCATTTAGGGTGAGGCCACACTGACAAAACCTATAGAGCAATGACTTACAAAAACGATTTTAATTTTTATATGACTCTGTTGGACCCTGCTTCAGTGACATGATCAAGAAAGTATATTTATGTATCTGGTTTTCTTTGGGATAGAGGAGCCACATAATGAATGCAAGCTGCTGTGGCTGATGTTACAATGAACGCATCCCACACTAGTGAAAGAAAAAAAAAAATCAAGCCAAAAAACAGAAACTAAGACATTGAGCAAGGTATGAATCACATCCTGTTCTCGTAGAACTGTGTGGATATATTTGATTTACACAACTTGGTTACGGGAATCAGCCACCAGAAGTTTGTATAAATGTTTTCTTGACTGAACTGCACAGAACCCAAAAGGACAAACAGTTTCAAACAGAGGGAACTGCTACACCTTCAGAGAAAAACCCTGGCATTTACTTAAATTTGTGTTCTAAATGTCAAATGCAACCCCAGACAAAGTTTAGCTGTATTTCAGGTCTAAATGCTTAAGAGACAGTCTCAGCACCGTGCCTTACTTGCTGGACACTCAACAACTGTTCAAGGAATATATTAAACTAACTAATGAGCAATTAGTACACACACACACACACACACACACACACACACACACACCATAAACTACACGTTAGAAACAAGTACATCAGACTCTGACATCTATGAAAACCTGCTGTGATTGTATTGATTCGCAGAAACACACTCATTAAAAATCGTTTTCAACATTAAAAAAATTAATTCTATTTTCTTAGTTCTCTTGCTTGGTCATCTCACCTATTCTTAATATCTTTATGAATTATTTTCCCTCAAAAAAAGCACAGATTCTAAGGTCAAAGCTAAAGGTTTTATTTCAAAAGGACAAGTTAAGCTGAAGGTCTGAGATCTGCTTCAAGCATCGTCACCCTAGGGGGACATTTTCCTTTCGTTGCTTTAATGTAATGTTCACCCTTGTGCTTCTTAAGGTGGAGAGCAACAGGTGGAGAGCTTGAATATTGCATAGTGATCTATTGCTAAGCTCTAATAATCCACAGACGTGCCAACAAACGGATTCTTAGGGATGGATTTTTTTTTTTTTCTGAGCTGCGAAGAAGTGAAAATTGAAACAAAGTTCACCTGGCAGTCCATACCGTTTTATATGCATTTGACTGTATTGTTATGAAAATCTAACAGGAAGACAGAGTAAAGGCTTTTGTCATATCACATTCTGACCTCATTTATTTTTCTTAAATGTCAAAAGATAAAATAAGAGGAAACAATTTTTCTCCCTTAGGAAATTATTAGCTAGGGAAATTATTTCTTTTAATTTGTTTTAAAGATGTGGTTATTTTAGAGAGACCGAGAGAGAGCACGAGTGAGAGAGGCAGAGTGAGAGGGAAAAAGAATCTTCAGCAGACTTTGTGCTGAGCCCAGAGCCCTGACACAGGGCTCGATCTCACGACCCTGAAATCACGACCTGAGCTGAAACCAAAAGTTGGACAGTTAATCCATGGCGCCAGCAAGGCGCTCTGCTGTGGAAACTAGTAATACATGTGTTTTGAGGCTTAGACCAGGAGGAATATCCCTGGGTAAATATGCCATCTGTTTCTGCTGCACTGAGCAAGGAGCTGACCCCGACATATTGGTTAGGAGTCTAGGGTATTTAATATGTGGTTCACAGAGAAGTGCATTTGTGATGTTGTATAATCTCAGGGAGGCTGGGGTTCCACTCCGGTTAGTTTCATAGCCACTGAGTTGCACTTAGAAAAGATGAGAGTTTAGTGCTCAACCAATCGAGTGCTTTTGCTCTACGCTTTTAGAGATAAATGAGCCAAAACACTGTCCCCAAATAATATCCTACCTCTGCCAAGTTCACGGTAGTGTTACTATTTATTCAATTTCCAATTTTTAAATTTTGCTAATATATTAGAGACTACTTCCATTAATTACACAGCATCATCTGTACCTGCAAAGCTCCTAACGAGAACCATGTCATCTTATGTGTCCAGAGCTGTCAAGTTATTTAAGTAGATTTTTAAAGACAGTAAAAGTTCTCCATGAGTTACTCTTTTCTTCCTTCCCAATCCAAGCATCAAGTACTCACACAAATAATGACCACATGTTGCCAGGTTACTTGGAAATAGGACCGTGTACTTTTGGCCGGTTTCCAGTCTGTTTCCCTACTGTCCATTCGTCTCCACGCTGTGTCACCCACAAACAGGTTACAGGTAAATCGGGCTGCCTTCTGACACATGTCACATGTCTCTAAACCTGCACATCTGCATCTATACATTTCTTGTGGCCCATCATTCTCCTTATATAAATAAATTGATATAGACACATAAGTCTTACAAGAATCTCTGCCTTCTGCCTTTCTACAAATATATTACTTCTTAGTATCTTCTTAAATCAAAATATTTCAGACACTCAAAACAAGCCTTAAAAGTAACTAGAAACACACAACCTGTTTTTTTCTGAGTCCAATAACTGGCAAATGGCATTTCACAATCCCTTTTAGGTAACCATCTAGATACTGCTTTTCCAGAATGTATGGCTGTTGAACCCAATTATTCAAAGATAAAGTTCAAAAGCAGAAACGTGGTCATCGAGTAAATGGATGGCCAAATCGTTGCTTCATTTCCTGGGGCTAAAAATCGAATTGGCTGAGATTCTTTTTATTTCTCTCTCTATAATTGCGTGTGTGTGGGAAATGGTTTATATGCACCTGCGTGCACACATACACATGCAAGCTGTTATCAACTTGCCAAATAATTATCAGTCTAATTAGAATATTTTATGACCAGCAAATAAAATGGGAGGGGTTTTAAGTGACTAACACAGGCTAGTATTTTAGTATCCAAATGGTAGATTGTAGCTCAAAACTCACATTTTAGTCTATCTTCAAAATTATCTGTAATTGTTGAGTTTTACAGGCATTCTGTAAGGCCAGCTTCAAAACGCGACCACTTAAAAGTGAGCAAAACATCTGTCTACTGTTAATATATGTCCCCTATGCCTCCTATGTCATCTGAGTGATAGGGGAACACTGAGTAACTTAGGTTTGTCCTGAACAGCTTTAAGAAAATTCCCCTGTGGTTGCCTTGACCTTTCCAAATGTAATATTCTTGGGATTAACATTTTCCTATGTTAAAAAAACATGCCTGCCCAAAGAAATATGTCTGCCGCCGAATAGAGAATGGAGTACAATGTGCACTCTTATACATACACATTTTTACGCTGGGATTCCAGATGTGATAAAATAGTATAGTATTAAAACTTCGAACAGATTAAGTAATATTAGAAAGAACTTTAGCACGGGAAGGAGACAGAATAGTATTTCTAAGCAGAAGGTAGGATCAAATTCAATGGGCAGCTACTTAATTTACTAGAAGATACAGAAGAACAGGCCAAAGAAATGTGGATGAATTTTCATCAAGGAGAACACTAAAATAAATAAATAAATAAAGATTCCAGCGTAGGTTACCTACCAAATATTTAAGAACACAGACAAATTTAATAACCACTGAATCGATCAATTAATTAGATTTTTATATAAGATGTGCAATCTTCTTCCTCTCATCTAAAAAAGAAATCAAAATGCCCAATGACATGTGGTCAAAGATAATCTCTGTTATGGTAAAGAAAACATGATGCTGGCCTATCTTCTGAGCTCAATGAATGGAGCTCAATTGCTGACTGGCTAAATAATGTCCCCCTGGCGCCAGGGACATATCCAGCTGAGCTGGGACACCTATAAAACTTTTTATCAACAGACCAGGCAAGGAATCACACAACCTATCTCCAAGGCAACTTCTCAGAAGCAACTCCTCAGTCCCTTGGATAGCATTTTTTAAAAAAACGCTAAAAAAATTTCTGATCATCCGATCACCCTTCTGATGATATGCCAAGAGAGAGGACAAAAAGCCTTTGCTTTTTTTGAAAAGTTCCCTAAACCTATCCTTTATTTGACTCACTAAAGTCACTTAAACCGAAACTAATTCAACAAACTGAGCAGTGAAAGTCAAAGCTTATTGTACTTGTATATACGTACTACAGAGGAAAGGCAGCTTCTCTAAAACCCATTCTATCATTTTTCTTCCCTAATAGGATGCTTCAGTTTTTGTTCTTCATGCTTGTTTCAAAAAAAAAAAAAAAGAGTCGAGCCTAAGTATCCACCATGGTTTTCAACGCAGGAAACAAACAAACAACTATTATTGCAACTGTCTACATTTAAAAAAAGCAGCATGTTTAGTTTACTAATATACTCTTTTAGAAATCTTCCAAATGAGAGTTTTTTCTGACTATGCCAAAACTTATTTCTAAAGAACTTTTAAAAAGACATAAAAACGCAGGAAAAATTATGTATTGTTTTCTTTATATTGGCACTTGATGGAAACTTTCCTTAAACCAAGCTCGGTATGAAGTTTTCTGGTTAAAAGTTATTGTTTAGAGTCTTTGATGCCTCTGAAATCAGTGCAGTAAAAACAAAACAAATCAAGGAAACAGAATAAAGCCTTTCATTTTTAAAGAAACCATGCAAGAACCACTGGCAAATATAATGAAAGACTGGCCAAACAGGGGGAAGATTCTAGGGATTTAAACTATTTCATATCTCAAATAGCATACGGAATATGCCCAAATTAGGCGGCAGGACCTAAAAGGTGGGCACAGGGATCAATCAGTGACAGCTTCCTTGGAAAAAGAAGGTCAACAGGCACATAAAGGCTGCAAGAAGTTCCGTGTGCCTACATGACACCACGGAGTGACAAGGGAAGCAGAGAAAGTTGAAGAACATCATGGACTCACTGTCTTTGCCTCGGGTTCTTCCTACAGTGCCAGGGTGGAGGAGAGCACACTACGTTTATAAAATTATCGTTTCTAAAATTCTAATCCTTGGCAACCAAGGACAAGTAAAAAACCAGCAAAGGACATGTAGGCTTCTGCAAGGAGTCAAAAATATCTTCTGCTATCAATGGGCGAAGATAGACCCAAAAGTAAAGTGTGAGTTTGCGTAACTGACCCAAATTTTACAGGCGTGATTTTCCAGCTCAGTGCCCTGGTTCAAAATGAAGTTCTATTGTTAAGCAGCAAGCTGGACCAGAAATGATATATCTTATTCCAAGATTAGCAGTAATCAGAAGTGACACAGTATGTGATAGAGGCAAAGAAATTATAAGGAAATATAAGCAAAGAAATGCAAGTAAGGTGGGCCTCAGTGGCTCAGTTGATTAAGCATCTGACTCTTTTAGCTCAGGTTATAATCTCAGAGTCATAAGATCGGGCCCTGCATGGGGCTCAGTGCTCAGCGCAGAGTCTGCTTGTTCCTCTCTCTCTCTGCTCCTCCTTCCTGCTCTTTGTCTCTCCCTCTATCTCTCAAATAAATAAACAAACAAATAAATAAATAAAATGGTTTTTTTTAAAAAAGGAATACAATTAATACCTCGACAACTTAAAAAGCAAAACACAACGCAAAAGAGTACCAAACAGAAGAAACTGAGAAATCATTTCTCCTTAAAATCAATTACAGACAACATGGTTGATATAATGAAAACAAGCTTGAATAATAGTTAACTGCCTTCAAAGAAGACGTAATGATACAATGGTAGGACAGTGCTGGCATAGCTCAAAAATTAAAGGAAAAACATTATTTACAAAATTTAAAAATAGTCTCTGCTTAAAAGAAAACAGACACTACTGAAAAAGCCAGTTACTGAACAAAACAAAAAGAATAAAAAGGACGTCTGGGTGGCTCACTCAGTTGAGCATCTAACTCTTGATTTTGGCTCAGGTGATGGTCTCGGGGTCATGGGATCGAGCCCCACCCTAGGGGAGGAGGCTTGAAGCCCTGCTTGAGATTCTCTCTCTCTCTGCCACTCCTGTTCTATTTCTTTCTTTTTAAAAAAACAAAACCAAAAAAGGAAACAAAAACTCCTAACCCTTCCCCAAAATGAAAAGTAAATACTGAAATTTATATATGACTATACATGCATAGAATATATCTGAAATTTATATATGACTATACATGCACAAAATCAATTTAACAATGGTGCTTCTGGGAAGGCTCAATATTTTGGGAGTCTTAGAAGTGAGAAGGGTAAGTACCTTCAGTGGCATATTTTTATTTTCTCTTATCATTTTTTAGCTTTACCATTAAAATTTTTATAATGTCAATTATCTACTGTGTGCATATTCTGCTGCATTTTACCACACTACACTATCATAAAGACACTTTAAATTATCCTACAGGCATTTGTGGCAAATTAAATTTGTACTTTATTAATGGATCTTTGTTGTATAGCCTGTTTCATTAAAACCACAATGAACAATGATTGATCATATCTAAAACTACGTAATCAGAATTAAATGTCAATGAGAAAAGTACCAAGGTAGAAGAGAGATCCAAAAACATAGAAAGAAAAAAAAAACTGTAAGAAAAAAAATTTCAAATGATCAGAGATCAGGATTATTTTTTTTTGAAGATTTTATTTATTTGACAGAGAGAGAGCACAAGCAGTCAGAGTGGTAGGCAAAGGGAGAAGCTGAATCAGACTCCCCAGTGAACAGAGAGCCCAACGTGGGGCTTGATCCCAGGACCCCGGGATCATGATCTGAGCCGAAGGCAGATGTTTGACTGAGCCACCCAGGTGTTTTGAGATGAGGATTATTAATGTCACATTTGGCAAAAAGAAAACTATTTTTTCTAGTCCTCCAAGAATGGTAGACCATCTAAAAACCTTCCATGAGTTGTGTGGTATTTTTCCCTTTGTTTTGTTTTGTTTTGGTTTTGGTTTTTTGGGGGTTTTCTTTGATATGCAACATTTCTGGACCTAGGCAGAGCTGGCTCCAGTAATTTGTGTGAGTTCCAATTTTCTTTTCAAATTAGTCTTAATGCCACAAGACCATGCTTACACAATATCAGCAAATTAGCATTGCTTTACTTAATCAACTACGTATACATGACACATTTAGAAACAGTGTTGAAAAGATGTATTCTGTCTTTTCAAAGAACTGCCTTCCCATCACTGGGTCTCAAGGCAAGCTAGCCCTTTGAGGATGACACTAAAGGGAATGGTGACATAAGACACAATCTTCATTTTAAAAAAATTAAACATATTCACAAACAAGTTCTTAAAGATCACCATACTGATATTTGTTTGCATCCTAAGAAACTAGTCAAATTGGAAATACAGATATTAACATAATAAAAAAACCATGCAAATTGTCTTGGAAAAAATATACCAACAACAAAACAATTGCATTATTTAATTGTTTTACGTTAAATTTATTTTTTCTTTTTCAACTAAGAATGTAATGTAAGGGTAAATTTTGAAAATAAAAAACTGAAATCTACTAAGTAGTTGGAAAAGACAATAATTAAAGGTACAAATGACATTATTCTAAGATAAAGAATGAAGAACGATAAATCATTGAGTAGAGACAATGATACAAAGGGAGCAAACATGATTTGTGTTATTTCATTAAAAAAAAAGGACAATTTTCCCACTTAGTCATTGGAATTAATTCTTCTAAAATTAGGTTTAAAAAACCAGAACATTCATGGATGATTGATGTGGTGACTTCTGATTGGAAAAGAGACAAGTGCTGTGTTTTATCTCTAGTGGTTGAAAAGAGAAGAAAAAAAATAAGACAGAACCTTTTATTCCATCTTTTGTTCTAAAACAAAAATTAAATCAACTGCCAGGGTCTAACAAGCATTTTCAAGTGGAAAAAAAAAAGTCAAATTCCCTTACCTACATGCCATAACAGAGATGCTTAATTTAAAATGGAAAAAAAATTACAAAAACAATTATCAAAACACAAAAAGAAAACAAAATACGAGCTTTGATTACATACTACCTGGCATATTGTCAAGAATGGCAATGGCCTTTTCAGATTGGCTACCACTTCCTGAACCTTTATTTGCTTTATATACTTTTAGAAATTTACCTTTACCTATAAAAATCACTCCTCTCATCTTGATTTTCAATTTCTACACATTCTTGAGCAAACAAAGGTAAATCTCTTTGCAAATATACTTCTATGGCAATGGAAACATACATGAGTTTATATTTCTGAGCAGTGGTTCCTGTATCAATAAACTCTCCTTCACTGAACTTTATGCTCTGAACGCTTGGGTCAAGCAGTCTCTGGAGGATGTCTACTTTCCTAGGGCTGAATGTACACTAGGTCCTATAATTCCTTTACACCATAGTTCCTTCCTTCTGGCAGCAGACCCTGAGTTTCCTGGGCTGGGTTATGCTGTGAGTTAACCCTCATGTTTCACGTGATGATCAGGAGGGGAGGGAGGGGTATGTTCTTGAACGGGATCTTGAAAGGCAGTAGCCTCTGACATTGCTTTCAAACAAGAAGATAATGCCACCTTTTAACAAGGAGAAAGAGCCACTTCTGCAAACCCAGAGGGTTAAGGGGAGCCAGGAGGTTCTAGACTGTGACGGTGTAGATGCAGTGAGTCCTATCAGGAGGCACGGCATACCACTCCTCCCCCAAAGGACCTTCACCTTGGCACAGCAGACTTTCAAGTTAAAGAATTCTGGGGAATTCTATGACCTTGGTAGTTAATTTCTGGGCATGATCATCCACTTTACCCTCTAGCTTAAGGACATTAAATTCTTTTTATATGCCACTCATTTGGCCTTTGGTTTCACAGTAGGCCTTAAAAAGGTGATGAATCACCTTCAACCTTTCATTGCCTTTTTTCAAGGCCTCTATTAACCTCTCTGAAGAGCCATCTGATTCCATAATTTTTCTATTTACTGCTTTTCCAGAATTTCTCAAATAGCCTCAGACTGTACTCAGTAGTGCATTTTTTAAATCATATATCACGACTCCGTCTACTACTGATGACAGTTTCAACAATTACACCCGTACAGCATTCACAGTACTTTCCCACCACCATTGAGAGATCCTCAATGCAAATCAGCCAGTGGGGAGCCTGGTGCCCGAATGCATTTTAGTCCCTTGTTTTGACCAATCACTCCTGGCACTAGCAGTCATACGTCAGGTTTCCCAGAAAACAGATTTTCATTCAACACATATTCATTCATTCATTCATTCATTCATTCATTCATTTCAAAATGAAAACCGTTCTCTAGGATTAGTATCTACCAGGAAGTGGGAGAAGCAGGACTGTAGAGAGGGAGATTAGAACAGTGGTACATTTGCCCCGGAAATCCCAGTCAATTCCAAAGGACCTCTGCTGACAAAGGAGCCCCAGACTGAGGCCAACGGGTAGAGCTTTGGAACCATCCACCCCCAGAGAGTTGCCTATAGAAAAGGGGTCTCACAAGACAACTCCCTTCCGCCAAGAGCGTTTATTGGGGAGGGATTCATCTGGAAGCCCTGCAGCTGAGAAGAAAGAGGGGTGGTGGGCCATAGCATCTACTGTATAGATTAACACTCAAATGTCACTCTCTTTGTGAAGCATTCTTTATCCTATGTAAATAATGTAATGATCACACAGTTCTGTGTGTGCTATTGCTTCTCATTCATTCATTTATCATTTCTATATCTTTATCAATTGCAAATATTTAAACCTTTTGAGGCTAAGGATCATATATCTAGCCAATGCTTTACACTTAGTAAGTAGTGATTAACACTGTTACCTATGATCGTAGTCAGTCTTTGGAAGAAATGTATCAGAATTCCAAGTGAGCTAAAGAGTTTTGCAATGTGACCTCTCACCAATGTGGTATTAGGTATGCAACGCTATGGTTACGGAAGAGTGGTGTACTGGGAATAATGAAGAACATAATGGAAAAACAATAGTCCTTCATTTCCATTGGTTTATACATATTTAAAGTAGGACTGCTTTTAATGTTCAATTCCTCCAAGTATTAGGTTAGTTTTACTTGTGCATCTACCTGGATTTTCTTTTGATAAAGAGAATCAGAAACAAGTCTTATTTGTGGGGGGGGGCGCTTCATGTTTCACAAAAGGTTGTGAAAGTAATGAATTTCATATTCATAGGAATGAATTCAATTCACCATATACATGGTGAATTCTTATACTACCCACAGCAATCTAAATATTCAATGTAATCCCAATCAAAATAACACCAGCATTTTTCACAGAGCTTGAACAAATTCTTTTAAAATTTGTATGCAATCAGAAAAGACCCTGAATAGACAAAGTAAGGTTGAAAAGGAAAGCAAAGTGGAAGGCACACAACACTAACTTCAAGATGTATTACAAAGCTGTAATGATAAAGACAGTATGGCAATGGCATTAAAAACAGACACCAAGGTCAAGTGAACAGAACAGAGAATCCAGAAATGGATCTACAACTGTAGGGTCAACTAATCTTCGATGAAGCACGGAAGAATATCCAATGGGAAAAAAGTCTCTTCGACAAATGTTGTTGCGAACACTGGACAGTCACATGGAGGAGAATGAAACTGGACCACTCTTGTACATCATACACAAAAATAAAATCAAAATGGTGAAATACCTGAATGTAGGTCAGGGATCCATCAAAATCCTAGAGAAGAAATCAGGCAGCAACCTCCTGAACCTCGGCCGTAGCAACTTCTTACTAGACAGGTCTCTGGAGGCAAGGGAAACAAAAGCAAAAATGAATTATTGGGACCTCATCAAGATAAAAAGCTTCTGCACAGTGAAGAAAATAATCAACAAAACTAAAGGCAACTGACAGAATGGCAGAAGATATTTGCAAATGACATATATCACATAAAAGGCTAATGTCCAGAATCTATAAAGAACTTACCAAAGCCCCAACCAAAACACAACCAAAACCACAACCAAAACACAAATAACCCATTCAAGAAATGTGCAGAAGACATGAATAGACACTTTTCTAAAGAAGACATCCAGATGGCTAAAAGACACATGAAAAGAGGTCAACATCACTTATCAGGGAAATACAAATCAAAGCCATGATGAGATCCCACCTCACATCTGTCAGAATGGCTAAAATTAACAACTCAGAAAAAATAAATGAACAACTCAGGAAACAACAGATGTTGCTGAGGATGTGGAAAAAGGGGAACGCTTTCACATTTTTGGTAGGAATGCAAACTGGCGCAGCCCCTCTGGAAAATGGTATGGAGGTTCCTCAAAAAGTTAAAAATATGGGGCGCCTGGGTGGCTCAGTGGGGTAAGTCTCTGCCTTTGGCTCAGGTCATGGTCTCAGAGTCCTGGGATCGAGTGCCCCACATCAGGCTCTCTCCTCGGCGGGGAGCCTGCTTCCCTCTCTCTCTCTGCCTGCTTCTCTGCCTACTTGTGATCTCTCTCTGTGTCAAATAAATAAAATAAAATTTAAAAAAAAAGTTAAAAATATAACTACCCTATAATCCAGCAACTGAACTACTAAGTATTTATCCAAAGGATACAAAAACATTGATTTGAAGGGTCACATCCACCCCCAATATTTAGAGCAGCACTATCAACAATAGCCAAATTATGGAAAGAGCCGAATGTCTACCAACTGCACCTGGTGAATGGATAAAGAAGTTGTGGCATATATGCATACAATGAAACATTAGTTGGCGATCAAAAAGAATGAAATCTTGCCATTTGCAAGGATGTGAATGGAACTAGAGGGTTTTATGCTAAGCGAAATAAGTCAGAGAAAGATAGATAACATGATTTCACTCATACGTGGAATTTGAGAATACATTAAAAATAAATATACAAATTTAAAAATACAGGAACACAGGGGAAGGGAAGGAAAAATAAAATAAGATAAAAACAGAGAGAGAGGGAAACCATAAGTGACTCTTAACCTTAGAGAACAAACTGAGGGTTGATGGAAGGAGGTGGGTGGAGAGATGGGCTAAATGGGTGATGGGCATTGAGGAGGGCTCTTATTAGGATGGGCGCTGGGTATTCTATTTAAGTGATGAAACACTAAATTCTACTCCTGAAACCAACACTACACTATATGTTATTTAACTTGAATTCAAATTAAAAAAATACAAATTCATTAACGTATTATTATTTGGAATCTCAAACCAATACTTCAGGGTCTACAATGATTATGTAATGTGTCACTATCTGACTGGAGTAGTTTAAACAAGATGACTTTCTATTTATCTTCATTTTTAAATTTTATCTGTGTCACTATCTCCAGTTTGCTAATAAGAGAATATGGAAGATGATGAAACTAAAAAAAGTCTTCCTTTTTTATTGTAAAGCAATCATCATCTGTTTAGCAATCAGGTCTACCAAGTAAGCATGAATTATAAATATAATAGTTAAAATCTCACTAGTAATGACAGATAAAATTGCATCTATTCCCACTAGTTTTTTTAAAAAAGAGATTATGCCTCTGAAGACACAGGACTCTAGATGGAGTTCTTCCCTTAGGGCACCACTGATTAAATGATTCATCTTCATTTGTTCCAGCTATAGGGAAGAAAATATCAAAATACCGATTGAGAGAGTCTTTTACATAATATTACTTCTATTTTATGCCAACCTTATTTTCTTTTAGCTAATTAAAACATCTAATGGATCTCTAATAAAATTCACTTAGGACCATTTGTAGCACTTCTACAAAAAAGTATCAATAAGTTTCTCCATGGTGAAAGCCCGTCTCCCTGTTTATTATTTTCCTCCCCTCTCTTACTTTATGATCAATCTTAAGCACCTCGCTAAGAGATTCATTCGACAACCAGGATCTGCTAATGAGGAATGTGGCTTTGGGCCCAAATCCTGTGTGATCCTCCAGGGCTCTGCACAGGTGCATCAGTTGTGGGGGAATTTCCCCTCACCAGGCTCACTGCCTTGCCAGGGCACTGAAGTTTTTTTGGAGGAAGTCTCAGGTAAGGACTTCAGTCTTTGGAGCAGCCATGCTCATATGAGTATCTGCATTCCTGGTCTATGAGACTCACGTTTGAGGTCTCGTGAAGGGTCCCGTGAGACACTTCTCAGGTGCCCTCGCAGAGACTTCCCCTTATCCCAAGTGGAGGATGATGCCTTCTCCCACTAGGACACGGTCACTCCAAGCTCTTCCCTGTCTGCGTCCCCCCAGCCCAATGGTCCATAAAGAGACAGAAGCCTTTTATTGGGGGCTTCTTTGATGCATCCACCTGACCGTCAGCTGGTACCATTACATGAGGGAAAACGGAATATGAGGAGTTGGCACCACTTTCTGTTTCTTGCTTGTACTGTCATAGTAAGTGGTAAATGCTTGCTCCTTTCAGGGTTGTCCCAAAGGCAATCAGATGTCAAGGTGACCCAAACAGTTAAGTGTCTACCAAATTTCAACTTTAACTCAGCGATCACGGAACTTGCTCTCTCAAATGCTGAAGACCCTTTGTCTCAGAGGTGTTCACTGTTAAATGTGTGGGATCTCCTCAGACAGAGCTGGATTTTACAAAGGAATTTTGAAAGACAGAAACATTTTCTGAGGCTAAAGGATAATCAAAGAAGGTGGAATTTCTGGCGTTGTGAAAACTGTTTTCGGTTTGGGGAGCACACTTTGAAAAAGTGGATTTTATTTCTAAGAGTGCTGTGGTAACACTTGACATAAGATCTGCTCTCTTACAAAAAAAAAAAAAGATCTGCTCTCTTAATAAATTGTTGAATGCAGAAAGCAGTACAAGAAGCTATAGGAACAATGTTGCACAGCAGGTTTCTAGAACTTACTCATCTTTTGTATTGGAACATTCTACCTGTTGAACAGCAACTTCCCATTTCTCCCTACCCCCCAGGCTCTGGCAACCGCCATTCCACTTCATGTTTCTATGAATGTGTCTATTTTAGATCCATCAGAATTAAGTGGAATTAAGCGATATCTATCCTTCTGTGTCTGGTTTCACTTATAATATGCTCCCAGTTTGTCATGTTGTTGTATACGGCAGGATTCTCTTCCATTTTAAGGCTCAATAATATCCCACTGTATGTAGACACCACACCTTCTGTATCCACTCATCCACTGCTGAACATTTAGGTTGTTTCTGTACTTTGGTTTATCATAAACAACGCTGCAATGAATATGATAGTGCAAATACCTATTTATTTATTTATTTATTTATTTATTTATTTATTTATTTATTTATTTATTTATAAGAGGGGCTGGTTCTTTATTTCAAAAAAGACACTTGTCAATTTTCAGTATCAAAACAGTTCACACTATTGGTTTCTTTGCTCCCAACCAGCCAGGAAGACAGCACACGGAAGGAGAGTGTGCAGTAAGCCAGTAAGCCACGGATGCACCTAACAGGCCTCCCGGAAACCTCATCAAAAAGGGGAGTTGGGGAGGGAAAGAAACTGAGATCCTAATTGTAATTCTTCCGGTTAAATAGTCAGAAGGGCTTGAATGTGACCCATGTACCTGCAAGTGGGTAGAGACCTATTGTACCTACTGACAGGGCCACCGCTAATTCCCTTTTACGATTATGCTCAGAAAGGTGGCTAGGTATCTGCCTATCTATGCAGTCTTAACCGTAGTCCTTTCTTTCCATCTTGCAAAGAGAACTTGAGTTTGTAAATAACCCAAAGTAAAAGCCAAAGTTCTTACAATGGCCTATGGGAATCTGCCCTATTTGTCTTTGTCCCTGGCTATCTCTCCAACCGCCTCTCCTATACCTTCCGTCCTGTTCCCATATGAAACCACCTAAAGACAGCTACATTCCACTCTAGGATATTGCATTTACTTTCCCCCCATCAAGAATTGTCTTCTCCAAATATCTATTAGCTTGCTCCCTGCCCTTTTCTAATACTATCTCCTGGCCACCGTTTCCAAAATTTAAGCTCCTCCCTCTCTGTTCGCTGCTGAATCCCTCATACTTAATATGATGTCTGGCACAGGGAAGGTGTTCAATAAATATTTGTTGAATGAAGGAAAAAAAAAAACAATTATACATACACATCAGGCAAACCCGAAAGCAGTTTTGAGGTCACAAAAGAGATTATGTACTGCCAGTGAAGCTCCTCTGTCACTTCACGATAGACAAGGGCTCTCTTTGTAAAGTCCTTAGAATAGACTGAACCTGGGAGCAAACGCCTTAGTGGGCATTTGAGTAGTGGTTGACGCTAAGGGAGTAGTTGAGAACCGCAGCCACAGGCACTAACTCCCAATCCTGGATTTCCAGGTACAGCCAAGGGATCATTTTCAGATCACACCTGGCCGAGATGGAACTCTCTTCCTACTCGATGCTAGAGCTGGAAAAATAAATTCCCTCCCACTTTGGCGGTATAGTTCAGAGAGAGACAGGGCACAGATCAGAGAGTACAAAGAACAAAGAGAATGAGCAAGAACATGCAGAACAGAGAAGACATTCCTCCTAATGAGAAGCTGCAGGCAGCACTGGAAAGGGAGCAAGCCTCTTAAAACTCTGGCAGTCCACAGATCCATGGAAATGATTAATAAGAATAATTATTTCAAGTCTGAATCTTCAGGAACTGCCAGGCCTCCAAGAACGGTCTGTAGCTAGTGGTAAACCAATTCTCGAGGAAGTAACTGTTGAAGTGCAGGGAGTTACTTATCTTTTACTGGCTCTTTGCAATTTATTAGGCATGACTGTGTTTATCCTTCACAACTTCGTGTGGTTGCGTACTCTTTTATACAAAAGGAAGATAGAAGTGTACACGAAGAACCCAGAATCCTAGGATGTAGCGGAGTGAAAACAGCCACCAGATGGGTGAGCAGAGAAAACCAGGATCTGAACTAGTCTTGCCAGGCTAAGCATTTCTAACATGTCCTAGAGAGGAAAAGGCATCAGGAAATAACACAATCACAATGTGTGTGTGCGTGTGTGTGTGTGAGTGTGTACATGTAACATGCAGTGTGTATGTCTGTTCCTCTTCAGTGTATTCTCAAGATGCGGTTTAACTATTTGTGATTAATAATTCTATTGCACCTATGAAGGCCTGAGTAAAACAGATAAGTAGTATTTCTAGAGAATTTTCCAGATTTCATAGACATTTTTTTTTCTTTTTAGGCAACGTTGATTTTTCTGGTGCAGTGTCTCTACTGTGAGCAAGACTAAAAATACTAATTCATAATAAAGATATTATAAAAATATCTTTATTTTTTATTTATAAGTAAAAATTTATATTTATAAAAATATAAATTTATATATTTATTTATATATAAATATAAAATTTATATCTTTATAAAAATAATAAAAATACTAATTTATAATTTCTTTATTTATAAACTAATACTAATTTATAACTATCAGTTACAGGATACTTACTAGGTGCCAAGTATTGTGACAGTGCTTTACATAAGTTATTTCAATAAATTTGCATAGTTATTACCTCCATATTACATAAGGAAAGGTGGAGACTCGGAGAGGTAGTATAACCTATGCAAAATCACAAAGATTAAAAATTATTTCTTGCTCACTTCCGAACCCCAACCATTCACCAAAATGTCATGCCACATAAAGGAAATAAACTATGAAAAAAACAATAAACTAGCATACTCACTTTATAACATGTTGAATGAAGATGGTTTTAAGCAATCATACTAGTGGTTATTAAAGCACTCACAGGCCTGTATACTTTTATTTTATGACTTCAGTGTTCCGGCTAATGACCACCCACCATAATTTCCCTTGCATGGTCCACATATCTTGTCCTCAGTTCCTGATTACTGAAAACCCTCAAGATCGTTGATCCATAGGTTAGGGTCAAACTCTCTTAGGAGTGCAGAGGAATGAGACTGTGGCTTTGAGTGAGTACAGGTGGGATAGGATATTGAATATTAGCAGGTGGAGTCAGAATCCAGGAAGTTCAAGCAGGCAGAGATAACTCAAGAGGAAGAATGGTGAGATACTGCTTACTGATACAGGGTAAGTGGACGATTTCCAAATACTGTAATGAATCATCATTTTCATTATGCTAAGTAAGAACAAACTGGTCCCTTAAACACCAAATCCATGCTTCTTACGAAAGAGTTAATCCTGAGTTTCCTTCTTTTAGAAAAAAGATTTTCTTTCTTTATTTTATATATATAGAGAGAGAGCATAAGAGGAGGCAGTAGCAGAGAGGAAGGGTGAGGGAAGGGGAAAGAATCTCAAGCAGACTCTATGCTGAGTGTGGAGCCCGACAAGGGGGTCGATCTCACTACCCTGAGGTCATGACCTGAGAGGAAACCAAAAATCGGATGCTTAACCAACTGAGACACACAGGTGCCCTGAGTCTGCTTTTGAGATACGTTTTATCACTGCTCAGTATTTTAAACTCCACATTCCTATTTTATTATGATAAAATCACCAAAACTTTTCAGAGCCAATTCTCTATATCATAATGTAGCCCACACACAACTAAGGATTCAGTTTATAAAAGAGGATCCTAAAATGGATTCAAGGTTGTAAAAGGAATTCGGGTATGATTTTGATATTTCCGTACACTCATTTACTCTATGTGTTCCTGGTTTATACTAATTTGCGTTATTATCATGCATTAAATATACACTGTCACTTTTCTTAAAAGAACATTTAAAAGGTGAGAAAGTCTCATTTTACAAAACACTTGTATTATTTTAAGAGAAAATTTAATAAAAAAGGAAATCAAAGGGTGAAATGAAAAACTTTTAACAATATTACCAAGAGGGTATCAATCGCATCAGTAAATGAATTCACATTTGAAAATAGGTATGAAAGGTAAGGCAATCATGAATCCATTGTGAAACTTTGGGAAGTACTGCTTAAGATTTGAATGTTGTAAAAAGGACAAATATGAAAGTTCAAGTTTATCTTATCGGATAAACTGCAAAATCACATATTATTATGTCAACAGGAAATATTTTCATTTCCAAAATAGTTCATTTATAATAGGCTATAACATCATATATGAACTGAACCTGATAAACATGAAGTAGAAAGTTATTTCAGGCTGGAAGATAATGAAAGACAGGATCAGTTTTTTACTTACACTTAACAGAATAGTTGGGGCCAAGCTGGTTTTGGTTATGAATAGGGTATTCATGTAGCATCCAAACTAGGATAGTCTTGTAGGTGAAAGGGGCACTTTGCCAGAGCAAGAGCTATAAACCAGGAGGACTATTCCAGGCAACTTGGAAGTTAAAGTCATCTTATTTATATGGTAAGACATGATGTCTGTTAGAAGAACCTCAACTTTATCTTCACTTGCTTCTAAATTTATTTAATTTTTATTTCCTAAAAGATTTTGTTTATTTGAGAGACAGTGAGTGAGAGAGAGAGAGTGAGCACAAGAGTGGGAGGAACAGAGGAAGAGGGGGAAGTAGACTTTCCTTGGAGCAGGGAGTCAGATGCAGGGCTCGATCCTGGAATTCCAGGATCATGACCTGAGTTGAAGCAGATGCCTAACCGACTAAGGCCACCCAGGCACTCCTATTTTTACTTACTTTTTAAAATGATAGGAGGTATTGATCCATGGCATTTAAGGTAAAGAGCCCTGGATAGGATAATCCATTAAAACTTTAAGATACTTGAATGCAAATTTTTAGTTTTTTCTAAAGGCAGAACACAAGATATGTGCTTTGAATAAAAAAGGAGAAAGGAATGCAGAGTGTATTACGTACAACCAGTATTTGCTAATTGCAACACTTGGCACTGAAAATGTGTTATTTTCAAATGGGTGAAACACTCACAACTGTATAGGTAAATGTGTTAACCATACTATGATTAATCATTACTTCCCATAGTAATTTACCTAGAAAAATATTATGCAGAAAAAGAAGGCAGGCGCCTGGGTGGCTCAGTTGGTTAAGCAGCCAACTCTTGGTTTTGGCTCAGGTCATGATTTCATGGTCCTGAGATGGAGCCCCACACTGGGCTCAAAGCTCAGCGTGGCGTCAGCTTGAGATTTTCTCCCCCTCTGCTCCCCCTCCCCCCTGCTTGCAGTAAATTTCTCTCTCTCTCTCAAAAAATAAATTAATTAAAAAAAAATAAGGCAGTGCTAACCATGGGTACATATGTGGGGAAACCAAGAGTCACATACACTCTTGGTAAGCATTGGAAATGATGTGATCACCCTGGAGAAACACTCCAGAAAAGTATTTGATATTATCTACTAAAGCTAAATGTACACTTAGTTTTGGCTCATCAGTTTCTACCCTAACAGAAATATGTACACACATTCATCAAAAGATACACAAAATGTTAATGGTATCATTATTTGAAACAGTCTCAAACTCGAAACTACTTAAATGTCCATCAATAGACTAGAGAATGATTTTGATACAGTCAAGCAATGAAATATTATTCACCAGTCAGAATGAAAAATCTGCAACCACTCTCAACAAAGTGGATCAGACTCGCAAATAGAATCCTTGGCAGAAGAATACAGACAGAAAAGAAGGCATATTGTAGCCTTCTTCTTATGCAAAGTTCAAAAACAGGATAACCCAATGTATAGTGTTGAATCAGGATGCTTATCAGCCCTAGGATGCTAGCATTGACTAGAAGGGGCAAAATGGAGGGTCCAAAAGCCGGTGAGGTTTTGTTCCTTGATCTGGATGCTCATTATATGGGTGTGTGTATGATGTGAAAAGTTACTCAAACTGCAACACATTATTTGTGCACCTTCCTTATGTAATTAATTCTTCAGTCAGTATTTTTGAAAATAGGCAAGCTTCAGCCCAGCACTAGCAGAAATGGTGTAATAAATTTCAAATTAACAAGGTCTGAACTAATGATGTTTTAAAGCATATAGAAACATTAATTCTCTTTTAATCTTTGAGAAAAGTTGCATTACACGAAATATGTTCCAACGTTTTATAAAATGATTTGATGGGATTTTTTCCAATTCTAAATTTCCTTTCAAAAGAAAATCTATTCATGTTTGCAAAACTTGGGATTATTAAAAAAAATGGAGAATATGACCCAATTTCCTGAGTTTTATGTATCTGTACACACATGTGTATTATGCATAATATATGTATATGGGTAATAAATTATATCACATATATAACGCATATACATATAACACACATAAATTCATAAGATTGGTAATTTATTCCTATGTTTCTCTCTTTTAACAGTTACATGCAATGCTTTTCTTAAAAGTTATTTTCTTTATTTGAAAAATAAAATTGCTACAGTTTTAAGGACTGTTTTCTAGAATGCAAAAATAAGAATGTGGACCTTGTGAATGCTTTTAATGAGAAAGGAAAATTACTGTCAGTGGTATCACCTTTCACTGATGACTTGCTAAGAGCAAGTTTGTATTTCTGGACTAAATTTACTAAATAGGTTGTACTAAGTCACTCATGATATATATAGAAATGCTTGCAGAGGTATTATATTGAAAATATTGTAGAACTGAAATAATTCTCCTTTTGCTTATAAATGCATAAAGACCTTTTGACTCTAAACTCTCAACATTTCTGTGTTTGTTATAAATACAAATGTGTGTGACAAATAAACAACTATTATAGCAAACTATGTTTTAATTGCTAAACCAGTCTTATAATGACCTTTTATATTTTACTGTTACTTGCCTTTTTACATGTCTTAATACTTCATTTTTATTTACATTGTAATACAATGTAACGCAATGTAAAAGTAATGCAATGTAATGCAATGTAGAAGTAAAACATAATTAGTATCTGATTCAACTTGCTATCATTGCACTTAGAACAAACACATACCACTAACAAGGTAGCTAGAGATTGAATAATTACTTAGCTGGTGTTACAAACACTTAATATGGTGTGTTATTTAAATGTTCAACTTTATTAATATTTGTAGAAACTGGGATTTGGGCGTAGGCAAGACATTCATTAAAATGTTTCCAAATTTAAATAATGGAATAAATACTAACATTATACCTTAAAATTCATTATACAATATATTTTTTTAAATTGTATTATAGTGAAGAAAAAGATATGCCTTTAGTAGGTTACATAAAAGAAGACACTAATGCTCAAAAGGTATTTGCTGTTTTTTCCTGACAGTGAGTATGCATTTGTGAACTGCTTTAAAATGAAATAAATAAATATAGAAATAATTTGGGAGGTAACCCTCCATTGTACAATTTTGACACCCTATAGTATTTTGTGAGGACTCTTCTAATTCTTGAGGACTGGGACAAGGGTGTGCAAAAATATTTTAGGTAAAAATTTTTATGTTAGTCAGATAGAGATGGCTGTTTACCTATAAAAACATACCCTGTCGTTGAAAACCGATTTCTGGGCTCTGGAGCCAAAATAAAACATGAAGACCGAGGTGCCTGGGTGGCTTAGGTGGTTGAGCATTGGACTCTTGATTTCGGCTCGGGTCATGATCTCAGCATCCCGGGACCTAGCCCTGCTGAGCACGGGGCTCTGTGCTCAGCCTGGAGTCTGCTTCAGATTGTCTCCCCTCTCCCTCTCCCTCTGCTCCTCCCTCACTCAAGCTCTCCCTATGCCTCTCTAAAATAAATAAAATCTTAAAAACAAAACAAAACAAAAAATGTGCAGACCCACTGGGGCGGGAGGGAGGCTGTGGGGTTTTAAAGGAAAATCCAAGATCTGGGCAGTTTAGAGAGGCCTCAGGTATGTGGGGCCAGCTGTATTCATCACGTCTGCAGGATGTTCTCCAATTTAGCCCGGGCACTGGCCGACCGAGTCTCATGACTGAGTAAACCCTGAAGTCAGTGCAATGTCCACATCAATTCCGAGATCCTGGAACAAAGGATTCTACAGAAAAACAAGTCAAGGGGAGGGGGAGGCTTCAAGAATGAAAAAGAGAAAAATGTGTTCCATTTAAAGCCAAGCCTTGCTGAAGCATTAGTGTGTCCATCTGAAATTCCATCCATCTTTACGTTTCTATAGTGATTTCAATATCCTACAAATATATTCACTGCCTAAAATGGTAGTAATGATGGATGCCAGAAAAGCTAAGGACAATTTTGTGCAGAAGATTACAGATCAAAATTCAGAGAGTAAAGAGAAAATGAACCAAGAATTACTTAGAAAGACAGGAAAAAATGAAACCTGAGATTTACTCATCCACACTCTAATGATCAGGCCGGATAACCTCCAAAGAATTCATGGAGGATTCCAAATTTCCTCAACTTACTGTGCCTTGCTATTCTCAACTGTAAAGTGGGGACAATAGTACCCCCCTCATAAGGCCACTGATAGGGTTACATGAGTCCACCTGTAGGAAGCATGTAAGGTAGTACACGGGATAATTATTAGTTTCAGGTACGTTATGCTTTCCCCAGTGTCACAAAGGAAGTGCTGAAAAATTTTGAAGAATTTTTATGTACACTCAACTCTCTGACCACAGGTTATTAAATTATCTACAGTAAAATAGTAGCTAAAATAAAATGGAGATAAAAAAAAGAGAGAGAGAGAGAGAACACAAGTCTCACCCCTCCACACCCTTCCCAAAGAGAGCAAGAAAAGGACTCCTTCCCCTGGGATTCCTCAAGAGGCAGCCCCATTCTCTGCCCATAGGTCCCAAAGAACTTCTTGGCCTTATCTGCCTTCTTATCCATGAAGGACTTTGTCCCAACTAAGAAAGAAGAAATTATACCAAGTCTTGCCTCCTCTCAACTCCTTTACCTTGATTTCTAAGTTAGGATATAAAGAACTTATGGAACAAGCCATTTGCTTTCATGTTTTCTTTCTTTTCCTCAGTAATTTTAAGAAAAAAATCATTAAAATGGGGATTTTAAGAATTTTCAAATCCACCTTTAGAAGACAATTACCTTAATAGATACGCAAATTATCTTAGTAACATCTACCTAGAAAAGTCAGTACTCTGGAGGCCACATTGGAAAACAGCAGATGCACCCGCACAGGCTGTGATACTAACAAAGTTAGTCTGGGTGCTGTACTTGTCACAAGTCTATACATAGAGATAGCAATTGGGACTGGCAACAGAGAATCTCTTCCCTGGCTATTTTCCCTTGAATTGAAGAAAAAGTTCTGCTTGGAGTATTGATATTAAAGCGGATATGCTAAACATTTTTTTTCCACATCGGACAAGTCATGTGCTGAGGTCATACAAGGTTTCAAGAAGACATGCGTCACCCATGGTTGTGAACACCCAATCATCACGCTCATGAGCAGCCAAATGATCAATGATATGCTAAATATTTAGTCCTTCAGATTTTCTAAATTTGAAACCTGCACAATCACTAGAAAGCTGCATTCGAAGCCGAAGTAGAGCCGGTTTTACCCAACTCTTTCCTAAGGCTTGACTGGGCCTTCGATCTTTACCAAGGTCTGCCACACGGGGCATCCCTGTGAAGCGTGTGGCCAGAGGCAGACTGACCAGGAACTGGACCAAGTTCAACCCGCATGGCCCCTCACTTGCACAGACACCTTCCGAGGCTCTGGGAGGGGACCAGATACTGGCTTCATAACGTCAACTATTTGGGAAAAATTTGCAAATACATTTTACCCTACACCCTGTTAGGAACACTGCCTGGGGCCATCTGCTCTCTCCTGTGAAAGGTTTCCCCTCTGGTTGTCTGGTGGTTATCCCTATGGCTCCAAGAATGTGAGGTATCTCAGAGGAATTCGCATTGGCCATACATTTATTTTGGATTTACGTAATGTGAGGCCGTAACGTGACTAGCATGGGAAGAACGAGTCGCAGGGAAGAAACAAGGCTGAGAGTGTATAGAGGCATAGCTACTTTTTCAAAACCACTTCCAACTGTCATAGAGGTAAAAGTGTTCAGAGGATTCTGCTCTCATCTGTGCTAAGTGAACAGAGAACTTTCTGCCTGTCAATGACAGAGTGAACAACGCAGTACCAGCAATTTAAAGAATCACCATACTTTCTTTTTTCTTCTTTTTATGGAAATGGGGGGGGGAGGGAAACAGATTTATCGGGATTCTTGTCTTGGTAGGACACAAACCTGCAGCACTCCTATATACAGCGAGTCTGTGTGAGAAGCCGCGTATATTATACATCCAAATGTCTCACGTTTTATCTTTGTATATCTGACACCTTTCCTGTTGCTAAAGTCTAGAACTTCCAGAGAAAATAGCAGGCAGATCATACCCAAACAGTAAATCCTGAAGAGGAAAAGAGAGATTTCTTAGATTTTTTTTCAGTAAGCCAATAAAAGAAGCAGCACACATCAGATAAGTACACTGGGAATATACTAAAGTTTATCATATGGTTTCACTTATGTGTGGAGCATAAGGAAAAACATGGAGGACATTGGGAGAGGGGAAAGGCAGGGTGAATTGGGGGAAATTGGAGGGGGAGATGAACCATGAGAGGCTATGGACTCTGAGCAACCAACTGAGGGTTTTGGAGGGGAGGCAGTGGGGGGTTGGGCGAGCCTGGTGGTGGGTATTGAGGAAGGCATGTATTGCATGGAGCACTGGGTGTGGTGCATGAACAATCAATCTTGTAACACTGAAAAAATAAAATTAAATTAATTGAAAAAGAGAAAAACAGAAAAAAAGTTTCTGCTCTTTTGATTTAACAAATTTACTGACATTATTAAAAATAATAAAACTCATATGCCACTATAACCAAAATATCAAGGTGTACTGGCTGATGTATGTTGTCAGTCAAAGGACGATTTAAAATTAGTTCTCCCAAGAAAACTTGAAATATAAATTCTCTGAAAATTTTATAGTTCATACATGGAAGATATG
>CM052809.1:13146666-13189652 GCA_028533885.1 Nasua narica | reverse complement strand
AAAAAAAAAAAGCCACAACTATAAATTCAAATGGTGTGTGTATGTGTGTGTGTTTGTGTATCAGTATTACATCTTGTTTCAGAAAGCATTCATACCATCATGCATTTAAGAATTTATAGAACACACAAAAGTACCACAGTAAGCTAAAAAAAAAAACAAAACAAAACAGGCAAAGAAAGAGGCAAAGTGAGAAAATTAAGTTTAACGTTGAATAAGGCTAATACGAATGGTTACGCCCTAAAGTCCTCTTCACTTCTGTAGATAGGTCACTTAATGGCAACGAGTCAAACATATTTATTTGCATTTAACTGATTATGTCATCAAGTTAAATTTCCAGAAGAGGAATGACTGAGGAAAGGATGTCTTCATTCTGAAGGTTGTGACACATACTGCCAAGTTGCCCTCTGCAAAAGTTATTCAATTTACATTCTTGCCCCCGTCATATAAGAAGGTCGTGTTGCCCAGATGTTAACTAATTGTATATATTATCATTCATTTAATCACTGCCATTCTAATTAAATAAAATTTCATTTTTATTTTCATTCCCATAGTTCTCAAAGCAGTCAAAAATTATCCTAGAATATTGTATTTAATATTTTGTGACGTGCCTTTTGGAAATCATTTTTTTCCTTTAAATGAGGCATCTGTCATTTTAGAGATCCCCTAAATAATAGTAAAGACATTATACAATATTTTAGGACAAAAACCGATATTCTGCCTCATGTGTTAGAATACTTTTTTGCTCCTGTTGTGAATACCTTTTCAACCACTTTTTATGTATTAATATGTTTTATTTTTTTCTGTGATTTAATTCACTCATCATTGCAGGTGTCATTCATGCCCCATTGTCAAATATTAGGGGTTGTATTCAGACTAAGATTATATAGATACATATGTATATTTTCTTCTAGAAACTTTGTAATGTTATGCAATTGTACATTTAAACATTTGGGGCACCTGGGTGGCACAGTCAGTTAAGCATTCAACTCTTGATTTCAGCTTAGGTCATTATCTCAATGTTGTAAAATCAAACCCCGCTTCAGGCTCTACGCTCAGTGTGGAGTCTGCTTGAGATTCTCTCTCTCTCTCCCCTCCTCTATTCTTTCTGCTTGCTCTCTCTGTCTCTCTCTCTAACATAAATAAATAAAATCTTAAAAAAAATAAATAGCATATACATTTATGGAGAATTTACTGTGGTGTAAAATGTAATTTAGGAATCTTACTTTGTTTATATTTCCAGACAATTAGACTATTGTCCCAATGCCAATCATTAAATAATCATTCATTTCTTCACCAAGATGGAAGACTAAATTTGCAATTCTGTTTTGAACTGTCTATCCCATTTAATTAACAATATTATAATGATGCTAGAATTTATATCTTAATTTTTAGAAAGATAATAAATTTCTCAAACTTTTATTTTGTTTTCCTTGATAGTACCTTTTCTTTCAGTGTTTTGAGCTATTTATTGGACAGTCATCTTACTGGGTACTAGTGATTAAGATATCCACAGAAGGCTACATGTTAGTATAGAAAGTAATCACCATATAAACAATTACCCAATTCTCTAATTGTAAACTCAACTACTTTAGGCAACAAAAAACTGCCAAAATGATGTAGACAAAGTGAGTATGAGAAAGCCTATCTGAGAAAAAGATTTTAAAGACTAACTCTAAAGGGTGAAAAGGAATTAGTAATGAAATGAATAGTAGCAGGGAATTTTTTTCAAGCAAAGGTGACAGCAAGCAGGTTCCAATGTCCTAAGATGATACAGGAAGAATGGTGCATTTGAGGAATGCCAAGAATATGGGGGTGGCCACAGGGAGAAAGCCAAGGGAATAACAGCTCAAGTTGAGAATAGTGTGTAGAAACCACATTGCTCAGAATCTTAAAGGTCACGTGAAGAATCTTAACTATTTTTTTGAACAACAGTGACAAGATACTGAGTGGATCTAAGCCAGGGAGATGATTTATGGAATCAGTCAGTATCATGTCAGTATCATGTAAGAATCAGGAAAGAACTAGCCTAGATAGAGTAAAACAGTGAGGAGATTATTGCCATCGGTAGGCAAGAGATGACGGTGACTTAAAACAGGGTCACGGCAGTAAGGAGAGAAGAAGGTATTTGAAAGCGACTCTTAAGAGGGAGAGCTGAAAGGGGTTTTTTGATTTAGTGTACATAGAGAGCAAGGGAGCCAAGAATCAGGGATGTCTATTAGGACTAGGGGATTATGAGACATGGGAGATGCTGGTGACTTTCTCTGTGAAGGAACTATGTTTGAGATATATTTAAACTTATTCATTTGTGAAAATCAAAAGAATAATACATAGCATAAGAGGGATTTCAAGAAGTGATATATATTAGGGAGTCATCAGTGCCCATTAAACTATGTGGTGAATGAGACAGTTTATCTCAAGGGAGGGTGCACAGAAAAGGACTAATCTCAAGGACATGTAATACTTACAGGTTTGATATACAAAAAGATATTAGCAAAGAAATCTACTGTACAATGACCAGAGACATGGGAGATACACAAGGAAGATGCAAGAACAAAATACGGGAACCAGAACAAAACAATAAAATACTACTAATTGAACAAATCCTGAAAAATGAGACAAAAGCATAATTTCTGAGAATCAGAAATATTAAGCAGAGAATTAACTCAAAATTTAAAAAGAAAAAACTTATAGACCTCTAAGAAATAATTTGGTTTTACTTCGATGCAAAACAGAGAAAAAAAGAAAGAAAGAAAAGAGAAAACCTGAAAGAAATAAGCAATTTTCTAGGAAAAAAACCTAATTGACTATGAGTGCCTGGAAGGCTCAGTCGGTTAAGCAACTGACTCTTGGTTTCGGCTCATGTCATGATTCAGGGTCCATGGGTCCCTTGGGCTCCCCGCTCGGTGGGAGTCGGCTTAAAGATTATCTCCGTCTGCCCCTCGCCCTATTCAAACAAGCATTCTCTCTCTCAAATAACTAAATTTAAAAAAAAGAAAAAACATGATTGACCAAACCCAATTTGGTTTGACAAGAACGGCATTTAAAAAGAACAATTTCTAGGGTCACCTGATGGCTCAGTCATTAAGCTTCTGCCTTCGGCTCAGGTCGTGATCCCAGGGTCCTGGGATCGAGTCCCACATCAGGCTCCCTGCTCTTCCAGGAAGCCTGCTTCTCCCTCTCCCACTGCTGCTCTCCTTGCTTGTGTTCCCTCTATCGCTGTGTCTCTCTCCGTAAAATAAACAAATAAAATCTTCAAAAAAAAAAAAAAAATTGGGCCCCTGGGTGGCGCAGTTGGTTGAGCGACTGCCTTCAGCTCAGGTCATGATCCCGGAGTCCCGGGATCGAGTCCCACATCGGGCTCCCAGCTCCATGGGGAGTCCGCTTCTCACTCTGACCTTCTCCCTTCTCATGCTCTCTCTCACTCTCTCTCTTTCCTAATAAATAAATAAATAAAATCTTAAAAAGAAAATTAAAAAAAAGAACAATTTCTATAAAATAAATAGAAAAATATGTCAAGCATTTACAAGTCTAAGATTATTTTCCACAGGAAATTTCTATAAAATCGGAAAGACCTAATAATTCCAAGGGTGTATAAAATGTTACAGAGCATAAAACAAAAAAGAAAACTTCAAAGTTTTATGAAATAAGAACACTGGTACCAACACATGTAAAAAATTGTACCAAAATGAAAACTAGAGATAAATTTCAGATATTAACATCGACTAAAAACTTCTACAGAAAATATTATCAGAGTCCAGAGAAATATAATTGTTGTGACCTTTATTCTTGCAATGCAAAGATGGTTCATATTAGAAAAACTATTATCTAAGTTCATAATATTAAAATATTTAGTGAGAACAATAATCATTACCAGAGATCCTAAAAAAGGCATTTTTAAAGGCGTCTGGGTGCCTCAGTGGGTTAAAGCCTCTGCCTTGGGTCATGATCCCAGGGTCCTGGGATCGAGCCCCGCATCGGGTTCTCTGCTCAGCAGGGAGCCTGCTTCCTCCTCTCTCTCTGCCTGCCTCTCTGCCTACTTGTGATCTCTCACTGTCAAATAAATAAATAAAATCTTAAAAAAAAAGGCATTTTGCAAAACTAAATACCTTCTTTGATAGTATTTAAATAATAAACTAGGTGTAAGTATATACTTTCTTAAAAGAAAAATATCCTTACTTCAGCCCAAAGCCATCTCAGCAAAACCCAGGATGATGCTGTCCAGGGAAACATGAGATTCTTTTAAAGTTCAGAACAAAAAAAAGCAAGTCTACCATCACTACAGTTATTTAACAATCTTAACACCAACACAATCATAAAATACAAAAAAAAAAAAAAATCAGAATTATAAACTTTGGAAGTAGGACTTAAAACCATTCCTGCTTGCAAATGATAAGACTGGAGAAGAGACTATGGTGGGGACATCCCACTGTAAATAATAAATACCCCAATGATCAATAAGAGGACTCAGCATACTAGCAGGATTTAACAATATAATTAAGGGAAATGTTTGCATATATACAAACAGCTCATTACAAGTTTAAATAGAAGAAAAGCTCAAATTTCTAATAGCACCATGAAGTCCTAAATACTTACTAATAAGCTTAATAAGACTATGAAGAAATGTTTGGATACTTCTGACAAAGAAGACTTAAAGCAAGCGCTTACTGTGTTGTTTGATAGGGAGATTCAGCATCATAAAGGTAACAATTTCCCCTGTTAATTTATAAATTTAATATGATACTCACAAAATCAGCATATTTCTTAAAATACACTGCTGACTCAAAATCATGTATGGCAATTTTTTTAAGTTAAAAAAACCCTTTAAATTTATGAAAAAAGGGAGCAACAATGGATCATTAACATTTGTAAATAATAAAAATTCAAGCTTCAGTAATTAAAACAGTGTAGTATCAGCACATGACTAAACAGTCTAAAAGAACAGAAAAAGAATAGAAATGTCAAAAATAGATCTTAAATGTATTAAAAATTAGTATTTAATAAAGTTATCTTCTACCAGTAGGGATAAAAGTACCTGTTAAATAAATGATCTGGGTACATAAATAACGTAAATACCAGAGTAAATTCCAAATGGTTCAAAGATTTAAATGTAAAGAAACGAGTCCATAAAAACTATCAGAAGAAAAGAAAATGAGAACTGTTCTATAATCCCAATGTGGAAAAATCCTTTCTTGACTCAAAATTCAAAATCTAAAAAACAAAAGAATATCTCTACGTGACAAAAATTGCCATCATGAACATCAAAGGATAAATAAATGATAAACTGGGAGTAACACTCACAAGTTAACACTATATCTTATCACCCTAACAAATAAAGAATTAAAAAAATATATTTAAAAAAGATAAACAGAAAAATGGCCCAAGGATATGAATAGAGTTTTTATGAGAAAATTAAAAATCTACAAATGACTTTTACACTTAGGAAAACACACTTCTTTCACTCACAATAATGGGAAGGCAAATTCGAGGTAAAGTAAGAGACCTCATTTTGATAGCACGTAGACCAAGAACTGAAGTGATCCAGACAACATTAGCAGAGTCACTATGCAACTATGACACGCTAAGTTGTGCAGCATTCCATGTTCAAACAGAGATACAATTTTAAAGCATCAACCTGACAAAAATCTCAATTTTAAAACACACTTGGTAAGTGTGTGGGGAATAGAGCTCTCATCCAACGCTAGTCAAAGTATAAAGCGGCATAATCCCTATGGAGGGCAATTTTGAAATATCTATCAAAAATTATACGGTACGGATCCTATGAGGAACCAATTTTATTTCTAGGAATGTATCTTACATGGACATATTCATATGGACTGAAAATGATGGTAAGGATATGTAATGCACTGTAGCACCGATTGTAAAAACAAAATTTGGAAACAAAGTATCTGTTGACTAGGAATGCTTTAATATATTACAGTATATGGGGCACCTGGGTGGCTCAGTGGGTTAAAGCCTCTGCCTTCGGCTCAAGTCATGATCTCGGGGTCCTGATATCAAGCCCCACATTGGGCTTCTCTGCTTGGCAGGGAGTCTGCTTCTCGCTCTCTCTGCCTGCCTCTCTGCCTGCTTGTGATCTCTCTCTCCGTGTCAAATACATAAATAAAAGTCTTTTTTAAAAAAGGAAAAAATATACACTGCACATCTTGATCTGAAAACATGTGTGAGATAAATTCTTTAAGTAAAAATACAAATATGGAAGAATAGGTAAAATAAAGTCCTAGTGGCATCAAACACGTGAAAATAATTCATGCTTATTTGCTTCTACGTGCACAAAAACCTGTGTGGAACGACATCTAGAAATTGAACTGAGTAATATTTGTTGAAGGGTATACTTGGAACTGGACAAATAAGAAAGAAAGTAGGGAGGAGACTTGGCATTGTATAGTTTTTTTTATAGTCTTTGAAGTATGTTTGAAATATGTGCATGTTATTTTAAAAATAACGCATTTATAGAAGACAGCCAGGGGATGAAGAAAAAAAAAATTTCTTGTCCTGGGTGAGGAGAACATTACTTGGCAGTAGTCATGACAGTGAGTGAAGCTGCAGATGTACAAGTTTGTGTACCAAGGAAGCTCATGAATCTGCAGAGGTTCTATCTTCCTAAGACTGATGGAGATACTACTGAGCGATTGCCAAGAAAATATTTAAAAGGCTTGATAAGAGACTCTTCCTGGACCATAATATTATGGTCCTATTTATGGTCCATAATAATATGGACCTATTATGATTGATGTTAACAAGAGGTTCATTATTCAATATGTCTTCTTAAAAAGGACAGAGAATGGTATCGTACTGCACGTATCCACTTAGAACTGAGAACTGTGTATAAAGCACACTGTTAGACTGTGAAGCCAGTTCAATGCTGGGCGCTGCTTTCAAGGAACTCATACTCTTCAAGGGCAAATAAACAATGCAGATAAATACATATAACTACGAAATCAGATAGAAGCTCCAAAAGGTTGACAGAAAGAAAGTGCCATGAGTTTTCGAGGAGACAAAGATGGCCGCCAGTTGGAGAATGAGAAGTGAAAGAGCTAGGGAGACCAGGAATTTATTTTTATTTTATTTTTTTAAAGATTTAATTATTTATTTGAGAGACAGAGAAAGTGAGAGAGAGCATGAGAGACGAGAAGGTTAGAGGAAGAAGCAGACTCCCCGTGGAGCTGGGAGCCCGATGTGGGACTCGATCCCGGAACTCAAGGATCATGGCCTGAGCCGAAGGCAGTTGCTCAATGAACTGAGCCACCCAGGTGCCCGAGATCTGGAATTTAAATGAAGTAACAAGGCCAAAAGATCTATCAAACAGCATTTCAGGTGGACAGAGTGACACAAAGATAGGAAGAGAAATAGAGGACAGAGAAAGGTTAGAAAATATAGTTCTACAAGCTTATGATTATAATATTTGATGATATATAAAATAAGGGGTTAGTATCCAAAATATATAAAGAACTTATACAACTCAACACCAAAACTCCCCAAATAATCCAAATAAAAAATGGGCAGAAGACACAGAGATTTCTCTAAAGAAGACATAGAGATGGCCAACAGACAGATGGAAAGATGTTCAACACCAATAACCAACAGCAAAATGAAAATCAAAACCACAAGATATCACTTCACACCTGTTGGAACGGCTAAAATCAAAAACACAAGGGACAACAAGTGTCAGACAGGATATGGAGAAAAAAGGAACACTTGTGCTCTGTCAGTGGGAAAACAAGCTTGTGTAGCCACCATGAAAAATCACATGGAGGTTCTTGAAAAAATTAAAAATAGAATTGCCATATGATCCAGTAATTCCACTACTGGGTGTTTACTCCAAGAATATGAAAACACTAATTTGACAAGATACATGAACCTCTATATTTACTGCAGCATTATTTACTGCAGCCGAAATATGGAGGCAACTCAAGTGTCCACTGACAGATGAATGGATAAAGAAGATGAGGTGTGTGTGTGTGTGTGTGTGTGTGTGTGTGTGTGTGTCTGCATACACATATGGATACACATACATATGGATACACATACATATGTTTATGTGTGTAGATATCCTCCATATATCCTCCTCATATATCCTCGATATATTACTGAATTTATTACTCAGCCATAACAACGTATGAATTCGTGGCATTTGCAATTACATGGATGGATTTAGATGATATAATGCTAAGTGAAGTAAGTCAAAGAAAGACAGATGCCATAATGCTTCACTCCTTTGTGGAATGTTTTTTTTTTATAAAGATTTTATTTATTTACTTGACAGTGAGAGAGAGAAAGAGAGAGACAGACAGACAGAACACAGGTAGGCAGGCAGAGAGGTGAGGGGAAGCAGGCTCCCCGCTGAACAGAGGGCCTGATGTAGGGCTTGATCCCAGGACCCTGAGATCACAACCTGAGCTGAAGGCAGAGGCTTTAACCCACTGAGCCACCCAGGTGCCACTCCTATGTGGAATTTAAGAAGCAAATGAACAAAGGAAAAAAGAGACAAACAGAAAAACACTCTTAAATATAGAGAACAAACTGGTGGTTACCAGAGGAGAGATATGGATGAGGGAATGGGTCAAATACACAAAGGGGATTAATAGTGCTCTTAAATGGGCCACCTGGTTGGCTCAGTAGGTTAAAGCCTCTGCCTTCGGCTCAGGTCATGATCTCAGGGTACTGGGATCAAGCCCTGCATCAGACTCTCTGCTCAGCAGGGAGCCTGCTTCCCCCTGCCTCTTTGCCTACTTGTGATCTCTCTCTCTCTGTCAAATAAATAAATAAAATCTTTAAAAAAAGTAGTGCACTTAAGTGATAAATACTGAGTTATAGAATTTTTGAGTCATTATATTGTATATCTGAAACTAAAGTAACATTATAGGTTATTTATGCTGAGTTTTTAAAATTCTAATTTTTAAAAAAAGAATATGGTATTTATAAAATGCAATCACTGAGTCAAGAATATAGGTTAAAGAGTTTGGATTGAAGGCTAAAGAGTTTGGGTTTTACCTAATGAATTTGGGAAGGTTCTGGAAGTGCAGGAGAAGCATAGTAATAGCATCCGAAGGGCCCCTGAGCAAGGATGACATGGCAACAAGTTTGCAGGATGGTTAGAGGTAAGGGTTGATCTTGGAGAAAGGAAAACAAGTAAGAGGGTACTGGAGAAGTCCAACTGAGACATTCTTAGAATCATGATGGAAATTACAAGGGAACAGATACATGGCATCATGTGGAGGAGTGAGGAAATAATAGAGACCCAATAAATACCTGCTGTAAAAATGTATAATTAAATGAATGAATAAATAAATGAAAGAAGCCCATCAGATGGAAGCAAGGAACTCATTTTTATTCCTGTTCCTCAAATTATTAGCCTGCCTCCAGTTCTTCCTCCAGAGTCCCCTTCCTACCTGACACTCTTAGAGGAAAGGTAGGACCAACAGTCTATTCATTACTATATGGGGAAAGGAAAAAATCGTGGCTTTCTTGTTAAAGCTTTTGTTTTTCCCCTGGTTGTTTCTCGAATCAACTGAGCAAGAGGACAGTGCTTTGCAGAAAGGCTGCAGCTTCCGAGGTATGCATACTGCAGACTTCTCTATCACCAGAGAAGGGATGTGACATAGCTGTCTTTCTTGTAGCCAGGGACCACTAATGACTAGACAGGTATGTTAGACCGAATCGGGAAATGCTGGACAGGACCCAGGGCAATCTGGTTCCTCTGTGACACCAGGATTTAATCCTGGATGCTCTTCAGAAATGAATGGTAGGGGCGCCTGGGTGGCTCAGCGGGTAAAAGCCTCTGCCTTTGGCTCAGGTCATGATCTCAGGATCCTGGGATTGAGTCCCGCATCAGGCTCTCTGCTCAGTGGGGAGCCTGCTTCCCGCTCTCTCTCTGCCTGCCTCTCTGCCTACTTGTGAGCTCTCTCTCTGTGTCAAATAAATAAATAAACTCTTAAAAAAAGGAAATTAATGGTAAACAGATCTCTGAGGAAGGAAAAGAGGAAAGAAGGGTGTGAATAAGGAAAGAAGCATGCCAAAGAGGAAGAAGGAAAGAAGGAAGAAAAAAAGAATGAATAAGATACGAGGTGAAAGAAAGACAGGAGGATGAAAAAAGGAAAAAAAAAAAAGAAAGAGGCAGGAAAAACTAATTGTTTTTAATTTTCTGAAACTTCTCTGTTGGAAGATTTATAGACATTTATCCCTGACAGTCAAATGAAGTAAGCACTATCATTTTTAATTTTATAGATGAATCACCTGGATGATGACTATTATTATTATTATTACTATTATATCTCAAGCCTTCTTATAAATTCACACCCTTGGGCAGCAGGTCACTGAGTAATAAAATTGCTTATAACAAGGAAATGCAATTATTGTGAGAAGGAGGACCATTTGGGAAAAGACAATTTAACTGATAATACAATTTACCTTTGATTTTTAATTCAACTGATACTGCTATGGGGGAATTGTACTTTTAGCAGTCATTGTCAGACCTGGTTTCTATGGAAATTTTAGACTGCTGTCATTGGATAAAGTCAATGATGCCATGGGAACAACATCCCTCAAAATGGCAAGCTTCGCTTCCGAAGGTGTGATGTACCTTTCTCCTAAAATGTGACAAAACCCACTGGCAAATACAAATTCTCTCCAGAGATAAAAACAATATGAATTAGCCATGCTACCATTCTTCTCAAAATTACTGTGAAGAATTATATACCCAAATAATGATTTTCAATTAAAGGAAGAAGAAAAAGGAAAATAACATCATAATCAAGATGGGGATGGACTATCTTCATGAACCTAAACTTAGCCATTGAATCCACGTCTCACGTATAGATGTGCTCCTTACATGGACTTTCCTCCCCTTAATTTGTGACATGTCCTAGTCGGGCAGAGACAGTTTCCCCTCTTCTCTGTACTTTTCCACATCCATCTGCCAACCACCTCCTAATGTGCAGATTTCCCAGTGTTAAAAATCACCGGCTGTTTGCAGACATCTTAGCCTTCAGTTTGCAACCGACCACGGCTTGGACGGGCGTGAGCAAACGAAAACTGAATGATGAAAGAGAGAGTGGGAGGAAGCATTTCCTTACTGAAATATTTGATGTGTCAGTTCACCTGAAATTTCATTCTAAGCAAATACTTAGAATTTCCATAATGTATCATCCACTTGTGTAACCATGGTGAACACGCCAACTGCATGGGCTCTTGGGTATCCGAAAGTCGATCTGCGATGATACAGAGGGTCTTGGGGTATGAACAGGAAATGTCTTATAACTCTCCTGGTCTATACATGCCTTCAATACAAGGAGGAGGAGGAGGGAGCCAAGAAATTAGATACAGTAGCCATGAAGGCAAGTGGAGTCCTAGGTCTTTCTCTGGTGCCCACCATCTTCCTGGAGTTTCCATTTTTCTTGGTAGGGGAGGCTTTTTATGAGAAACCAGTATTAACAGAAGATACAAGTATTAGAATATTGTACAGCAAAACACGGCTGGAGTCCCCATGATGAACCTACATGAGGTTTTTATTTTGGGGGGAAGAGGAGTGTTAATGGATATTCAGCAAAGCTAAAGCCCTCCAAACCCCCACCCCCCCACACACAACTACTCCTTCTTTGACTACCACGTTCCCATTTTACAGGGTGGATCTCAACTCCATTTCGGTGTGATTTTTAGAAATTAAAAGTAAAACATGAATCATTTAACTTTCCTCAGAAATGATGCACAGGAAAAAGGAAAGGAGTTAAACAAATGAACCTGTCATCAAATAAGACTTTTTCAGGCTTCACTGTAGGATCCAGTGGAGCTCTTTGCATGCTTCAGGTTGACTTGTGTGGCTATTTTGGTGTCTGCTAAGAACCAACTAAGAACCAACCAACCAACCAGGAACACTGCTTCTGTGTGTTGAGTTTATTATTCTGTTTTCTAGGGTGAAGAAGCTCAAGGGAGATAAAACTCCTTCAGGCATTGTGTTAAGTGTGGTGATCTCTTCTGTTGTCTGAAGTATCTGTGTATGGGAGACAGCTACCCAAAGGTGAAAGTGCCATCTTGCCATGGGCCAGAGTGAGCTAGTCCACCCCAAGCAGGTGTAAAGGATACGGGCCAGCTTAGCACAGTCAAGACAAGGTGCAGGGCTCAGATGAACTAAGGGGAGCTATAAATTAATAGTGATATGTGGATTCAAACATGGAGAGTCCGCAACCCCCAGACTTTCCCGTCAAGTGCTCTAGCTGTTGTTCACAGGAAGGTTGGTTCAACGAACATCTGTTTTGCTTATTTTCAGACCTGTTTTGTTGGTTCTCCCCTTCTGGAGTTCTGCATGAGTTGGAAGTTTTATTCCAAAACCCCTTTTCAAATTTTGTCAGAGGATAAGGCTGTACTTGTTGCCTGACAGAGAAGCGTTATGTGCCTTATGAAGCCAGAGGAGAAGAGCGTTTTTGTTCCACTCCTAGCTCTCCTCAACGTCACTGCCCCATCACACGCCCATATATCTTCTTTGGATTTCTACTATCTCCCAAGAGCATAAACATGACATCAGGCTCAATTAAAAGATCCTTCTCAATCCTTACCTCTGAAAGGGACAAACAGGAGTGAACGACAACACCCAGGAAACCATCTACCCCCACGTCCTCTATAGAATTTAAACTATAATATCTCGAGATGCTGCTTTCCTCAAAGCCGCATTGGCCTTGACATACAATCCTCCCTGGGCGGTAGTCCTGGGCGGATAAAAAGGCTAATCACACTGCATTTCGGGAAAGAAAAATGAGAGCTCGATGTAGCTTGAGTCCATGTATCATCACTATTTTCAGGGCAAGTGAAATGTCAAGGCTAAAATACCCTCCAGCTATCTATAAAATAACGTAAGCCAGATACACAGTCATGGCAGAGTTTTGAAATATTACTCGATTGATTTTCCCCATCAGAAAAAAAAACCCCCAAAATATATTTTTCTGCTTCACATTTATCATAAAGGGTACTGAATTAAAGGTAAAAATATGGAAGCGGTCTGGTATCCTGTCAAATTTAATCTATGTGCCATAGTCCAATCTATCCCACAGAAATGCACTGTACTGAAATTGGAAAGCTATTTCATCAGTAAGATGCTTGATTCGTCCTCCTTTAAGATTTTTATTTTGTTTTGTATACTTGCGTTATTGAAACTAGAGAGATTGTTTAATTTGGCTATTGCTAATCCTGTAAATTAACTCTTCTGTTGTTCACAAAATGGCCAACTGCTGCAGATTAAAGATATTTTATTTCCTTTTTCCCATTTTAATGATCTTTTAAAAGATCTACATTCCTAAGGGCGCTCAGTGGGTTACAGCCTCTGCCTTTGGCTCAGGTCATGATTTCAGGGTCCCGGGATGGAGCCCTGCATCAGGCTCCCTACTTCCTTTTCTTTCTCTGCCTGACTCTCTGCCTACTTGTGATCTCTCTCTCTGTCAAATAAATAAAAAAAAAAAAATCTTAAAAAAATAAAAGATTTACATTCCTCTGTAGTATATAAATTTATGGAAATAGAGACGCTGGTATATATGGAGTGGATTAGTTCTGACAAATTATCGAACCCCAATTGTTAATAGTTATTGTTTCAATAGATGGTACAATTATGAATAAAACTTCATCTTTACCTGTGTGTTTAATGGCATCACATATATTTTATTTTCATATTATTTTAATCATAGAAGAATATGTAGGCTTTTGCTGCCAACATGCATTTTGAACAGTGGTAACGCTCTAGAATTTGAAATGATTTGAGATGATTTATTTTCTCAATCAAAATTTCATTAACACGCCTACTTGATATCAGCTACTTATATAGGTTTTGAGAGCCTAATGAGAAAGAAAACATACTTTACACCTCCACTGAACTCCCAATCTGTAACTATTAGCCTACGATTGTTTTAATGAAGACTTTTTATAAAGGCTGTTATACAGTTTTTAAAAAGTCATTTAAAATCATTACTAATTGGCAGCAAAAGAAAGGCAAAGACTTTAGCCCATCTTGAAGAATTTTTCTCTGTATATTCACATATGTAAACAGAGGATAAAAACAAAGAGGTTCAAGCTTTATACTAATTGGGGAAAAAATAATACTGAAAAGATTTCCAAGACGAATAAGTGATATTCGTAGATCTTCTACATTCCCAGTGTGGCACTAAATGGACAAAACCCACGGACCAAGACAACTAACTTACTACTTCGACTTTCAAAGTCATCATGTTCATAAGATGTAGCGAGCGGCCCACCTTTTACAGCCAAAAATTACAGAAGGAGAGAATTAAATGGTCTCATGTTCTTTCTTTTATCCTTCTCTACTATAAGATTCCCACCCCCCTCCCTTCATGATCTGATGCCAGCACTCAGGACCCTGACTTAGAAAATATTTACAAATATTGCCGCAAAAACAGATCTAATCAAATTGAGGCCTTTGAGTGGCACCAAAAACTATAATCCTAAGTGGAAAAAAAAAAAAAAAAAAACCGGACAGACCTGGCTATCAGGAAATAATCGCGTAATTTAGGGTACTCAGATAAACTCACAAGGTCCCTTTGTTTCTTCCACATTCAGAAGGAGCTCTCTTCTTTCCAGAAGAGATCGCATGTCCAGTTAAAAAATACAAACTATTCAGCTGGGAGGAAACTTACAGGTAAGTATATCCAGTGTACGTTTCCCTGTGTTGTCATGAGGGAAGTGAAATCTGGAGAGATTCATCTCAGAGCTAATAAAGCTCCACATGCCTCTATTGGGATGCTTTTCCAGTAGACCTACTTCTTAAGATCACACTACAGTATGCAACGGCATATTTACTGTGAACCTACTGAAACAAGCTGTAAGGAGAGAGGCCTAGCAAATCTGAATGAGTCAATTCATAAAACTGTATTACAGAGTGCTCCTCCAAACTGTATATAGTTCAGATTTCTCAAAACTTGGATCCCATCCTGCTAATATAGACAGAGCATAGAGTTTCATACCGTTGTAACTTATTAAGTCTTTATTGGAGTTGACTAGAATACAGTACATTTTGGGGGGGGGGGACACAAAGGTCTGGCCAATTAAAAGTCTAGACTGGGTCATGAGGGACTTCTCTTTTTAAGTGTTACTTTCAAGGGCTTCTCATTAGTTTTTCAGTCACAGTTTCTTCCTGTTTCATAACAACACACCGCATTATCAGTCAATGAAAAAAAAATTGGTCCAGTATCAAAATAACTTCAGAATGCCCATATTTTCCAATTGGTTTAAATGGAAACAATAATTTTAATATGTGGGGTAAAACAGGTACATGAGGTGCATATATGTGAAGACTATTTCATATTTAGAGATTTTTTTATCATATTGAAATGAATTTTGACTTACATATGAAGGAGAAAAATTGCAAAGGAAGTAGTTCTTCCTGTTTATTTCATTTTCTGGAACTTCTTATTGTTCACATGAGAGAAAACCAAGAGGTCTTTGTTGAAAAGCTAATCCTGAGGGACACCTGGGTGCTCAGTCGGTTAAGCGCCTGCCTTTGGCTCAGGTCATGATCCCAGGGTCCTGGGATTGAGCCCCTCATAGGGGTTCCTGCTCAATGGGGAGACTGCTTTTCCCTCTCCCTCTGCCCCTCCACTGCATGCTCTCTCTCTCTTAAATAAATAAAATCTTTTAAAAAATAGGTAATCCTGAAATATTGATCTATAACCACAATAAAAATATTTCTTTTCTCAACTCCCTATATTTAACATTTAATTTCAGTTCCATGATTGATAATGTGCATTAATAATGAAACACTTCAGGATTTAGCACATCATGGTATGATCAGAGTATAGTATCAACAAAAACAAAACAATAAGAAAAAGGGTTAGCATTCCTTGATGTGAATTTCTGAAACACAAACTATAAATTTACAAATACAGATGATTTCCTTTCCATTTGAGGAAGAAAAACATATATATATATATATGCAAAACACACACTAATTACTACATTTTATCATATGTATCCTAATTGTTCATGACATAAAGGATTTCTACTTGAGAAAATCATTGAACTTTTGTTTATGTAGTTTCTTTAGCTCATGGAGAGTTTGGGAAAATGTACCTTATCTTAAGCAACATAGAGCAATTAAATGTAATCAGATATTATCACAACTTATCAATCCTTAGAGGGCAGCATCTTAGAAAAATGCACTATTTTGGAGGAAACATAATATTTTAGGGGGGAAAAAAGCCTGTTGGAAGTGAAAATATCTATTTTATTCCAAAACAAATCCACACCGTCTTTGGATAAAACTCAACTTCACCAGTCCGCAGTCACCCATATAGATTGGTAGAGTTGACTTTTGAGAAATGGCTTTTCACAGCTAGGGTTATTCAGTACACTGATAAATATTCTTGGGACAGGCGTATCTATGCCCATGTACAGCTGGGAAATTTTTTAACACCTTGAATCCTTTCTTAGAGTTCTATCGGAACTAAAAATTCTGCAGTAAACTTTTGCCTTCTTCAATCTAAGATTCTCCAAACATTTTTATCTTTGATGTTGTTTTATCCGAATAGCTTTTAAGGGTGTGTTCTACCCAACAAAACTAAAGAAAAACAAAATCGGAGGATCTCAAGAACTCTTGTCAAGAAGTTCTACAAAGTAGATGCTAAATAAATATTTATTTCATGAAAAAGATAAACATGCTGTTACAAACTAGATTAAACAATGTGAGTTTCTTCACATCATCAATATTCTGTTCTTTGTATTGTATTTACTGGCAGTGTTGATAACATGGGGAAATTAGATTTTTCTATTATTTGGCTACCAAGAGACACCGCACTTTTATCTTGTTTGTAATAAATATGCATAGCCAATGCTAATTGTATATTCCAAAGGTAATATTAGCCAAGAGAATACTAAACCTACCTAAAATCATGACTATTTCCGTCATAATGTTCACAAGCACTTCTGCCAATTCTGAAATGATGGATTACTAATTCTATCCTCAAATAGTTGAAATTTCTCCAATCAATCAATTTGGAATTCTACTGGGCATAGATCATTATTTTGGAGCCAAATTCAAAGTTGTTAATGAACTTTTATCTCAGATTCTACAGCTGTCATTCAAAAAAAATGTTTGTAATACATTTTGTAGGAATTAAATTCTAGTTGCATTAGATTCTGGGAAATATAAATAACACACTTCTCTTAGGCTCTTGCTCTTGGTTTTGATCTCTTTACACTAAAAAGAAAAAAAAAGAAAGGAGAGAGATAAATCGCCAGTGTCGTGAATTCTGCCTTTGACATTAAACAGCACGCTTAAATGCTGCTGAATTGATAGTTCTGTATTGGATTTATACTGTGATAATGATAATGTAGTGTTATAACATTTATTGCCAAGCAGCTGAGATCTCGGGCTTTTTATTTATTTTTTAAATGGAGTATCTCAGTCTGTAAGCCAGAATTTTTAGTTTTTACTTATTTTTTTTTAACAGATTAGGAGACTGAATCCTAGGAAAATGATTTTAGACCTTGTACAGGGTAAAGGAAGCAAGCACACCTGTAATTACTCAAGGAGTGGCAGTAAAAAATAAAAAAAAAAATTACTTAATTCAGGCAACTCTGAGGATGAATTAAAATAGAAGCTTTAGAATAGTAATTTAACTTAAAATGTGACATACATTTTATGCTTGGTTAATATCTGAGCTTTAAAATAAGATATTAAAAATTAAGGCACCCTTCTGAAGATAAATTATTGAAATTCGTTCAATATGAAATACTTAAGTATATTCTCCCACAGTTCAAACGGGTATGACTTTCACCTTCCCTTTACACTTTACCCACGCAACAGCACAATATGCGTTATACAAGAATATTCCTACCAACGAAAAGGCCTATGTCCTCTGAAAATCAGTCCCTTGGAACTTCAGAGAAATACTGAATCATTTCCTATATTCAACAGATAATAACAGTTACAAATTAACAAGAGCTTACTACATAGTAGGTACTGGGATAAGATACAAACCTAAACAGGTACTATTTTATTATCATCCCTATTTTTTTTTTTTAAGATTTTATTTATTTGTCAGAGAGACAGCATGAGCAAGGGGAGCTGCAGGCAGAAGGAGAAACAGCCTCCCCGCTGAGCGGATAGCCCAACGTGGGACTCAATCCCAGGACCCTGGGATCATGACCTGAGCGGAAGGCAAACACTTAACCGACTTAGCCACCCAGGCGTCCCCATCACCCTTATTTTATAGGTGAGAAGAGAGAAAGTTCAGTTAAGTAATTTCAAATGTTAACAGTAAGTAAATGCCAGAGAACCACAGTTTCTAATTCTGGCTCTCTGATATTCTGACTGACTACAGCCTGGTGTTCAGTGGAACAGCCGCCCCCCCCCCCCGGAAAGGGAGGGCAGAGGAGTCCAACTTGGCTACCGTGGCTGTCGGCTTGCTGTCCATCATCCACAGCTGGAATCTTGAAGATACAGATGAGATTGAGCTAAAGGTGACTGCCACCGGGTCACTCGGAGCTTGGCTAGGACCCGGTTAGGGAAGTTCTCAGTCTCATTCCTCAAACTGACCTTGGGGGTAATTCTGGGTGGAGATGAGGACAAAAATTCTCTGGCTCCAAAGTCCAGTCAGAGGCTCTTTGGGCAGTTAAATGGAGGCTAAAACTACCCCTGACCCCATCTCTAGGCAACGTGTGCCAAAGACAACTTCCACCTGAAGACTTCTATTTCCAATAGGCTGAAAGAAGAGGGAGGCAAACAAAACCTGTACAAGGACCAACATCCCTTGGAAACTCCTGAACGCACAGACCTAACACTTGCCCCTGACTGAGTGGCCTGAAGCGAATGCAGTTTTTTTTTAATGGCTTCACAATCACATGTCAGATGGAGTTCGAAGGACTTCTAAAAATATTAACTAATTAATTTTCATCTTCATAATCATCCCATCGAGTACAGACTATTATTATCTCTCCCAATTAAGCAACATCTGCAAAGTTTCTGAGCTAGGAAGTGGCAGAGCCCGAGTTCCAATCCTCACATTTGGTTTCTCTCTGTGCTCTCAACCACTCTGCAATGCCGCGTCTCATTGCCGGGGCAGCCAAGGCCCCCCAAGGGCCTTATCCCACTCCCTGGCCCAGAAACGCAGCCAGTCTCTACATCACACAACGGACGCACCACGCTGGCCCAAGGAGACTGACTAGTTGAGGTACAGACTGCTTCACACTGAAAAAGACGCTGTTTTTAAGCATATGCTTTGAACAAGGGCATTGATAGAGGCTATATTCCACATCTATAGAATATATATAATATTGTAGAAATATTTATAAATAGAGCATAGATTAGAGCACAAGCCTGGGAGCAAAATGATCTAAAGTTGCTTCCTGACTTAATTACCACCCACCTTAGAAAGTATACTATATTAATTGTTACCAATTACAAGTGATATGTGGGTGCCCAATACATTGAATAAACAAGACTCATTGGATACCATCACAAAAACAACTTAATTTTTCTATATTAGCGTTCCTTTAAACATCTTCTTGCAGGGTGTTCTTTCCTTGTGTATAGATAAAAACTCATCGTGAAGGTGTATCATTTTCTTCCTGAGTATATACCCAAGTCCTAAAACGTGCCAATTTTCAGAAAAGCAAATAGAGTCTTATATAATTAAAGACAGAAAACAAAGAAACAAAGCAAGTATAAAAAAATGAAACATGTAAAATGAGATTAGAGAGGAAAGACCAAAACAAATATATTATAATGGTTAATAATGAGTTTAACTCCTTCATTAAAGAGAAGCCTAGTCACTTTGGATTAACAAACAAATACTACTGAGTTAGATACTTGAATGAAATGCTCAGTAACAGCAGACACACACAAAAATTTTTTAAATAAGTATTAGCTATGAGATGCCAGAGAGATAATACTCATCATATTAATATAAAAAATACCTGAATGTTTGAAAAAATTGTATGGTATACAGCTTTTAAAGAAAAAGATACAGTGCAAAATAAATAAAACTTTTATACCTTTATATGTAGATAGCATAGCTCTGAAATGAAAAGAGCCACAACTTCAGATAGGTGGGCAAAGACTCCCGAGTCTTCCTATCTTCTCCAAATAAGAGCCAAAGAAAAAGACATGCAAAGCATGACCTCAGTATCTGTTACATTTATGGCACTGCTCGTGGCAATAAGGAGATAAACCAAGAAATCGTGGAGTCTAACCATTTAAGAGCTTACTGTCTCCTCTGAAGAGACAGCCCACAGATTAAGCAATAGTGAAGTAACACTGACAGTCTGGCTTTGAAATAGTAGGAAAAAACACTGAGGGCTCTCAGAGTTCCAGGGAAAAGCAGACCCTTCGAGAGGGGGCAGAAAAGCAAAGCCTCATGGGGAAGTCTGATCTGAAGGAATTAAAATCTGGGGGTGCTGGGTGGCTCAGTGGGTTAAGCCTCTGCCTTCGGCTCAGGTCATGATCTCAGGGTCCTGGGATCGAGCCCCGCATCGGGCTCTCTGCTCAGCAGGGAGCCTGCTTCCTCCTCTCCCTCTGCCTGCCTCTCTGCCTACTTGTGATCTCTTTCTGTCAAAAAAAAAAAAAAAAAAAAATCTGACCTTGAAGTATAGAGTTCAGAAGTCTGTATTGGGAAAATTTATTTGAAATAAAATATATGTATTTTTTGTTTTGTCTTGGGGTCCTTGCTTTTCACTGTGTTTAAAGACTGAGAGGATGAATAACCTCGAAGTGTGCCTGTCTTACTTAGGAAGATGTTGTGGTGATAGTGTCTGGGGGTCTCAGAGCAGTGGGGGCGCAATGGTGGACAGGTTTTATTTTTCCTGTCCCCAACTTCTCTTTCTCGTCCCTTAAAAATTCACCAAACGTAATCTCCTCCAGTTTCTGCTGAGTGAAATAAGTCAAGCCGAGAGAGTCAATTATCATATGGTTTCACTTACTTGTGGAGCATGAGGAATAACACGGAGAACATTAAGAGAAGAAAAGGGGAGGTGAATTGGGGTAAATCAGAGTGGGAGATGAAAGATGAGAGACTGTGGACTCTGAGCAACAAATTGGGGGTTTTGGAGGGCAGGGGGGTAGGGAGTGGGTAAGCCTGGTGGTGGGCATTAAGGAGGGCGCGGATTGCATGGAGCACGGGGTGTGGTGCATAAACAATGCATCTTGGAACATATAAAAAATAAAAATAAGATGTTAAGTAAATAAATATTCAAAATAAAAAAAAAAACTTTATCAAGCAGATTCTGTGGGCATTTCAGGTCACAGTCAGTTATTAAAAAGTCCTGTCTAACTAACTGAAAACTCCAAATGGAAGCTCCCAGCTCAGGCTTCTACCATGGCCTGAGGAACGAGCAGGACAGGAGTCTGATACTGCTTCCTTTTCTCCTCCGCTCTTTTCCTTTGGGAAGAGGAAGAAGGAATGGGCAAGGGTCTAATTTAACAACTGCTGCTGTAGCTCTTTACCTGAGTTAGACTGCCTTTGGCGAGACCAGCATCCAAAAACTGTCTGGGTGTACCTGTAATTCCTTCAAGGACCCTGGTTGGGACTCCCCATCCTACAGACCCCTGATGTAGGACATGTGCAAACTCTTCAACATCCTGCTTGAACTTCAGTCCTGGGGAAACACCTTGCAGACTCCTACTCTCTGGATCCCCCTGAACTAGCTGGCACAGCCCACAACCTTTGGCTGCTGCAGCATCACCTGCCTGGATACCTTCTGGGGGGACCACGTGAACCAGAGGAAACCCGTATGCTACGCCATGTTGAATATGCCAGTGAGGTATCTTCTCCAAACTGCCATCTCTCTTTCCTCTCTCCGTGAAGAGGCACAGATTGCTATTCCACTATCCCCCACATGAGCAAATGCTTAAATACAGATTGGGAAATGAGGGTCATGTTTAAACTGGATGTGTGATTCTCCTGGAATGGAGAAGCGCCCATGCTGCCTTGGAAAATACGAAAAAGCAAAAAGCCACCGCATCTCTTCCTCCGAATCTGATGCTCCTGATTCTAATGACTGATAAGCTACAGCTCTCCTTCCCTACTTCTCTGTCTTCTGTTTTATAGGCAGGAGGCCAAGAATGATACTGGTGGCATCAGAGCCAGTCAGGACTTCAAATGTGTTCCTTTCTCTCTAGAATGGGCAGTACTTGATATCCTGTCCTCAACTTTGGTACGAGTCATCAATTCCGGCCAAAAAGAAGAGCCCTCCTCAACATCTTCTTATACCGTTAAGTCAAGTCCTCAAATAAGTAACATTGTCAGGCTTGTTTTGTCTTTTTACTAAAATGCCAGAATTAATGTAATTTTTCTTAGTCTCAGACGTCCTTCACACTGATTTCCAGGAGTTTACTTTTATGTGCTTTGGAATCCTTTAAGAATTTTTTTTTAAACTATGTTTTTACATCTTTACATACCTGCCAAATGGCACTGAGCTTGGTAAAATATTGGTTTTATATTAGATTGCATAAATAGAAGCCAAACTCAGTACTACTGATTCTTAACCTTGAGAGACTATAGTTGGTTCAAATGAACACTGTGACAATAGAGTTTTAATACACTTCCAATTTGATTAATATCTGGAAATTTTAGGGCTTTTAAGATCTCTTTTCCTTACCAGGAAAGAAAATGTAAAAGGAAAAAGATGCAAAAGGTCTAACTTCAAACAAACTATGTGATGGCTTTGTTTTCTAAGGAAACTGTCGATTTGCATATACATATACTCAGGAACACTGAGGACAGCCAAACTCATCCGCCCCTTCCTGAATAGTTAAAATAATAAGTGACCCATTGTGGTTTTACATCTGGGAGATAATCAGAGGAAAACTAATTATCATTCATTTTATTATCTTACTTTGTAATGAGAACTGCATTCCTGAAGTTTTGTTGCCCCAGAGAGAAAAGCGTTAATACACTAGACCACTTGATTAATTTATTTGGTCGTCTAAATATTTTTGTTTACTTACTGGTCCCAATTTCCAAAAAGAGTAATCTCACACATGAATACTTAACAAAAACACTTCTAGATCAGGAACCCATGTGTAAAAGATCTGGTCTTCTGCCAGGGCCTGAGTTGAGTACATGAATACTGGATTAATCAATACTGGAATAATTAATAAATCAATAGTGGAATCAATACTGGAATCAATACTGGAATAATTAATCATCGCCTTCAATCATGTCAAGTCATTCGTTTTTGGTTAGTAAGCACACCAGCTAGAGCGAAAGGAATGCTTCTCTGGATTATGGGCCCCACTGTGGCTGAGTTATCTTAAACTCTTCACCCTTCATAGGATTTCAATACTAAGGCAAGTAAAGCCAAGTGAGAGGGAGTTAGCTTCCCGGGGTGTGGCCAGATTATTATTTTTTGCCATCTTCATGATCACCTAATAGCCGTGCCAGCCTCTAGAGAGGCAACAGAGAGCAGTATCAGGCTACTTTCCAGCTTCTTGAGTAGGTTACAGGTGAGCGTGGCAGAGAAGTAATAGTTGGAAAAACTGGTAACTGCTACAGAAATGTTTTTCAGCCCTTTCACCTACCAATCCATTTTCATGGTGACTCATATCCACACACTACTTCCCTGGGATGGGTCAGAGTCTCTCTGTTGTGCTTACTGCTGTAAACCTTCAATCAATCCCCTAGAATACACCAGACATCCTAAGGACGGAGAAGGTAAACCTAACTAACTCCAGTGGCAAAACCTTGACTCGGGTTAGTCGTCACACTAAATCTACTGTTCCCTTAATTACACGGATCATTTCTTTGACCCTCTACTTCTACTAGTAGTTGGAATGGTACTGCTTACAATAAGATAAAATCAGATGTGGTCATTTCTAAAAGATGCATGAAAAAGATACTTTTCAGGTACTAAAAAATCTGGTTTCGTTTTCCAAAACAAAAATAAGATGGCAGAAGAAAAAGCAACTTTTTTTTTTTTAAAGATCAAGACACATTATGACAATCCATAAGGGTCGGTTCAGGTGTGCTTACCTAGAATACCCACTACTATGTTTCAGGTAAAATGGTGAACTGAGAAAGCAAGATTTTATTAATAAACTGTTAGTTCTAATTTTTTATTCTTTTCTTCTGGGGAGATATTTACTAGTACATATGCCTGAGATTTCGGTTAATAACCACATTTTTCAGGTGAGCATGTATGGCTTTCAGGAAAGAGAGGTCAAAGGGTCAAGGAGATAGGTTTAATTCTTAGGTGAAGTGAGGATAATGCAAACATTTTTCAAGGTATGGCTACTTATGCGGAGAGCCATTGTCTGAATGTCTGCATGCCGCCAACATTTGTACATTGAAATTCTAACGTGATATGATGGTATTTGGAGATGGAGACTTTGGTAGGTGATTAGTTGATGGCGGTGGAGCCTTCACAAACGGCATCAGCGCACTTAGGTAAGAGACTCCAAAGAGGCTGCCCACCCATTCTGCCATTTGAGGACACTGCAGAGACAGCTGCTGAAGCAGAAGGCTCTCACCAGACACCATACCTGCCAGTGCCCAGACCTTTACCTCCCGGTCTCCAGCACTGTGAGAACTAACTGTTCTTTTTAAGCCACTAGTACACGCTCTTTTGGTTCAAGTACCTTAACAATCTAAAACACACACACAGGTACGTGTGTTGTCTTGTGTTACTGTTCTACGGTCATGCGCTATCCTCAAGGGGCTATCCTTATCATTTCCAACTTCCAAAAACAAAGAGAAGAGCAGACAGCCTCATTTCCACCTTTCATAGAAAAAACATATTCAACTTTAAGAACATTAAACCTCAGTCTTTCTTGCCTACTAACCCTAGCTCGTTTATAATTACAGTTCCAGGAGTAGGCAAAATACTCCCCTATAGATGATTTGCACATACCAAATCATAATTTTTGTTTTTTATCTTTATTTATATATGTTATCATTGTAAAATCTCCAACAGTCCAGAAAAAAACCATCTATCTCCCTCTGTCCTTCACTTCCAATATCATACTCTAAGCGGTAACTATGATCAATTATTTAACGATTAATGTGTCTAGACTTTATGCCAGACATTTACATACAGTTACACACGCACACACACACGACTTTGTCTTAGCTCTTTTCATGTAGATAAAAGACACATATCTCCTTGGAACTTTTCATTTAAGTTTTTGAGATTTCTCTACAACGTTTATTGCCGTACTGATGGATAATTAGGTAGGCTACAATGTTTTACTTTTCTAAATATGGCATCAGTGAACATGTTTGTACATGCTACCTGGTCACATGATTGAATACTTCCCTTCAGTGACTACCAAGAAGTGGACATGATGGATCATTAGCGGCCGTATAAATCAGTTCTCCAAAATTTTCTTCCACTGCGATTATACGAACTTACACTACCACCAGTGGTGCGAAAGAATTCTTTTGTGCCCTCATGTCACATACATTGTGGTATTATTTTTTTTTTATTTTTTTATTTTTAAAGATTTTTATTTATTTATTTATTAGGAAAGAGAGAGTGAGAGAGAACATGAGAAGGGAGAAGGTCAGAGTGAGAAGCGGACTCCCCATGGAGCTGGGAGCCCAATGTGGGACTCGATCCCGGGACTCCGGGATCATGACCTGAGCCGAAGGCAGCCGCTCAACCAACTGCGCCACCCAGGCGCCCCATTGTGGTATTATTTACAAAATGTTCAGTCTATCTAACTTTATTTTATCTTTACAGATTTTATCTATTTATTAGGGAGAGAGAGAGAGAAAGAGCGTGTGCACAAGAGTGGAGGGAGGAGCAGAGGGAGAGGGAGAAGCGGACTCTGTGCTGAGCATGGAGTCTGTCGTAGGGCTTGAGCCAGTGACTCCTAGATCATGACCTGAGCCAAAATCAAGAGTCAGAGCACCAACTTCTGAGCCACCCAGGTGCCCCTATCTAAGTTTATTGTAATTTACTTGTCCCAGATTATAAATGAAGTTGAACAATTCCCTTTACGTTTGTTGACCTTTTCTATGCCATCGTTTGTTAATTAATTATTCATTTGGCCCCTTTTTATTACATTATATTTTTGCTTTTTAATTAATTTGTAGAGGTTTTGTATTTTGAATATAATTATCTACTATGGATGCTTAAATATACTTTCCTACTTTGCCAATTCTTTTTAACTTTGTTTTGGTTCTTTTTGTGGCTTAAAAGTGTAAATTTATAGGTAGTCAATTTATTAATCACTAACTTTATGCCTATTATCTGCTGAGTATTTTGACAAAAGGTCTGCCTATCCCAAAGTTGTAAACTTTATTTCCCCAAAATTTCTTCTGAGTATCCTTTTTCCCAGTAGGTCCAAAATTCATCTGGAATTCATTTTTGGGACTTTTGTAGTGAAGATCCCTAAGTACAAACACATAACTATCTGTTTCCACATGGTGTAGTGAATTCTATGGGAATGCTGTAATGTAGATTTATAACTCCAAACGTATAGCCAACTATTCCTAAACAATATTCTGACTTTTCCAAACCATTGATTAACTTTTCCCTTCACTAGAAAACTTATTTTTCCCATAGGGTAAATTCTTATTTAGCAAATAAGGATTAGTTGTCATTAACTTCAGACAAAATTATTACTTAAGTATTTCCCCTCATAAGCTCTACGTTTTTGGAACTCTTGAGAAATGACTACATTCATCCATAAACATGAGACTAGTTATAAAACAGTCGCTCCCTTCTCCAGCTCCGGTTTGGTTTGGTATGTTAGCTGTTTTGTCAGAATTAGCACATCAAAATGACATCACAGCGAATGCCGCTGAGAAGGCACGGGCTTCATCTTTTCTTAGTTTCCATCTGTCTTGCTCTCTGGCCATAGTTCCTAGCTGATGACTCCCTAGTGCTAGCTGGCTTTGTACCAGAGGCTAAGTCATTAAGCAGTGAGAGAAGTGATGAGCAACTTTCATCCGGGTCCACCCGCCAGGCATCGAAGGCCTCCACTGTGCTGATAGCACTTCTCTGGGTTGACTGCATTATCCATGACTCAGGACAAAGACTCTGGCCTTTTATGCAAACACACGTTTCTTCTTATAAAAGAACCCCCCTCCCTGTCTTTTCCTTTTATGTCATATAACAGAATGTTCATAGACTTTGAGATTGTAGCTTTGATCACGACTGTCTTTTATATGTGAATTTCTAAGAACACATAAATTAAGAGCTTATTACGCAGTTTAGTGTCTTATTTGTCTCCCATATCTTTCTTCTCCAAATCCTACATGTCATTAAGACCAACTGACTACTCTCCTGAAATGTCATGTAAATTTGTTTCATCTTTTCTATTCCCAGTGACACTGCTTTTACTCAGCGCTGTATCAAATTTCACTTATGGTAACTATTTCAACACTCCCGGCAATACTTTCTCCAATGTTAATATCACTCTGCTTTTCTTTGTATTTCGTAAAAGTCCTGCCTTTCTAAACCACAGTGTGATTACAGTTTTATGATCTTAACCTAATTTATGTGAGTCACATAACTCCTCATTTTCTACGAAATAAAACCCTAACCATTTGGAAAGGCTGTCAATAAGCCCTATAAATGTACAGCCACTTAGTTTTTCTAGTGTCCACTGCCTCTCTCATTCTTCTGCAACCTAATATATTCTACATGGCAACCACAAAGAAAAATGTAGCATTAGACATCTTAATGTTCTTACTATGTGGCATTAGACACATTAATATTCTTACTATGAAACATAATAAAAATATTATCAGACAACTTTATTGCTCTTTTACAATGAGAAGATGCTCAACTTAGGAAAAGATTACAACCCCATTTTTTTTCTTTTGTGAAAAGAGACAACTTTCTCCCATTTCTTTGTGTTAAGTAAAATGTCTAAGATAGTTGGAGACTCCATCCTTACTCCAAAGAAGACCATCTAGACTTCTACTTCTATGACTGAAAAGCCAGTAACAGAAAAACTCTCCATCTTGGAACAACTATTCAAATGGGCTAAAGTTTTAAAATCTATTTAGAGGGATGAGGAAAAAAACCCACCCAAAACTACTGAGTCAAAAATCCTAGAAAGGAGGAAATGGATTGAGGTAAGAACATTTCTGTTGATTTTTCCCTTCAGGCATTTGCTGGCCATGTTCTTCCCAACACCGCCCAAGCAAGGGCCCATGTTAAGGTGGAAAGAGAGCAATCAACAGTGATAATGTATTGTGTGAGACCTTTGTGTGTTCCAACTTCTCCTTCTAAAAAGAAAGAATGGAAAATTCCAAACCTCACCAAACCACTTGAATTATTACACATAACAACAGACAAAACAAAATTCCCCGCCTAAACTGGGTAAAATATCAGGAAATCAGGCTGAAAAGCTAAGCAGAGTACATGGCAGTCTCAGCGTTATATACTAAAAATCACAGGATAAGCCTGAGGAGAAAGGGCTCAGAAACACTGTTGGCTTTCAGCTCAGACTCCTCTAAGACTATGCTATGGGATGAAAGCAAACTTCAGTTCTTACAACACCGAAAGTCAGCCTTAGCCACAAATCAACCCAGTCTCTGAATGGCATAAGATCACCTATCCTACTACAGCTTCCTTCTGGAAGAAAAAAAAATTATTTAAAGATTTATTTATTTTAGAGGGAGTGAGAGAGAGAGAGAGCATGGGCAGGGGGAAGGGCAGAGGGAGAGAAATAATCCTAAAGAGGATCCACCCCCCACTCAGAGTCAACACAGGCTCAATCTCACAACTCTGAGATCATGACCTGAGCTAAAATCAAGAGTCTGACGCTTAACTGACTGCACCACCCAAGTGCCCTGGAAGAAAATTTAAGAACAAAACAGAATCCACAGCCTTTCCAATTTTTTATACATAATGTCTATTATGCAATCCAAAACTATCAGGCACGCCGGAAGACAGGAAAAATTCTCAAGAGTCAGAGTACAAACAAAGAGATAATAGAAGCTATCCCTCAGGCAATCCAGATATTGCTATAAAATAATTGCGATTAATATGACCAAGGAAATGTATGCCAAACCAGATTATGTCACCAAAAATAAGCAAATGAAAACTACACAACTATAACAAAGAATCAGATTATTAGTTAAGAATCAAATGAATCAGCGGTCCTACCCAGCATCAAATTTTGCTAAACAGAGTCAAGGATACAAACCACCAAAAGGTTTAGACAAAAGACAAAGAAGCTTCTGGGGCATCCATGATGACTCTCACTTTTCCCTGTCAGACATGAACCATCAGCTCAGATAGAGGAAGCCTTTAAGTGATATTCATGGGGTTCCTCAAACAGTAGGGAGCATTTCAAACCATACGCATTTCCATATAACACTCCAGGGAGTTGTATAACCTATGTGATTTTTCTCCAGAGAACTATTTTATATCCTGGATTCCATTTTATATAGTTTATCCTTGGCTAAGAGAGCCAGGGAAGGGTGTTTTAGACATTAAGTCTCTTGTATCTGGTAAATAACATGAGTCCTTTGCCCTCTTGTCCAAGTTACCCAGTTAGACTAGGTTAACTTTGCTGCTTTTGTTCCTTTCTCCATAGGTGTTCCAGTCAGGGGGGTGAAGAAATCACAGACCAGCTGCTTTATCCCTTTATCCCAAACTTTGAAAATAACAACTTAAAAAATTTATCGTTTCACCTATCATCAAATTAGACATAGCAGGTAAGGAGATTTACAGTCTGGAGAAGTGTAGAGTAGGTCAGTAGTGTATCACGTATCTGGACCACAGGTCAGAGAAAAGATAGGAGCATACAAAAAAAGTGGCACACAGTAATACATTTTATTAGAGTCCTGGAAGGACAAGAGAAACTGAGAATGAGCAGAATCTGTATTTGAAGGCATATTAGCAGCTTCTGCTTTAGGGTAAAAGTAACCACTGCAATAACGTGTTACTGCTACAAACAACCCGAAGCCTTAAAGGGCTTGAAAACAACGAAGACTAAATTGGCTAACTCCAGAGTTGAGAAAAATTTTAAGAAGGCTTAGAAGCAATATCTCTTTTTCTCTAGGGACATTTAAGAATCATAGACAAGCTATAGGCTGAGAGGATGGAGACTTACCCAAAGCAAAAGGCAAACAATAGATTTCAGTGCTTGCATGGGGCTCGAGTAACAAAAATGGAAATTTGAGGGTCGTCAAACATTTGATGTATCCTCCCCTATAAACAGTGTCAAATTTTAAAATTGTACAAGACAGGAAGCTAAAGAGATAAGATAAAAGTTGTGGCAGAACTAGTTTCCTATTCTCCAGAAGTGAGTATAAAACATCCTGGAAACAAGTGTGAATCTTATATAACTCAGTTTTACTAAAATTTAAAGCAGTTTGGACCTAACTCAGTCCTTGCTGAGTTGAGCTGGTATCCTCTCTCAAAGACCACTCAACACCACAACGCTTTTTTTTTTCACTAGGATAAAGTAAAACCTTTCCAGTTTTTTCATCTGAAACATCTACATTTCATCTGAAACATCTACATTTCTATCATACACAATATCTGGAATGTGATGAAAAAATTAAGAGTTATGAAAAGAGGCAAGTCAATGTGGACAATTACTAAGAAGCAAAAAAAAAAAAAAAAAACTACAGAAGCAGACCCACAAATGATCCACACGCTAATCATCTTGAGATAACTATGATTAATAAGCTCATGAAAATACAGACAAGAAGGATGAAATGGAGCAAAGAGTAGAAATTTTAAAAGCATAATTTGTAAAAAAGATCAGATGGACATTGAAGTACTGAAAAATAAAATATCTAACATTAGTAACTTCACAGATGACTTTTAAGAGTAGATTAGACATAGTAAAAGATAGGATTGGTGATCTCAAATACAAATCAAAAGAAAAGATCCACATGAATTACAGAGAAGAACAGTAGGGTGTGATAGAACAGAGGCTGGGAGAAGTGTGGGATTCCGTAACTGGAAGTAACTGCAGTTCCAGAAGAAGAAGGAGTGAATGGGACTGAAGCAACATTATGCTTGAGAATTTTCCAAAACAGATTAAAGTTATCTATCTATGCACAGATTCAAGAAGTCGGGTGTAACCCAAACAACGTAAATGCGAAGTGAGCCAAACAAAGACCCATCTTGGTAAAACCGTTGAAAAACACAACTAAAAAGACAGACTTAAAAACTAGAGAAAAAAGAAAAGGTATACAATATTCGAAAAAGCAACAACAAGACTCAGTTACATAAAGATGAATATCAAGAGATAATTCCATTGTCTGTTCGTATGGCTTAATACGCTGATTATACAATAAATGCCCAAAAAATTCAATTTCCACTGAAAATATTCTTGAAATATTGAGATATAAGTAGCTCATTTTAAAACAACAAAAATGAATTACTTATTACACAAAAGTCTACACTAGAAAAAAAAGAATAGAGTTCTTGAAATAGAAGAAAAATGACCCAATCTGGAAACATGAAAATACAGAACGGAATAAACAACAAAGAAAGGTGTAAACACGTTAAGTAAATAAAATGGATATGGATCATACAAAATCACGATTAGAATTTCTTATGGTATTTTAAATGCATATATAACTAAAACACAGGCAACGAGAATAATGCAAAAGGAAGTAAACTGTTACTATCTTCTATGGTTTAGCAATTATTGGTGAAAAGATAAATCCGAGAGTTTTTAGTGGACTTCAAGAGTTACGTATGTTATAACCTCTACGGTAACCACCACTAAGAAAATAGAACAATTAATAAGTAACACATTAATAGATGGAAAAGAAACAGATTTTAAAAATTAAATAATCCAAAATGAGGCAATTAAAGAAAATAAAATATAAGGCAAGTGTATGAAAATGAAAACAAAGAGAAAGACAAGAGATATAAAGTTAAATAGGCAAATGGACTGAATAATACTAGTGAAAGTCTATGATCCACAGCATAGAAACGCCATTAACTATAGAGACACAGAAATTTGAAAATAAGGCATGGAAAATAAATGTACTGGTTCTCTATGTCTTATTCTACAACAGTCCTCAAGTGTGGCAAGTTCACACAACACACATTTATTATCTTGTAGCTTCTGTGCGTGAGGACTAGGAGATGGCTTAGCGACCAGATTCTGATCTGGGGTCTCTCACGAGGCTGCAGGTAAGGCTGAGTTAGGGCTGCCTTCATCTCCAGGCTCAAGTGACAAAGGACCAGCTCTTCCCAAGCAACTCACAGGATCTCTTCCAAAAGGCTGCTTTATGATTTAAAAACCAGCCTCCTCTAGGGCATGGGGTTCTAGACAAGAGCGAGAGAGCACACGCTATATTCTTTTTATAACTTAATACTGCAATTGACAACCTATGACTTTCGCAGCATTCTGTTCCTTAGAAGTGAGTCACTGAATCCAGGCCACAAACAAGGAGCAGAAATACACAAAAAATACTAGTCTACAGCATATTCTCATAAATCACGTATTCATGCTGCATCCCCAAAATGGGAGTTCTCAAAGCAGAACCTTTCAGGAGGTCTGTGCAGTGACAATTGTTTTCACAGAAACTAAAATAGGGGCACCTGGGTGGCTCAGTGTGTTAAAACCTCTGCCTTCGGCTCAGGTCATGATCTCGGGGTCCTGGGATAGAGCCCCACATTGGGCTCTCTGCTCAGCAGGGAGCCTGCTTCCCCCTCTCTCTCTGCCTGCCTCTCTGCCTACTTGTGATCTCTCTCTCTCTGTGTCAAATAAATAAATAAATAAATAAATAAATAAATAAATAAAATCTTTAAAAAAAAAGAAACTGAGATATTATTGGATTGCTTGCTTTCATGTTGAACACAAGTATACAGTGCATCTTCCAGAGGTAACATGACATGTGGTATCACCCTTACTCTGATGACGAATGGGATATGTGACTGTGTATTCCTGTGTTTTAAAACTTCCTCAGTTTTAATTGGTAAAAGAGTAAATATCAAAATATGTGTCTTGCATTATCAGAAGAACTTTGAGAGCCTCAATTTTTAAGAATGCGAAGGAATCCTGAAACATGTTTAAGGCCAAGATTTAGGGTTAAGTCACTAAATAAATGTAGAAAACATAATTAAAAGGAGTAGTGTTTTTTTAAATGATTACTCAGTAAGAAGGCGAAAATGAGAAAAAAAAGATGAAGGTGACAGAAAACAGTAAGTTTAAGTTCAAACACATCACTTATTACAATTATAAATATAAATCACATAAATACCATGTGAAGTGAGAGAAGCAAGAATATAGTTCTAATGTATGATTCCATTTATATAAATTCAAAAGCCAGCAAAGTAATCGATCATGCTGGAAGTCAGAATACGTGTTGCCTTTGGGGGAGGTAACATCTGGGGTGAGTATTAGGGGGCGCTGTAGAGGGCTCTGTAGGGATGTTAATATTCCCCGCTCTTATTCCTAGTAGTGGGTTATGTAGGTACAGTCACTGTGCAAACTGTCACTGAGCTACCAACTTCGTTATGTACATTCTTCTGTACCTTTCTTATTCATATATAAAAGAATTAACACAGGGGCGCCTGGGTGGCTCAGTCGTTAAGCATCTGCCTTCAGCTCAGGTCGGGATCCCAGCTGGGGTCGAGCTCCGCATCAGGCTCTCTGCTTGGCAGGAAGCCTGCTTCCCCCTCCCTCACTCCCACTGCTTGTGTTCCCTCTCTCGCTTTGTCTCTCTCTGTCAAATAAATAAATAAAAAATAAATACCTTAAAAAAAAGGAATTAACATAAAGAAAATGGAGGGTAACCCCCACTTGGTTGGCTGCATTGAAGACTTGCCCACAGCTGCACCCACATGCAATGTGAAGCTCTATCATTTCATCTGACCCATCATCCTCTAATGCATTTCTATGTACACTGAGACCGAAAAATATAAAGTTAAGTCCACTTCTATTAAATTTTCTTTAACTTCCATCTCATCAGTCCAACTCACGGCAGCCATGCCATGATGTCATAGAGTGCTGAGTTCAAAACGGCCTTAACTTTTACGTTCCCACAAAAAATTTTCAGAAAGACTGTCTCTTATTTAGTTCAGATGTTTACCATCCATTCAAAAATGCCTTCTTACCCAAACGCCTATGGATCTAAGTAGTCACCTTGTTGGGAAAACATGACTTTAAATGAGGAAACTAAGACCCAAAAGGCCTAAACAATTTTTTTTTTTTTAAATCTACTCATTTGCCCCATGAATCTGGATCAACTCGCTCTAGTTTCCCTTAGTCCGAATGACATTAGTACACAGCTCCTGACCAGTGAAAAGATACATACTGGCTCTATATTATGAGATGTTTTCTTATGGATATTTGATAGGCTTTGACTGCTCTACATGTCCTTTTGGGTCTGTGACTGTCTTACATTTTTGCTTGTTTTATAATCCTGGGGACCTGTCATTATTCTTTCACTCTAGTAATGGCCATTCATTCAACAAATATTTGTTGAATACCTACTGTGAATCCAGCAGTTAAAAAAGTCCTTCCTCTTCATACAACACAGACCCCAATGCAAATTAGTTAATTAGTAAGTAAAAAAACAATAAAATATTGTATGTAGTTTGTTACATAGCGATAAGTGGTCTGGAGGAAGAAAATAGCCCATGGTTTAACCTTCAAACCTAGTGGTTTTCATGCAGCTTTGAGACCTCTGAGCCTACCGTGGAGATCCCTTTGGAGCGTCTGTGGTGAAAAGCAGTTCAAATAGCCGAGCTCCCCAACCTGGCTTCGTTCACAACACATGCTTTTATCTCTTTTACATAAAATGTGGCCCCATACAATTCCACTCGAGCAGAACACTGCAGAGTCCCAATGTCGTTCAATAGATCTTTCAGGTTCTAAAACATTTCAGCTTCTCAAAGGGACAAATGGGGTTTCTGGTTACAGACTGCCGTAGAGTTACTTTGTGAAACTCATTTTGTGTTTTCTATTTTTTGGCTCTAGAATTACAGGTTGCCTATAAGCAGGTAAATTTATGGTGCTGAGAAGGACAGCGTAACCCTCATTTACTCGACTCTTAATGACTGCTGAGCGACCTTTCTAAAGATAATGGGGTGTCCTGTGTGCATTTGTCTGTATATAAGTAATAGAACCATTAGATGATTAAGAGAATGACTGTATTTCAGTGATGATTTACTCGTGTCCAACACTGGTCAGCCATGTGGAAATAGGTTAACATTCTCATGCTGAACCCAACACTTACTTCCATCAATAAGTGCTAGCTCATTTCAATTAACTACTCTGTCGCTAATCTGGAGGTACTGCCGTTAGATGTATGAAAGGTACATGAAAATTACTTGAAAGAGAGCAGACGTATATTTAAAAGGGAAGCCGTCAGGGTTGAATAGCCACCAGAGACATAAGAGAAGACCCTTTTTTAATCTATGTCTAATTGAATCAGCGCTGAGACAGCTTCCGTGATTGATGATGGGGATATCAGTGACGGTGATGTAAAGGTTATTAAGCACCCAACGTGTTCTAGAAGTCATATGGCACGGGTTCCTTTGGAAGAGAATACCTTTGCCATCAGAGGTTTTTACCTTCTAAAAACAGACGGGCAAGATGGGCATGTGTATGTATACATTTATCAAAAATATATTTGAATATCTTCCTTTTTTTTGCAGAAGTTGAATAGTAACAAGTAGGATAATAACAAAGAGAACAAAAGAGAAGAGAGGGAAAAGAGATGTGGTGCATACTTGGTAAGCGCATTTAGGAAGTGGGAGGAAGCAGTAATCCAAGGAGAGGTAACAAAAACATATTTAAAGACAGGCCTTAATCTATGTGTATGACACCCCTGTATGCCTGAAATTAAATAATTAGCCCATTCCATGCATCACTGGCTTTCTTTTGAATAAAGTAGACATGGATAAGGGTTTCGAATGACTATCAGGGGAAACATCAGGGTATTTAGTCTATTTAATGTTTTTTGGAGTAGGTCACTTGTCATTATTTTTCAGACATGTTAACAGAAGCTAGTCCAATTCTTAAGTTTCCAAAGAATCAGGGTGAATTCACAGGCACAGAGAGAGAGACGCGCTTTTCATTTGGAACACATTTCATCCAAAAGCATGGAATACTAATTTCAGGTGTGGAAGTGGTAATTACCTAAAACTTAATTTGAAAAATATTACATTTCTGACTTTTTAGAAACTAATTTTTAGTAGCATTCCATTTCTGTTTGTGCCAAAAGCAATGAACTGAATCCCTGAAAATTTCTCAATAATTTCAAAGACTTAACAACAATCCAGGACACGATAAAAGGGAATGAAATTTAGCAACCGTGTTATTTGGATTTTTTTTTTGCTCCAAGAGGATACAGACAGAAGCCAAACGGTTGATTGAAAATTCGAGAAATTCTCAGAAATATATCGCTAAGAAGGTACTCAGAATATGCAAGCCTGCTGAAATCCAGATTATCTGGTTGGTTACTTCTAATGGCAGTGCAGTGGGCTGGATTTGCTCCCTCCACCAGCAACATCAGCATGGGGGGAGGGGGAGGCTTGTTAGAAGGGCAAACTCTTAGGCCCCAACACTACTCCCAATTAACAACAAACTCCAAGATTAAGGCACAGCAATCTGTTTTCATAAGCCTTCAAAGTGATTCTGATGCAAGCTTCATCTTGAGAACACTTTTTTTTTTTTTCGGTTGAGAACACTTTACAACACACTGCGGGCTATCGGGCTATCGCCCACTCTAGGAACAAAAAATGTCTTAAAGCAACAACTCCCTCAGAAGTCTCTCAATTCATTAAAATCATTCTGAGAAATGCCTCAGGCACACCCCAAACCAGATGTGAATCCCTTTCATGTCTCATGACAATCAACTCCGCATTCACCTAGCTACTCAACTTGAACATTTTTTTGGAAAATTGGTTAACGCATTCTGTTTTCTCTCTCTTCCATGATCCAATCAAGGCCTTGAAGTAGGCTCACTTTTTTAAAGCTCTTTAATAAACAAACCTTCGAAGCTGTGGAGGTCAGGGAGAGAATGGCGAGGCACAAGAACTTCAATAACAATATATTCAGTAACAGATTTGAGGGACAATGTGACAGAACCTTTCTCAATGACTTATGCAAATTAGAATTGCATTTCGGATCCTTGCCCTTAAATTGCTATCAGTCACCAATGCAGATACCAACGCTGTATCAGCAAAATGTAAAGTTCAAATCAAGTAATCATCTAGTGAAATTCCCTCTTTTAGGGGTACCTGGGTGGCTCAGTCGGTAAAGCATCTGCCTTGGGCTCGGGTCATCACCCCAGGTCCTGAGATCGAGCCCCACGTTGGGCTCCCTGCTCAGCAGGGAGCCCGCCTCTCCCTCTGCAGCTCCCCCCGATTTGCTGTCCTGCTGTCTCTCTCTGTCAAATAAATAAATAAAATCTTAAAAAAAAAAGAAATTCCTTCTTTTATTTTATGAGACTTTGTACTTTTATGAGAAGATTTTGTTAGGTTAACATGCAATCCCTTTCAAATGTCCCAGAGCAATGCCGATGTGAAATAATGGCAAGCTGGGAATTTATCTTACTTTGGTTTGTAATATTACATGTATGACGTTCTGGAGGAAAAAACTGGAACCACTAGTGTTATTCTTGCTTTCCGCAGCCAGCACTTCCAGAGTCTGGGTTGAAGACAGTGGATGAAAACTACGTCAGCACCTGGGTCTAGGCAGATTATGTGAAGTTCTTTGTCCTTCTGGACCTGTGTATAATACAGTCTGAGTCACTGACATGAGGACATGGCTGGCAGTATTGTGACAACAGTGATGACAGAGACAGAACCAAGAAGGCAGATTACTACTTTAACAGAGTCAAGGACTAAGTAAAGGTAGAAAAACATAAGCGAGTTTCTTTTTTTTTTTTTTTTAAGATTTTTTTATTTATGTATTAGAGAGCGAGAGACTGAGAATGAGAGGGGAGAAGGTCAGAGGGAGAAGCAGACTTTCCCGCAGAGCCGGGAGTCCGATATGGGACTCGATCCCGGAACTCCGGGATCATGACCTGAGCCGAAGGCAGTTGCTCAACCAACTGAGCCACCCAGGCGCCCCCATAAGCGAGTTTCTTAATGTATATTTCTAACTTACATAAAACATATATAAATGTTACATAAAACAAATATATGTGATAGGTGTTAAGTATGGTTATTTTTAAATGATACACTTTCATCAGGTTTTAGAATTAAATATGAAGTCCCTGAGGAATTAAATTCAAGCAATTTATTCAATGTCCTAATTGTAGCAAAGGTAGACATGGTGAGGCATGCATTCTGAAATTATTTTCTAAACAAAAAAGCAGGTCAGGGGCACCTGGGTGGCTCAGTCGTTAAGTGTCTGCCTTGGGCTCAGGTCAGGATCCCAGGGGCCTGGGATCAGGCCCCACGTTGGGCTCCCTGCTCGGCGGGAAGCCTGCTTCTCCCTCTCCCACTCCCCCTGCTTGAATTCCCACTCTTGCTGTGTCTCTCTCTGTCAAATAAATAAATAAAATTTAAAAAAAAAGGCAGTTCATATACTGTGAAAACTATCGTGCCAAAATTAATTTGGAACAATCAATCCTGAAAAAGTTTAGAAGTTCAGAGCTTGAATATTGAATGTTAATATACTAAAAGTAGGCATTTTAGATGTTAAGCTGAACATTTTCAACGTAAGTGAAATTTCACAGAAGTTAAAAAAAATATATCAATTGTAGTCTTACAAAATCTCAAAAGTCTTACAAAGACTCAAAAGTCCCTTGAATGCAGGAAAGCCTCCTTTCTAAAAAAAAAAAAAATACCAATTGTAGTCTTATAAAATCTACTAAAAGTCTCAAAAGTCCCTTGACTGCAGGAAAGCCTCTTTTCTAAATTTCATTTCCTTTTAGTTTAACTGTCAATAGGTTAATTAGCAACCAGATACCCACAAAAGCTTTGTTCTTTCACTACTTAACATTTCTCTCATCCTGACCCTCCCCAGACCCCTGCTCATTACCTCAGTCCTCTTCACCTACTCAGCTACGGGGCTCTGCCTCACTGCAAATCACCTGGACTAACTTTTTGGGTGGATCACTATTAATATTCATTAGCTATTCAATTAATATCCCAAGAATCTGTGGAAGTTAAATTGCATTTTTAAAAAGGCCAACTGAGCAAACTTTAATGTATATGAGAAAATTCTCTACGTATTCCTGCTCAATACTTTTTTTTCAAGTAACAGATACTTCTAGAGAAGAGCCATACCCTTACCCTCTTAGAACAATAATTCAGATATTATGTCATTAAAAAGCGAAAGAGCATGGGGCATCCAAGTGACAGGACAGTTTTGTTCAAAAGTTTGGGTTCAAACTGTATCGACTGTATCTCAATGATTCATTAATTAATGCTGTGTATTTAATTAATAATCAACAAATATATACATAGCTGCACTCTATCTTAAATGATAACACTGCACTCTATTTTTAGAAGGTTGTAATCCAAATAAAAGTAGGACATAGTAATTAGCATTTTAACTGAAGGAGAAAAAAGTGCATTTTTAAATAATTTTACTTAAAGTGCTAAATATATTTTGATCCCCAATGGATAGTGATTATAAGTCAACATCAAACATTCAACTTTCTACCTTGGTCCTATGCTAAAATGTTAACTTTCATGAACATTAAACTTTCTACCTCTATCACGAGCAGCTGCCTGGCGAGTGTCCCATGACACAGTTGCTATCGTCTTGACATGCTATTTTCCTTCTGGAACCACTAGTCTCTCTCTTCCACTGCATTATTATCATTTCATTTCATTTTATTCTACTCCATTTATTTTATTTTATTTTACTTAGTTTATCTTATTTTTTTAAAGTAATCTCTACACCAAACACAAGACTTGAACTCATGACCCCGAGATCAAGAGTCGTATGCTTATTTTGACTGAGCTCAGTACTGACTGAGTACTGATAGCCAGGCACCCCTGTTTTTGCACAACTTCTTACACCTTCTAGTCACTCTATGGACCACTGCAGTCAATACTTACCCCAACTAATTACTTCACACAAATTTACAAGGCACCTCAGTATTTCTACGTAGTGCTTGTTGACGATTGGTTTCATCATTAGAGTTCATTATTTACACCAAATGGTCAAAGATGGAACAAAATTATTGGGTACCTAATATCAGCTTTTTAAAAACATCACAGACTATTTTTTAGTGAAGTTTCAGGTTTACAGAAAATTGAGCAAGGAGTCCGGAATTTCCATACCTGCCCCCACTTCTCACAGCTCCCGAGTATTCGTATCTTGTCTCAGTGCAGCATAATCGTTACGACTGATGAACCAATACTGACTCATTATTAATACTGACACATGATTTGTTACTAAAGGCTTCGGTTTACAGCATGATTCTTTGTGTTACACAGTACTAAAGAAGAGGGAAAATGTCATGAATCCACCATTACAGTGATTATACTCAATAGTTCCACTGTCCTAAAATCCCCTCTGCTCCACCTACCACCTACCTCACTTGCCTGAACCCCTGGTCACCACAGATTTTTTCTTTTAACTCTCTACAATTTTGCCTTTTCCAGAAAGTCATATACTTGGAATCATACAATATGTAACTTTATCAGACTGACATCTTTTACCCCGCAACATGTATTTAAAGTTCCTCTACGCCTTCACATGGTCTGAGACCTTATTTCTCTCCTTTTAAGATTTTATTTATTTATTCAGAGAAAGAGAGAGCGAGCACGTGTGAGAGGGAGAGAGAAAATCCCAAACAGACTCCACACTGAGTTCAGAGCCGGACATAAGACTCAGTCTCGCGATCCTGAGATCCTGAGATCCTGACCTGAGGCAAAATCAAGAGTCAGCCACTCAGCAGAGCCACCCTGGCCCCCTACCTCATTTCTTATTTCGTGATTGGGATGAAACAGGAATTTTTTCATTTACTCACCTACAGAAGGACATGTTGGTTTCTTCCACTTTGCGGCAGTTCCAAATAAAACTGCAAACAACATTTGCATAGATCCTTGTGTGGATGTAACTTTAAGCCACTTGTGTGACCTTGTGGGAGTGTTGGGTCCTATGACAAAATTATGGTTAATTTTTTAAGAAACGTCCCAACTGCCTTCCAAAGTAGCTGTACGATTTTAAATTCCCACCAACAGTGAATGAGAGTTCTTGTTGCTCTACATTCTCATCAGCAGTTGGTACTGTTAATTTTTTGGATTTTAGCAATGCTAACAGATGTGTCCTAGTATTCTGTTTCATTTTTGCAAATCCCTGATGAACGTCTTTTCACGTGTTTAGCTGTGATCTGTACCTCTTTAGTAAGATGTCCGTTTAGAGCTTGATTTTTTTTCCCCTTATTATTATTAAGCTTTTAGGGTCTTAAGTGCTCTGTATATAGTTCCAAACTAAGGTCCATCAGCAGTTTTGGGTTTTTTTTTTTTTTTTTGTAAATGTTTTCCCCCAATCTGTGGGTATCTTTTTCTTTTGCCAAAAGTGTCTTTCACAGAGCAAAGGTTTTAATTTTAATGAGGTCCGACTTACCAATTTCTTTTCTTTCATAGCTCATACTTACATATATGTAGAAACTCATCACCAAATTCAAGGTCATGCAGACCTTGAATCTTAAGTTATCTTGTAGTAATTCTACTGTTTGGCATTTACATTGAGGTTTATGATACAGTTTGAATTACATTTAGTCAAAGACGTGAGATCAGTGTTTATATTCTTTCTGTTTTTGCTGTTGTGCCTGTGGACCTCTAGCTGATCCACCATTTTCTTTAAAAGACTATTCTTTCTCCAATGAACTGCTGCTGTTCCTTTGTCACAGAGCAGCTGAATGACTGTGGCAGGTGTCTCTCTGGGCTCGCTATTCTTTTCTACCGATCTGTGTGCCCATTCTGTCCCCATTGCCACGCTGTCTTCACTGCAGCAGTTTTATAGCAAGTCTTAATGTCAGATAATGTCAGTCCTTCTACTTTTGCCTTTTCATATAATCTTTAGAATCAGGTGATCAACATACACAAAACAACTTGCTATCGTTTTAATTGGGATGACATTTGAATCAGTGCCTGAAGTTAAGGAAGAATGGGCATCTAAAACAGTGACTATTTCTAACCGCAAACATAGAATAGTTTTCCATTTATTTGGACCTTTATCAGAACATCATAGTTTTTCACAAACAGATCTTGTACAACCTTTGTTAGATAGTATCCAAAGATATAATTTTGGAGTGTTAGTATAAATACTTTAGGTCTTTAAATTCAAATTTTAATTGTTCATTGCTGGTATGTGGAAAGCGATCGACTTTTGTCTATAAACCTTGTATCCTGCAACCACGCAATAACCAATTAGTTCCAAGAGTATTTTTTATAAATTCTTTGTATTTTCTATGTAGACAATCATGTAATTTGTGGACAGTTTTATTTCTTTTGTCTTGCCTTATTCCTTTACTTAAAAACATTTGGTATGATGCTGAATAGGACTGGGGAAAGAAGACATCCTTGTCTTGCTCTCAGTGTCAGGGAGAAAGCACGTACTTTCTTACCATTAAGAATATTCTTGAGGCGCCTGAGTGGCTCAGTGGGTTGAGCCTCTGCCTTCGGCTTGGGTCATGGTCTCAGGGTCCTGGGATCGAGCCCCGCATTGGGCTCTCTGCTCAGCGGGGAGCCTGCTTCCCCCTCTCTCTCTGCCTGCCTCTCTGCCTGCTTGTGATCTCTCTCCGTTAAATAAATGGAATATTAAAAAAAAAAAGAATATTCTTAACTACAGGTGTTTGTTCTGGTCTGTTTTTGTAGAGGAAATGCTTTTCATCTCTAGTCACAGTCTGCTGGAAGTTTTTGTCAAGAATGTATGTCAGGTTTTGTCAAATGTTTTTTCTGTAGTGACTGATATGATCATAAGGGTTTGTGGGGTTTTTTTTAATCTGCTGATATAATGATTACATTGATTTTAAAAAAATTCTTTGATTTCTGAAGATTAAATCAGCCTTGAATCCTTGGTGAATTCTAGCTAACTTCCAGAGGAAAAATGACAGAACTTCTCTACAATCTCCTCCTGCAAATACATGCAGAGGGAAGCCTCTGAATTCATTCTGACAATA